>JAHREE010000487.1:7138469-7173529 GCA_033628505.1 Tringa tobata
CTTTGGTGTTCCCTGGTGTCTTACCGCATTGGGGTGAAGTTGGGGGGGGGGAAAGGGGGGGGAGTGACTGGCCAACTCTCAGCGAGTAGGGGAGCTCTAGGTAACGTGTTATTTTTTTAATAAAGACGTTGAAGAATTGAAAGAAATTCTTTTTAAACGTGTCTGGTGTTTAAAAATAGATTATGAATGAAGCCATTTATCCCTCTGGAATAGGCGCGTTTCGGGGATTTCTGGGACTGAAAGGGAGGTTATGTGGCATCTACGTGTTTACCCAGCGTCGCTTTGGGGTCAGTTTGTTGGGAGGGAACTAATCCCATGTTTTACTCGAGATCCCCTTCTTCAGGCTCTTCAGAGCCTGGGTTCTTGGAGCAGGGTTACTCAGAAGTTTCTGTTGCTGGTGCGTGGGTGTGTTGGAGCTTGAGAACTGGTTATGACTTTGTTTCTTTGACCTTGTGGTTCAGATTTAACTTTCAAGTTGAATTTCCCATAGTTCCTGGCTGCCACTAGACCTCCTTGTGCGTGTTTTGACAGATTTGAAAACCACATTGAGAATGAGCTTTGAATTAAATGAGATCTATTTCATTTTCTTTTTAACCAAATAAGCGTTGGGGATCGGTGTCGGTTAACAAAATATTTAGCAGTTGTGTTGGGCTTCAGATGCTGAAATTTAGACAGGAGTGAGTTTGTGGAGGGCAAGCGTTTGGCTGCTGTGATTGTTTAGACATCAAGATAACGTGAGTTAGAGGAAGGGACATAACATTCACAGCCGTATCTATCCAGTTAAAAAAAAAAAAAAAAAGAGAATACTGTTGATACTGTTCTCAAATACAGATTATTATTGTTACTAAAACTGTGTTTTATGCCTTCCACTCTTTGTGCAAATGTTTTCAAAGAGGTTTTATCTTGTTACTTAAGTAGAACTGTTGAAAGGTGGGGAAGTTCTTTTAGCATTTCACTGCTGTAAGAAGTTGTATTGCTACTATTCTTCTAAAACAGCTACTTTTGCCGTCTGTTACATTAAATAAAAAGGAAAAATAAGTCTTAATGAAGTTTAGTCATACTTTTTTTAATCTCATTTAGTCTGTTCTTACTACAGTAAGGTAGTTTCGTGCAGATTTGTGACACAATTTTTCATCGTTACTCCTTTCAGCCCCTCGAATTTGAAAATTACCAGATCCTGCAATGCCCCTGGAGAAATTTGTCAAAGAGCAAATTTGTTTGCAGAAGATACAATGGGGACACTTTGAAGGATGGTCTTCTTTCTTGCGCTTTCCAAATTAAAACACTTATCGTGAGCCCCTCTTTTAGAAGAAACACTTTGAAAACTGACTTTAGTGGAATCCAACTTGAGCGAGCCTTGGCAAGTCAGTCAAAAATAAATTGTCCAGGCAACTGGTCTGATATAGGTTATAAAATCTCACAGCAGTTGTGCTTTTTTGTCACTGGAAATTCCTCGAAATACTTAATCAAGTTTCTTTCATGACGTAGTTGCATCACACGTTGGTACGAGATGAAAGCCTCCTTGCCTTTTCATCTAGGAAGGGCTGAATTTATAGTCTATACGGTGTTTTGTTATTCACACGTGACTCTTTGGCCAGACACCAGCTTTTTGAGGTGTCCTGGTTACAGGAAGGGGGAGTGTAGGCTTGGTTCTGTGTTTCTCACTTGGGCAGCCCAGGAGGTGTGAGAGACCCTGTAAAGCGCTTGGTTTACAGTGTGAGGGGTATTTAGGAGGCTTTGGGTGTCGGGTCCCACGCACTGCAGGTTAAATGTGGGCTCGGGGGGTTGGGACCTCAGCTCTTCTCCCTGTCCTTTCACCCAGCTGAATTATATGTAAAGCAGCTCCAGACTTTCCAGCCCAGCACGTCACTGGGACTTGAAACTGGTGGGTTTTTTGTTCTTTTTTTGCTGTAGACTGCTCCTTATCTGGCATAGCCACCCTGCTGTGGGAAGCCCCCTCTGCAGGGGAGCCTGACAGATCCTGGAGGTACTAATCCATTCGCATGTCTGAACTGAATTCATGGGATTTGTGAATTGACACCCGAAGTCCTGGTGAAAACAAGGGACGGGGTGTGGTCCCACAGGAGCCTGGTCTGGTAGAGTTACCTCCTTGCTGTTTGAGCAGCAATATTCTTTTTTCCATCTCCTTTTCTTTTTCCCCTGTCCTTTTTCCCTGTGTTGCCCCAGATGATGTGGTCTCACCTTGTACCGTGTCCGGTCCTCACCTCACCTTGCCTTTCCTCAAGCAGGTTAAACTCGGTAACCCTTCAGGAAACAACAAATGGGTCTTTTGCTGGGCCGGTTCCCCGATGTGTTAGTGAATTCATTTGTCTCCTATGACACCCAGGTGAGACCCAGAGCCAGGACAAGGCGAGCATCTGCAGCCGGTCAGGAGGGGAAATGGAAAAGCTTTCTGTGACAGTAAGCTGGTAGACCCCGTCTGCTTATGAAACTTCCCCGTCAGGCTGCCCTGAGCAGCACAGAAAACTGAAATGTGGCCTGAGAAGGATTTAACAGATTTCAAAAATAATAGTGCTAAAAGTAGGAACAAGATTGTTAATCTCAAAGACGAGAGCAGGCAAACCTCGGGTGCCCCAGACTGACAACAGCTTTGATGTGTCCGATGGGATGGGTTCTGTGCTCCTGCCTCCTTCCCAGGGCACCTGCAGCTTCCCCTCTGCAGCTTCTGGCACTGGATGAGCCTTTTCCAGGAGCTAACCCCCTAGAAAGCTCTTCAGCTTCTTTGGCAAGGTTGTTCCCTGCTGATTTAGGAAAATGCATTGGCTTCTGGAACTTGGACGGCAGAAATAGCGGTTGCAGGGGAGCAGGCAGCACCTTGTGACCAGGTCTGGGCAGGCAGCTGGGTGACACCTCCGGTGGTGGCATCACATGGCTTGGTTGGTTCGTCCATCTCCATCATCTTGTGAGCTCCTTCTCTGTTGGAGACAGTGACGCACCTCTCGCCCGACTTCCCGCTCGGATGCTGAGTATGGGAGGGAGACTGGGAGGAGATGGCAGTGCCGTGTCCTCCGAGGGAGACTGGGAAGAGATGGCAGTGCCGTGTCCTCCGAGGGAGACTGGGAAGAGATGGCAGTGCCGTGTCCTCCGAGGGAGACTGGGAAGAGATGCCAGTGCGGTGCCCTGCGAGGTCCCATGGGATGTAAAGCAGCTACGAGCCACATGGGCGACGCGAGGAGAGCTGCATCATCCTACCAGCATCTCAGCCAAAGCCATTGCAAACAACCCCCTGCTTTTAATTTATTTTGAAGCTCAAGGTACCAGTTTTAAATACAGGTTTCTCTTTGCGGCCCCGCTGAGGGAGCAGGGCTGGGTTGGAGCAGCTACCTGAAATGGCGTAGGGAATAGCTTTTAAAGAGAGAATCCAGAAAAACACTGGCATGCTAATCACCTCTTCTTGCAGCAAAATCTAGGTTTTTGGCAGAGATAATCTTTTGCAGCAATTGATGGCTTTAAAATGTCATGTGGTGAATTCCTGGCTCGCTGGCGTGCGAGGGCCCCTACTCGAGCGCAGCGAATCAGTCAAATGGTGTTTTCGGGATAGTTCCCATTTCTGAGCAGTAACTCGATTACGCTACCTGCCTTGTAATGAGAGCAAGTGTCTGCTAGACAGTAAATATTTGGAACTGTCTCTTCTAAAGAGGTTACCAGCTGAGATGTCAGAGTGTCTTATTGTCTGAGTGCCTGACAAATAGCAGCTGGGACAGAATTACATCTGCTGTTTAAACAACTGCGCTCTGGTGAGGGAGCTGAGTCAGCCTGAAAATACTTCATTAGTGATGGTACAACTAAGCTTAATCAAGTACCCGAGGAAAGTCCCTAGGCTGTGTCTCTCAGAGCCCCAGTTTGGGGCATTTGGTCTGAGTGAGGAGGCTACAGGGTTCTTTCTGCTAGTTCAGCAGGGTCGCATTCTCTTTAAGCACTTCTCTTCCCATTGGGAAGGAAGGAAAAGCCTGATGTAGTTTGGTGGTAGGGCTTGGAGGTCCACCCGTGCCTGTGGGGTGGCTGGGGAGAAAGGGTAAAGCTGCCTGATTGAAAAAATGCACAATGGAAATTAGTTTCATGGATCCACTGAAGGCGTGAAATAACCCCAAATCCTACAGGAGATAAGAAGGAGGTGGGAGAGGGAGTGTCCTGGCACTTTGAAAGCCAAGGCAATTAGCCTGTGTTTGATGTGATGGAGGCCAAAGAGATGCAAAGAGGAGCGTTGGGTCTTTGAAAGTCCTTCTGGTTGGAAATGCAAGCCCTGGCTGTAGTTACTGCTTCTCTCAAGCAATTAGCGATAGAACAAGAGGGAATGGACTCAAACTGCATCAGGGTAGGTTTAGACTGGACATTAGGAAGAAATTCTTTACAGAAAGAGTAGTCAGGCACTGGAATAGGCTGCCCGGGGAGGTGGTTTGAGTCACCATCCTTGGATGAGTTTAAGAGTCGCTTAGATGTGTTGTTGGGGGATATGGTGTAGGGAAGAACTTTGTAGAGTAGGGTAGATGGTTGGACTCCATGATCCCAAGGGTCTTTTCCAACTTGAATGATTTTATGATTCTACTGAAAGAGTCCTTGTTCTAACTGGTCACTGGTGTCTGCATGCCTTGCACCTATGGGGGTGCTCATGTTAGGTGGTGTCCCAGGACTGCTGTGCAGGGGAAGCTGATGGATGTGAGACCTGGGAAGGAGCTCAGGTCAGATCAGGATGAAGGTGTGGACCAGAATGACAGGTTGGGAGTAACACTTCCTTCACAGGTTGCAAAAAGAGATCACAGAGATGATTTGGGAGCAAAACCTGCCAGTTCTGCTTTAGATGTGTGGATTTTGAGGGCAGTCGTCCATAAAGAGATGCTACAACAAAGTCAGGCTGAGAGTTAGGACAGAAGAGAATAGATCTGAGGGAATGAAAGGTAAGGAGAAGGCTCTTGACATTGTCTGCGGGAGATGTTACCCAGAAATAAGATACTGAAATTTAGTATGCTGTTATGTGCCTTGAAGAGTAAGGGCCTTATGTTTTCTCCACCTGGAATTTGCAATGTCCCACGAACCTCTAATGCCTTAGCTAATGCAAAACAAGACAAACTGCTGTGAACAAAGAGTTGGAATGATCTAAATTCCATTTTTTTTTTCCAAATGTTGTTTGAAGATCTTTTTAATGAAGCAGCGTGTGTTAAGAGCAGACCCCCTGAGAAGACCAACAGTTCTGCAAGCTTTCCCAAGGTTTCAAAATCAAGCTTCGGGAAAAATATTAGAGACCATTATGTTAGTTTGCTCAGTTGTTCAGACAGCTGGATCTGGCTATTTTAGTAATCTAAAGTAGAATCAGTGTCGCAGGATTAACAGAATGAGGCAAAATTAACTCTGGTGCATTTGGGTCTGGTGTGAGGAATCCCTGGAATGATTCGGGTCTGGTAGAAGGAATGTTGGGAATGGTGGTGATTGCTGGTGGGGGAAGAAGCTGGGTGCTGGTTGCTTCTCCAGAATAGTGAATGAAGCGTGCGCTAACGTATAGTGAGAGACCAGGGACCTGCTGTTCATCCATATCTCATGTAACTCTTTGTGTTAAGTTTTTCTTTATACATTTTTAATTTTGTATGCATTTAGTCCCGCAGTTGGACCTAGCGCTGTAATGCAAAATAGAGCAGAAGCTGCTGTTGGTTGGAGTGATGTGGGCAACAAGCCCTATGTGTTTTTTGTCTCATTAGCTGTATGGCCGCCCTTTGTTTCCACCTTTCTGGTGGATATGAGGGAAATATAAAAATAAATAATAAATGTGCATGGTGTGCTTAGTGACATGGTTTAGTGATGGGTTGTGGATGTTTTTTTTATCAGAGTTACGTTGATGGTTGGACTGGATGATCTTAAAGGTCCCTTCCAACCTAGACAATTCTATGATTCTGTGTATAGTAGAGGCATGACAGGACCCAAAGTGTTGCTTCACTGGTGGCCCTTTGTCTTGGGAACGAAGAAACTGAAGGATCAGTGAACTGGATAATCCATTCTATTCTGTTCTCCTGCATTGATGAGACGACAAATTCATAACTTAAAAGTCTAGGGACAGCAATAAATGTGTGCCGCAGAAGCCTGATAAATGTTGATAAACCTGCCAACTGTAATGTCTCATTACCTGTAGATAAATACACAGAGCTGAATAACGAGATTCCTAATATTGCTAATTTTGTCTTTAAGGTTTTTACCCATCTCTCTCTAAACTTGGACTTTATATTTGTCTAAACTTTGCAACTATCCTCGGTGGAATTAAGAACACAGCTCACTAAATTAGACATAATTGGACTAAACTGTGGTTTAGATCCCTTCAGAGAAATGAAGCAGTTAATGTGAATGAAAATTGAAATTAGTTTCTTTTGAGGACTAATGCAGTGGGACAGACTGCACTGACCCTCATAAAGAGCCTGAGCAACTTTTTTCATAACAGAAAACTTTTTTTTTTTTTGAAAACTAGTGATGCTGTTGTGTCTCCCTTCACATTACGACCCCTCAGAGAGGCACATTTTCTTCTCCTTTGCTTGCATTTTAATTTGCAAAAGATATTGTTGTTTTATTAGTTTTTTATTATTCAGTTATTTAAAGTAGAACACTTGATTTGAAAATCTGAATTTGCCTTCCTGTGGCCAAGAATCACATCAAACTCTTTCCCAAGAGACTGGGGTAAAAAGGTCCCTCTTCCCTGGCAGGGTAGGGTTATGCTGCACGTCTGGTCAAATTGAGAATACTGAGGTTTTTCATGTATTTACATTTTTACGCAGTTGTGACTGACGTGTCCTGCTTTCAAAACTGCATTTATTTACAGAGGGAACAGGGATTGTAATTACACCAGCTGGCCGTAAAACTGTCTCACGTGTAGTAATGTTTTTACATGCCATCCTGTTCTTCATACTGGAGGGTGTCATAGCATTTTACAGATCCAAAGGGTTATCTGCTAGGTCCAGCGACTTCTGAATTTTGGTCACAAATCCTTAGGATGATGTATAATCACTGCTTTCCTGAATGCATCATGACTGTAGGAAAAATTCAGAGTTGGAGGAATATTAAGTGTTACCATAGTTAATATTTTATCATAACACTCAGGGCTCAATTTAAAAAGCAGACAAGTTGTACTGCATTGGGGTACCTAATCCTTTTGTACCCTGGTTCCTCGCAGAGACCATAGGTCCATGTTGCCACTTAGGCAAATGGGGGAGACTTTATGTGTCTATAGGTGACTCTAGCTTTAAAATGGTTTGCTCACGGGGGGGGAGGTTTGGAAAGAAAGGCAAGGAAATCTTTGAATCCAGTGAGGAGTGGTAAGATATTTGGTTCTGTTGCCCTTCTTGTGACTCCAAAGAATTGTGGGTGCTAATTCTGAGGGTCTCACCTTGACATAGGCATCTGTGGATTTACCTTCAGGTAGCCAAGTGCTGTTAAGAGTCAGCAAATGTAAGGTTGTGTTTGCAGGTCTTACAAGAATGAATGAGTAAAATGTATTATTAAAAAAAATAATTGTCCTTTGCTAAACTTGTATCACAGAGTCTCAGAGCCCTTTAAGAATTAGGGTGCTATTTCCTGTGTCTATGTGTTGTGATTCTTTAATTGGTTATTACCATTCAGTTAATGCTGTGCAACTGCAGAAGAGCTTCCCAGAATTTACATGCCTTTGTTCGGTGGTGTGGCATTTTCATTCCTCCTGAGTTCCTGTGTTTTAGATTTATGAGAAGGATGATGTGAGAAGCAGGAATGTAATCTGAGTGTTGAGCCATTCCGTATTTCTTCTATTTAATATCTGGTCTCAGCATGTGAAAACTCTGAAGCCAAATTATTCCATCTGTGGTATTGGCAGTAGAGCAGAATGGGGTCCTTTTTTGTGAGGTGGATTATGTGGCTGTGAAAGGCAGCTTTGAGGAGTGCAGCAATGCCAGGTGGAAACAATTTGGCTTAATTAAGGGCTTCTGAACTGAAAATTGGGAACCTGAACGCACACTTCGTTGCCTGTGGAAGCGGGGGTACGGTGCTTCCCTTGGATCCTGCCTGGCGTGTGAAAAGGGGGTTGAATGATAAGAGGAAAGCCGTTTGCCCAGCACTTTGCATGCTGATTTGAAATTCCGTTTCAGAGGGCTAATTGCTAATAAAAATAAATAAATGGATCTTCCCATTCAGAAGCTTGTTTTAGCGGGTTTTGGAAGAGAATTGTCAGGAATGTGGCATCTTTGTGATCCCGGTTTGGTGCTTTAAGTGTTTGGATGTTATGTTACACTGAAAGACGGGATCCTGTGGTTCCTTCACTTAATTAACAGGGCTTCAATGCCAGTATTTTGGGAGTACAGCTGAATAATAAGACAATGATATGTAATTAAGGTTTGCTGTTCTACCAGAGGAACTGCAAACCTACGCTGCAGGAACAGAGATTTAAGCCGTGGTTAATTAATCGAAATGGTTTTTCTTGGAAGGTAATACAATTGGTAGGAAAGCTAGTTGATTAAACAAATAATTAAAGGGTAAGGAAGTTTGTTTTTTAACAACCACAACACATTTTGTACTTTCAGAAGCATACTTTTAAAATAAAAATATCTCCTTTGTTATATGGCAAGCCTATTAAAATTCTGAAAATAAAATGGATCAAATATGGAAGCTGAAAAAGATTATTAAAAAAAATTAGAAAATCTAGAAAAAATATTTCAGACGTTACAGTGCTGAGTCTTAAAGAATTGCAGAGCTTTTTCCTGCCCCATGAGAATAATGTCTGCCTAATAACTGAAGCACAAAAAATCCGGTTTTAATCCCAGTTTCACTGAATTTCCTCATAAGATTTACAGATATAATTCTGCTTTCTTTCCTAAATAGTTCAGTTTCTTTATAGATGTATTGTTTATGATGGTAACATAAGCACATCAGCAGAGGAATGATACCAAAGGCTGTAATGTAGCCAAAATTCTTCCATATATCAGAGCAATTGTGCCAGATGTTTTGAAGAATGACAAATATCATTCCATCAGCTATATTCATGTTATCCTGAAGTTTTCCTTCATGCTGGAAGGACGCTAGAAACGAATTTTTACACAAGGTTATAGGCCATTGTCTGTAAGCCTCGTTTCTTTTGTTTCTTCCACATATTTCATGTGGGAGAACAGTAAAATAAATAGTCCCAGGTTACGTCTTTGTTTTTTGTTCCTCACAAAAGTACTTTGATTTATTAAAGTTAATAATTTTGAAAAGGAGCGATACTACAAAGAAGTATTTATTTCCCCAAACACTTGCATGCATAGATGCAAAATGAGAACAAAAGAACAATATTCTGTGGGGGAAAAAACCTTTGGCCTAATACTGATGTTACTTTTTTCTCTTTTTTCTCCCCTCCTTTCTTTCTCCTTCTCTACCATCCTTCATCCAATACCTGACTGTGCAGGTTTTAGATGCAAGTTTACCAGTCCCTGATATTAATGAAGACAATTTGGAGCGTGATGCCCCACCCCAGGAGCTGCAGCAGCCAGGAGCTGTTACAGCATCTCAGGAGCCAGATGGGCAGCAGCCAGAGGTGGCTTCACCCCTCCAAGAACCCCCCGGAGAGCAAGCAGAGGCCACTGGAACAACTGGTAAGTAAAAATCTGCGTTCAGTGGACAAGTTGTAGAGGCCTGAAGGCTAAATGGGGTGAGAAGTTGAATTTAGCTCAAGTAGCCATCTCCTAGAGAACAGGTAGTTACTCAACTGATCTCTCGGCCCTTCTTCTAGGGCATTGTTGTGTTGGGATGAGTTTTCTTTGTAGCAGTGATAACAAATGGGTTGTGGGTTGAAGCTGTCAGTGGTGGTAGGGGAGGTGGTAGATGCTACATGCTCCCCCCCTTGGGGATGGTCCTCTTCCCTCAGTGCACCCTGCGGTGCCTCTGCTTGCCTGCTGCCCATCTCAACCATTCACCTGAAGAAACAGCTCAATTTCCACCTCTTCTGTTAGTTTCTGCTGCACAGGCCTGTCCCTTCCTTCATAGAGCAGAAATCCTTTCATGTTTATTCTTAAATTTACCTTTGTAAATTTCACTCTAAAGTGGATGGGAACGGAGAGAGGATACTCAGTAAACAAAGTCATGAAGGAAAATACCTGATGATTTGATGTAGTGTCAGAGATTTCATGTCGATGTTCAACTTCTGGATCAAGTAACAGAGAAGGCCTTTAAAAAGGCATGGATTTAAAGTTAATAGTCAAGGTAATTTTTGTTGAATAATTGTGGGTTGATGCTTCAGTTATACAGAAATTGTGTTCCTAAGATGTGTGATGAAGAAGAGGTGAGAAGCTCCCTTTGAATGCAGATGGTTACGTGTAACCAAATGCAGGATGTGTTGTGGACGTAGACAGCATTAGGAATTTGTATATGAGTAGATTACCTGAAAAGTCTTTGCTTTCTTTTGATAATCATCTCTCGTGTGGCTGTGTGATGTTGGTGTTTTAATTGGGACTTATTTTATTGTTGTCTTATGCTACCATCTAAGCTTGGTTCCAGACTTGTACGAAATGGAAAACAATTCTACAGGTTTGCTCTCAAAGTAGAAAACCACCTCTATGGAGGTGATGCAGCACGTATTTTCTGTTAACAATAGCTGCAAATGACACCATCCATAGAGACAAATAAAACCCGTCTGGTCAATCATTGAAAAGATAGCTCTTCAAGTAAAGACTACATTCAGGTATTCATAACTGTTTATATCCACCCCTCTGGACCTCACAGAGATCCATGTGTCTTCAGGCAGATAGACAAATAAAGGTGGGGAAGAGTTCTCTTTTAAATGCTCCATGTAGACAAATCTCTCCACATAGAGAAAGAAATCATTTTAGCTCTACGCTTCAGGTTCCCCACTCTTTACAGATTTTGCAAACAAGATGAAATAAAATCAGGAATAAAGTACCATGACACTGAGCATTGAGGCAACATAGGTTATTGCTTTCAGTGAAGGAATGTTTGACTGAAGGTTTTTTGGGTTGATCGATGTGTCTGTTGTTGTCATCGTTATTTAAATATCACATTTGGAGAGATGATCCAGACACATCCAAGTTGCCACTACTGGCTTAAATTAACTGGGAAGTGTGTTGGTGCTGGCAGTCGGAGCCACAGACAGGCTGTGAATAGCTGGCCCAGGTATCTGTATCATCAGAACTTTGGAGGTATCCAACATAATCCATCGCAATTGCTATAATAGGAGGTCGCCTGTATCAGATGTGTCAGATACTGATCCTTTACATTTTATCATATTGCATCCTTTCTTACTAGCAGTAAGAGCTGCTGGAGTATATTACTATAGCACAGGTATCCGGAGTAGTAACTTTCTGAAAGCCTTGACAGCAGAATTTCAGACAATTTACACTGTAATTAGACTGTAGGGAATTCCAGTTTAAAAACAATAAAAAAACCCACCCCAAAATCCACTCCAACCCCTAAGTGACTGTTAATAGGCAAAGGAGCAAATGTTTCATGGAATCATGGATTTGACAGAGTTGGAAGGGACCTTCTAGAGATCATCTAGTCCAACTCCCCTGCCAAAGCAGGATTGCCCAGAGCACATAGAATCATAGAATCATCTAGGTTGGAAGAGACCCTTTGGGATCATTACTCAGGGCTGCATCCAGGCGGGTCTTGAAGATCTCCAGAGAAGGGGACTCCACGACCTCCCTGGGCAGCCTGTTCCAGGGCTCTGTCACCCTCACCAGAAAGAAGTTCTTCCTCATATTTGAGTGGAACTTCCCATGTTCCAGCTTGTGCCCGTTGCCCCTCGTCCTGTCACTGGGAACCACTGAAAAGAGTCTGGCTCCATCCTCCTTCAACCCACCCTTTAGATACTTGTGAACATAGATGAGGTCTCCCCTCAGCCTTCTCTTCTCCAGGCTAAAGAGCCCCAGCTTTTTCATTATAGAGAAACAGAAGTGTTTCATACGTTTTTTGTTAATGAGGGGCTCTTGAGTTGTATGTGTTGGGGTTTGGTCTGGGTGCTTTGGGGCAGGCTGCATCAAGAGGACATTACTAAAGGTGGGAACCGGAACGGTCTGTTGTTCAGGCTGTTTCTTACTGCAGAGGGGGGGTCCGTGTGTGGAAATAATAACTACTTGAAGTGAAAGCTCCAAGCCGAAGGCTTTGAGGCATAAGGATTTCAATGGGAGGAGCGGGGCCGAGCCGCTGTGCCCGCACCCCGCCGGGCGGGGCCGGGGCGGGAGCCGCCCCCGGGGCGGGAGCGGGGCGGTGGGAAGGCAGGCGGGAGAGGGGCGGCCGGCTGTCCCCTGGCTGTCCCCTCGGGCATCCCCCGCCGCGCAGACCGTGAGAAGGAAGGTTCCGATGCTCAGCGTAACGTAAGAGATGCTGGGCACCGTAGCGATGGCGGGTAAGGGCGGGCGGTGCGGCACCGCCATCCTCTGACCGCGCTCGGCTGCTTTTATTTCCTCTCTCTTCTCTGGAGATTTTCAAGACCCGTCTGGATGCGGTCCTGAGTAACGTGCTCTGGGCAATCCTGCTTAGCAGGGGACTTGGACTAGATGATCTCTAGAGGTCCCTTCCAACTCCGACAATTCCGTGATTAGGGATTAAAAGGTCCGGTTTAAGTGTTTTTATCACAATGTGAACGTTTCCACTTTGAAGGTGGACGAAACTTTAAAATTTCTCGTCACCTCGGTCGGGTGTTTGATGCGGTACTTGGAGTACAAGGCTTTTATAAATGTGAAGATGGTAACGAGGTGTTCCTCTGCGGGGCCAAAATATGACATAGTGCCTGAAATTGAGCAACAGAAGGAAAAGATAGTTTCCTATCTTTCCAGCATCACCACACTGATGCTATTTTATGTTAATCAAGCTGTAATGCAGTAAAATATTTTAAGAGTTGAACTTGGTGAAACTGAAGGAGATGTAGAAATTACCATCCTTTATAATACTGTAAAAATATTTGCATGAGAGAAATGAAGCTGTTGCGATATATATCCATTTTAATTTTCGACTTTAATTAACGAAGCAAAATCGGTAGGAGCTGAATGCCGTGGCGGGTGTCCCCGTGTGTGTGTGTGTGTGTCCCCGTGTGTGTGTGTGTCCCCGTGTGTGGCAGTGGGATCCCAGCCTGTGATCCCCAAACCTCGGTGCTATGTGCATTGAGCTCTCTACATCTTATTTAAGAAAGTAGCGCGTGAGCCACTGAGGTGTGAGAGCTAGCACCATCAACTAGTGGGGCTTTCTGAAAAGGTAATAGTATTTGGAGGAGCAAAGAATTAAAGGGAAAAAACTGCCGGTTTTGCACAAACTTGTGTCTTTCTCTGTGAAACAAAGTGGCATTATAAAATTTAAATAAACAAACCCCACTTTTTTTCCTGAAGATAACTAATTTGCATCAGAATTTCTCTCAGATTGATGACGTATGTCTTTAGCAGTCTAAGAAATCTTTTCTATTTCATCGTATTAATAATTATTTACTTGCTTATATCTTATTTGCTAGAGCTAATGAATGAATTCAAGAAATAGGGGGGGTTTATTCATGCAAAATACTTCAGCATTACAATACATATTGACAACAAAGCCTGGAGAAGTCTGGCTCCGTTTGGAGCTGACCCTGGGGAGGACTGTACGTGATTTGAATCAGTTAGTAGGGGAGGAGATATCCTACTGCTGTTTACAATAGGGTTTTCATTAAACTCGATGTTTAATGAGCTTATCACATGCTGAGTCTTTTTCCTCAAGGGTTCTCTATTTTTTTATTTCCTTTTATTGTTAGTAATTAAAGGTTAAACTGTTTTTCAAAAGCAATCTCTTTATAGGGTTGCACAGTTTGATCGTTTGAGGTTTTCCTTATTTAATAATTCTTGTGGAAACTTGGATTTTCACTGCAGCACAGCTGCTCCTATAGTACGTTGTGCAAGAACTGCATCTGGCTGGTAGTCCAAGCTAGCATTTCTTCCAAGGGACAGAGTCCCTCTCCTTATTGGTATGCGGGAGTGTCTTAAGCCATCCTGTGTCTAATTCGTGCAGATGCAGCTACGTCTCCTTTGTGGTGAGTTTGTCTGGGATGCTTATGTTACTCTTTATGCAGTTGTTTTGATAAAGAAATTTTTCAATCTGTTTTTCAAGAGGGCACTTTCATTAATCATTTGGGGTTCTCAAAAACGTCCCAACATTTACTGACCTGCATTGCTTATCCTGTCCTTGTTCCTAACGAAAAAATTTTATTTTATTTTTTTTCCCAAATACCCAAGTGCTAGTGTTGCATCTGTCTTATGCTTGGTGAATACATTTTGTTTTAAAAAGCGGAACCGAGTCACTGAATGCGAGACATGGACAGCTTGGGTGACCATGAAATTTCATAAGTATTTGTAGCATGTTGGTTTGGTTCCCAAGCAGAACAGCTGGACTGGTTTGAGGGCAGTTTATTGCTGTGAGTTCATATAACGAAGAATCTTTGAATAGTAACTGTATATCTGAGCCATGGCTAATGACCCTTCTGGTTTAAAAACAAACAAAACCATTTTAGAAGAACTTAACTGGTTTTTGATTTTTAGTGCTGTTTCTTGAAACGTTGAAATGAAAGAAGAAATATCTTAAAATCTTGAATGAATGAAACGTATAATTTCCCTTGCTGGAATTTGAGAAGTTAGTCTCTAGGTTGGAGCAGACAAGTACAGCTAAAGCAAAAACTTCTAAAAATAAAAGGTTTGTGAGGAATGTTATAGCATCACAGCGGAAATGATTGTGCTTTCTTTTAAGTTACTTTCATATGAGGTTATGTACAATGTCCTTTTCTGGGGACACAGCTTTTGCTTTCTTAAAGAGTTCTAAGCCATTAAAAAATGCAGCTATTTTGCAACATTTTTCCTCTTGTCTGTTTTTAAAAATGGACACAAAAGTAGTCAGATTTTTAAACTTAACTCTTCAGTTGCCACCCAAGTACCAGAGAACTTAATGGTATTTGTTTTTAATGCTCTGAAAGAAGAACATGATTTGAAAGCCTATGAATTGTGTGTATGCATCGTGAAATTTAGTATGCAAAAATGTCTGTAAATCCTCCCTCATTAATTATTCTGAAAGAAACCCCTCCCCACAATTAACACTACAAGTCAGTCCTCGGAAATAATTGAGTGAATAGAATGGGGAAGGAAGTAGTATGTGCTTTCCATGAAAGAAGTATTTGTACACTGAAATGGAAACAAATATTGTGAATGGGAGGGAAAGGAAGGAAGAATTTGTGAAATCTATTGTCAAGAAGCAGCAGTGCCACAGACTTGAAAGCTTGTAGTTCAAAAAAAAGAAAATCGTTAGAAGGGTAACACCTGGACATATTTCTGCTTAATTTTGTTACTGCAAAGTGAGTGGAGTGTTTGTTTGATTTATTAAAACCTACCACCTGAAATTTGAGGTCAAAAGAGCCCGGATTTGTGGTATAATGTTCAATTCTTACACTCTAGCAATTAAAAAAAAGCAAGCTGTGCTTTTAGGTTTTCATTGCAAAGTATTCAATTTCACTAATAATTCCAAATACCTACTTCATTCTAGATGTATCTGTTCAGTGTAGTTTTTTCACAGATGTTGTCATTTCAGACTGTGTTTTGGTTTGTAATTATTTTTTTCTCAATTTTTATCAGTTTTTACCCTTTCTTGCCTTTGCCGTTAAGCATTTCTGCTAACAATTAGAAGAATTGTGCAATTAAGGGAAAACTGCATTTAACAAATAAAAGCTTGGCGTATCGTGGACACTCGGTTCAAATTCACTTTTTTAATCGCCTTCTCCTGTTTCAGTGTGATGTGAGTTTTAGAGCAGTACATGTGTGTTTTTTGTGTGCTTTTTTTTTTTTTTTAAAGTCATATTTGTGACAAATCTAGATACAATGGAGAAAAATGATTGAAAAATACCCCTTCAGCCTTAATGGCTTCAGCATTCGTTTATGCTCATGCAAATCTACTGAGAGTATTGTGTATGTGACCGAAAGCACGGTTTGGCCCTAAATACTTAAACATTGAATAAATGAAAACAGCCCAAAGTCCTCTGGAGCCTCTCGGTGGCCAGTGGAGTTTGCGAGGCGGGCGCTGGCTGTGTGTGACATCCATCTGAGAGATGGAGAATGTAGGGAATTCATGGAAAAAATCCAGCGCCGTGCTGCAAATCCTTAGGGGGAAAAGTCAATCAGCTCCAGATGTTGACATGGTTGACTGTGAGCACATGAAGTGCTGTGGGTTTAACTCTTGCAGTCAGAGTGCTTGCTTTTTTTTTTTTTTTTTTTTAACCCTATGGCAACTACCAAGGGAGAAACACATTTTCACTTCTGGAGACAGATAAGATGGGGGGAGCAGTTCAGTTGCACTGGCAATAGTGTCTATCAGCCTGCCAGAAGAGAAATGTTATTTATTAATTTCATTTTTCATGGGATGAGACAGGAATTCACTCATTCTGAAAATACGAATTTTCCAACATCTGATCAGTATACTTCTGATAAAACAGAAATAAATTCTTACCGTGGACTAAGCTACCTATGAAATTGTGAAAACAAGTGTTTCTGATTCCCTAAACCAGTCAATTTCGTATGTTTGTTTCAGGATAAAGCAAAACACTTCTAGTTATTAAAACACAAGCAGCACCTTGATTCAATTAATAATATTTGAAAGCTTAACTGGTACGTAAGCAGTTAAAATTGAATTTCAGCTTTAGTTCTTAGCCACAGTGGATTTAAATAGCAAAGTGGATCGATTTTATGATATCGCCTTTGATTTGTATCGCTGCCTCTGGATATATCTTTATTGTATTGTTTTCCTTGATTAGCCCATAGCTAGTGAAGTGCAGCCCTGCTCAGAACAGACCTAAAGAAATTGTATTTGTAGCAGTGTTTTACTAGATTTTTTTTTTTCTTTTTTCCTGGGAGGTATTTTGATGAGGCTCTCCTGTGTTTCTTAAAGATGCTTTCAAATTCTAAGAATTCATTCAGAAAGTGCTAGTTATCTTGCCAAATACCTGTGGTAGTGACATGCTACAGTACTCTGAAGGACAGTACCTTGTGTAAATAACTTCCAAAGCTTTCAAAGTGGGGTTACTCATGGTTTGCTTTGCATTCAGAAGCGCACTAACAACGTTTGGGCACCAAGAATGTCATTAATAAAAATGTCATTAAAGAATCTGACTGCTAAATATAAAGTTCAGAGTGTACGGTTGACTTCTCGGGTCTTCGGTTTCTTTTGAGCCCCACTGGATATAAAAATGCTGGCAGCGTGCAGGCAAATTCCTGAATGGCATCTCTCTCTTCTAATGCTGAGGAAGGGCATCAGAAATTCAGTTTAAAAGAGTCCCCTTCTTTGGAGATTTTCAAGACCCGCCTGGATGCAGTCCTGAGTAACATGCTCTAGCTCTGGGCAATCCTGCTTCAGCAGGGGAGTTGGACTAGATGATCTCTATGGTCCCTTCCAACTCTAAAAATTCAGTGAAATTCAGTGAAGGATTCTTCCAGTAATTCAAATGGGAAAGAAGCAGGCAAAGTAGAGATTGGGAGCGACAGCAGCAGGTCACTTAACTGCTGCCATCCAAGCTCTGTGTTACCTTGGGGATGAAATAATCTTCTGGACAGGTTAAATGCTTTTTGTTGTGGAATTGAAGGGGTAGTGTCTGGACTAAGGCTACAAGTATACCCACTGTGTGCTAAGAAGGAGTGATGGAAATATGACGTAGCGTAGTTGCAGCTTTTCAGACTGGTATTAAAAGTACATATTCAGTTAGTCAATACTTTTGTTAGTTTTTCCTTTTTGCAATTTATTCAATGAAGTATTGCAAGGTAGTGTGTTTGCTGGACTCAGAAGGAAAAGCTAATTACTGTCAGCCTGATGTAACAGTTTTGAAAGCTTATCACTGTGCCTCTAAACTGTCTCCTCTATTTTTGTGATTGCATTTGCTATCTTAATACGTACCCGTAACTACAGATTTTGTAATAGTTATTCAGCTCTTCTCACATGCAAAGTGTTTTACAGATACCGAGCCTTTGTCTTAGGGTGTTACAAATGCATCAATTTAGAGCTAGAAGAAGTGAATATCCTTTGAACGCTTATCATGAATATGAAGAGATGCCTTTATACACACCTTACATCTTATCTCTCACTTTGGAAATAGAATACCTCACTCATTCATATTCTGTATCATTCCCCTCTTACAGTAATCCTGTTTACTTATAAACCGCTGAAACTCCTCTGAAACACTAAATTTGTGTTGTAGGAATAAAAAAAAATAAGAATGCCAACTCAACTGCAACTTTTTGTATATCCTCTTAAATCCAGCATTTCCCCACTGCCTCTCAGCCCTATTTTTTGCTCTACCTTTGTCTTGAGTCCTGTCAGATGGAGAAAGAGATTTCCATGTATCTAAGGATAAGCACAGTGGCATTAATGCAGGACTGAGGAAGAACAGAAGGGAGACTCTATAGACCTTGTTTCCATTGGAGATGCTAAGACATCTGGCTTGTGAACAAATTTTTACTTAACGTTAAACAATCAGTGTTTCATTTCATAGTTGGTTCAACCAGAAAAATACTTGTATCATAGAAAAAGGGAAGAAATATCACCACCTTCACCCAGGAAAATGAGAAGAGTTAATATATCTCTGTCTATCTACCTACCTGTGTGTATATATCTAGAGTATATTAAAGATTATAAAATATATTAAAGGACCTGTTACTAAATAATTATTAACATAGGTGACATGTACCCTAGTGTTTGAAGAAATAAGTCTGACTTTGTGAATTCCCATTAAGCCATGATAAACTTTCTGTTAAATTACATAGTTTTTCAGAAATGACAATGAATTTCTTTCTAGACCTAAGAATCAACACAGAAACAAAAGTGGTTCCTTGGTTTTACCCTTGTGTAGTCTCAGCATGCAACTACATAATGTTTGATTCATGAGAGTCCAAAAATATTAATAAAATAAGCACATCAGTTTTTCTTTGGTAACCATCTTAACATAAAAAGAGAGCTCAAAAGTGTTATTGCTGCTTCTGGCTGTGCTTAAAGCCTTATTTCCCTTCACTGTCTGCAGTGTTCTTGCAGTAAGTTATTCTTGCTTGTGGAGCGTTCTGGTGCCTTCAAGAGGCATAATACCAATGGAGTAATAATCCTAGCTTCTTCAGAAAAACATCCATTTCTTCTTACCGTGCTCCCTCACAAATTACTTGGTTTGAACATCTCTGTTTTAAAATGTTCAGGGAGTTGGGGTGTTATCAGAGGTCAGACTTTTAAGTGAATTGGGAGTTAACAATTAAAGGAAATAATATTAAACTGTTAGATAAAGGGAAAAATAGTGAGCTTTGCTTATGTCAACTGAGAAACAACAACCAGGAGGCTGCTGATAGTGAATATAAACATAATTTGTCCTCTACATAGCTATTAGAAGCCAGTATACTTGTAGATTTAGTTTTGCTTATTATTTAGTTGTGTTTCAGCCTTACGTAGGCTGCACGGTCTATGCGCTTATGAAGATGCTGCTCTTCTCAAAGGCAAGGAGAATCCAGGAAGCATCTAGGCTGGAAGGATCCCCACCATCTCTGGAGATTAGGGGTCCTGGCCTTGCGGAAAGCAGGGCCAACTGCAGAGTTAGATCTGACTTTAAAGATGGATCAAGTAAAAACAGAGTGACTTTGGGGAACTCAGCAATGCATGTACTTTTGAAAGCTGTGTCCTGCATGCCTTTTGGTGTCAAAGTAGCACATGTATAACTTAAAAGAAAGGGGCCATGCCTTCTCCCAAGATGTTGCTGCTTAATACTGATGATTTTTTTTTATATTTATTTATTTTGTTGTCTTAGGATTCCAAAGAGTTTGGTCAGAGAGAAGAACCCACTCATTCATGGCCTTGTACTTTCACCTGTTGTACAAAATCAGGGGTCAAGAACAATGTCAAACTGGAAATCCTGGCAGCATCCAGGCCCAAGAATCTTTTAGTGTTATGAACATACCATAAATTTTATGACTCGGGCTCTTTAAAACAAATCTGTTGTAATATAAGTGTTTTAGGGGTTACAGGTTTTCAGAAAAATCGGAAGTTTCCCATGGGCATTTTCGCTTCTTACTGTTCTTCTGGGACAGAGCCGTAAAATGATCTTTGCTTTTCTTGTCATCATTTTAGGTCAACGTGCTTTTTAAATTTTTTTTTTCTTTTCTCTCAGAGGTCTCTCTGCATGGGCTTTCACTTTCTATTCACTGAGCTTTGCTTCAGGAATAGTTACGTATATTGTTCTGTGTATTCTTTAAGTAATGATAGGATAGAATTAAATTTTTTTTCATGTAAGTTCGCCTTAAAGTAAAAAAAAACAACAAAACACCACCAAACAAACAAAAAACAAAACAAAAAATCCACTCCCTTAAAAAATATAGCAAATATCCTTCAAAAGGAGAGAGAATGTGAGAATATAAGCTTAAAAGGTACATTTGCAAATAAACTTTGGAAAGACCCATGATATGAGAAAGGAAAGGAATTCAGGAATTACAGTGATCTTAGAACAAAAGCTAGTCCTTAAAAAAATAAAAAATAAATAGTTAGCACACAGAAGAGGCACACAGATAATACAACATGTCTGTTTAGGAAAGTTTGATAAAAATGAAAAAAATCATATTTATATAAAGGTATAATATAACATTAAATTGAAAAGGGAACTAACTCCTCTTGTTTTCTTTCTGTTTTAACAGTTGGACAGACAGAACATTCCGGTGTAACTTTGAAGGAAGACACTGAAACTATGGAGACAAGTCCATCTGACTCAAGCACCAAGGATGGTGTTGATACTGAGAAAGAGGATGCTCATACAGTTAAACAATTGCCGTCTTTGGAAGAAGAAGACACAGAAGACCAAGCATCTGAGCCACAGTCTTATGATCTGGGTTTTAAAAGGGTTTTTAAATTTGTTGGGTTCAGATTCACAGTAAAGAAGGAAAAGACGGGAAAAGCGGAACCAGTTCAACTGCTTACTGCAAAAAAAGAAATGCAAGTCCCTGAAGGAGCTGATGATCAAAAAGAAGTCAGCTCAGAAGAAACAGCGATGCCTGAGGATACGCTCTCTGCAGAAGACAACACCAAAGATACACCAAAAAATGAAAAAACAGAAGATGAATCTCCTAAAACACCAGAAGCAAATGAGATTTGTTCTCAGTCAACCGCCTTAGCCACTGAAACTGCATCACCATTAAGAAAATTTTTTACTCAGGGATGGACTGGATTTAGAAAAAAGAAGAGTTTTAGGAAGCCTAAAGAAGATGAACTACCGTCTCCTACAAAAGAAGAGGAGCAAGAAAAAGAGGAGGCAGCATTAACAACTGAAACCAATGAAAAGGAAGAGAAACCTGAGTTCGAGAAGCAAGATAAAGAAAAGAATGTGACAGCAGTAACTATTGAAGCGCACGAGAAAGAGCAAACTGAAGGTGAAAAGCAGGAGTCAAAAATGAGTGTGGCAGCCATAGGAATTGAAGCATATGAGAAGGAAGAGCTAATGAAGCATGATGAGCAGGGACAAAAAGAGGATGCAGCAGCAGCAGCAAATGATAAAGAAAGTGCAAAGGAGGAAAAAGCTGAAGAAGATGATCAAGAAAGGAAACTGGTTGACATCTCAGAGGGTCTTGGTAAAAAGGAAGAAAAAACTGAAGAAGGAGAGAAAGAAAGTGAGGTGACAGAGAAACCACCAAAAACAAGGTCAGTGGTACCTGTTATCACTGACAGTGTGAATGGAGAACTGAAAACATCCTCAGAAATCCTACCTGTGGAAGAAAAAACAGAGTCCACTGTAGTCAAGTGTGAAATAGAGGACAGAACTGAAATATCCTCTCAAGAGAAACTTGAAGCAGGATCTTTGGCAATTGAAGTTTCCAGTGAACATCTTAAAAAATCTGAAGGAAGAGAAGGAGATGAACCTGCTCCACCAGGGAAAGAAACAAGTGATGAAAAAACAGAGGAAGCAGAATTGAAAATTTCACCCACATCAGAAGACATCACTGGAAAGTTGGACACACAAGGAGAAGCTCAAGATAGAACCACAGAGAAGAAAGCAAGCAAAGAACCAGAGACAAAACTGACTCTGGGTGCCCCTGGATTGAAGTCCTCTTCTACTTCTGAACATTCGGTTGACACAGAGGATGATCAGCAGTCAATTAAACCCACTGATGAAGGTATACAAGGAAAAACTGGCACAGTTATGACTGATACTATCAAACCAAATGAAATAACCACAGAAATAACTCCTGAAGAGGCAGCAGGAAAGAGGCCTCCAGAAAGTATCACAAATGAAGCTGAACTGCTGTCTTCTCAAGAGAAAACTAAACTACAAGGCAGCCCTTTAAAGAAACTCTTTACGGGTACTGGATTAAAAAAACTGTCTGGAAAGAAGCATAAAAGCAAAAGAGAAGAATCTAAGTTAGGGGAACAGGGTGAACCAATTCAGCACTTATCAGATTCCCCAGATAGCCCGGAGGAACAAAAGGGCGAGAGCTCTGCTTCTTCTCCTGAGGAGATGAATGAAATTCCTTCTTTGGAAAAATCTGGAGATACAATGCAGGTGACTGACAATGAAGATGCTGCAATTTCAGATGTGGAGCGAAAAAGAGAAAGTGTTACACCATGGGCATCGTTTAAGAAGATGGTGACTCCCAAGAAACGTGTCAGAAGACCTTCTGAAAGCGATAAAGAAGAAGAAATTGATAAGACAAAGAGTGCTGCAGTGTCTGCAACTGAAAATGCTATTGATGAAAATCAGGAAGAATTAAAAGAAAATGGGATAGACCAGAAACCAGAGAAAGCCACAGAAGAGCCCAAAAGAAAGGTTGACACCTCTGTTTCCTGGGAAGCTTTTATATGTGTAGGCTCTTCAAAGAAAAGAGCCAGGAAATCATCATCATCTGATGAAGAAACTGAACATAAGCTTAGTCAAGAAAGCCAAAAAGTAGAAGAATCTGGAGCTCAGAGCAAAGAAACAGCAACAGATGCAATTCTTACTAGTTCTCAGGAGAGTGATCAAGGGCAAGGGAATTCTTCCCCAGAACAAGCTGGAAGCCCATCTGAAGGTGAAGGTATTTCAACATGGGAATCATTTAAAAGGTTAGTCACTCCAAGAAGAAAATCCAAAACCAGAATGGAAGAGAGAACTGAAGACTCTGTTGTGGGATCTAGCCTGGAGCACTCAACATCAGATGGTGAGCCTGGAAAAGATGAATCGTGGGTTCCATTCAGAAAACTGATGCCTGGGCGCAGGAAGAAGAAGTCAGATGGGAAACCAGAACCAGCTCATCTTAAGCAAGCAAGAGAAGACATGGCAGAAACAAATGAAGATGATTCAGATATTCCAGCTGTTGTTCCTTTATCTGAATACGAAGCAGCAGAGCAGGAAAAAATTGAAGCCCAACAAGCAAAAGATGCTGAAGTGATGAGAGAGCGAACCTCAGAGGAAGTGAGAGCAGAAAAATTAGAGGAGACCCTAAGAATTGAGCAAGGACATGAAGGGCTGGTACACGCAGTTACTGTTACCGTTGTGGAAGGGGAAAGGGCGGTTACCAGTATTGAAGAAAGGTCACCATCTTGGATATCTGCTGCTCTGACAGAGTGCATTGAGCCGGCAAAAGAAGAGGAAGAGAAAGAAACTGAGAAAACGTTTCAATCAGATGTTATCGTGGAAGAAGCAGTGGTAGCTGCTAAGACAGTGCCAGAGACAGGAAAGGATATAAGTGATGACACCACAGCAAGCGAGCTAGAGCTAACCTCAGAAGCAGTAACAGCTCTGGAGGAGAGAGCAGAAGCTTCCTGTGCTGAGGAAACAATGGAAGTGTCCCTTGCTGAGGAGACAACGGAGATGGTTTCTGCTGTTTCGCAGTTGTTAGAAACCCCAGATACTACAGAGGAAGTTACACCCGTACAAGAAGTAGAGGCCACTGAACAAAACTTGAAAGAATTAGACAAACAGACACAAAAAGTTCTTCACGAAGTTGCTGAAAGAGTAAAGTCAGCAGATGTAGCCCAGCTGGTTAGTGAAAAAACCATGACAGCAACTGTAATTACAACAGTGCAAGGAATTGAATCAGAAGTGAAAGATGATGCAAAAAATGGGAAGGTTGTAGGTCAGGAAACTGTTTTGCTTGAAGAGCCCTTGAAAAAAGAAGAACACAAGGAGGATGATAGCCTCCAGGCCTTGGGAAGTGCAGGGAGCATTCAGGACCAAAACGGAGTTGAAGAGAGCGTTCTACAGGAAGGTTCAGAGAGAAGTGAAATATCTGCTGCAACAAAAGAAAGCACAGAAGTATGTGAAAATGTAGATGTATTGAAAGATGAAAGCCAGTGGCAGGCATGTGAAGAACCAGTTGTAGAGGATGATGAAGAAATATCTGAAGTTCAGAGAACAGTAGAGGAACCTTCATCACAAGACAGAGACTTTCACATTATCAAAGCAGTCACTCCCAAAGAAGAGCCATTTGCAAAGCAGGAGCCTCTCTCAGAACAAGAGAAACTGCCTGTAGCAGATTTGACAGTAGATGAGACAAGAGACGAATGCCTTCCAGAAGTGCAGACTGCAGTAAGTATTACATATAACACAAAGGTCCCTCTGTCAAACAAAAAAAGATCAGTAAGTGTTAGATATTATACCTAATGATATATAGGTTGTGGTAATATTATGGTCAAGGATTTTCTTTGTGCAGCCTGAGGCGACTGAAGTTTGTTTGCAAAGAGACACACAGATGTCCAGAAGCAGCAGCCACTGAGGCTTGTATGTGGAGTGAGATGGGTGCAATTCCTGCAGAAATGGGGTGGTAGATAGTGTGTGTGGATCAGAAGGTGCTGAAACAATTGCTATTAGGGCTCCTGCAAAGTGCAGTGTGACTGAAGATATTACATGAAAACATGCGATACATATGTGATCCATATGGTACCATATGTAGCAGATGGTATCTTCAGTTGTAGGCAGAGCTACAATTGTAGCTGAGGTACTCCTGCTAAGAGGGGTAATGAAATGACACCACTATCTTCAGCTTCAAATATACAGGAGTTATTGTGCCTGTTGCTTTCCTACCTTCTTCCCTACCTCCCCACCATCTTCCTGGCTCAGTCTTTGTTTCAGGTGCTGTCCCTTGCCCTTGCCCTTTGTTTAATGAGCTGTGTGTCCTGAGAAGCTGAACATGAGCTGGGATCTTGGTAACCCACTAATCTCAGTGTCATCACCTCACACTCTTCCCATAATCCTCCTCCTCCTCCTGGTTCTTCACCCAGAACACTCCTGGTCCCTCCCTACTCATACCCTTTTTCACAGGTCTGTTGTAATTCTCCACAGGTGCATGACAAGACAGAGGATGAAACCTCTACCTTGGAGCTTACAGCTGAAGAGCCTGTGCAGCTTGAAGGAGAAGACAAAACCCTCACCATGAGACCGGAGTGCACAGAAGCAGCTGTCACTGTGGTCCCTGATAAACCTGAAAGACAAGATGAAATTCCTGACTTAGACTCACAAGAACAAGCTTGTACTGAAGGACATCCTGGCAGGGCACCTGCCCAGAGAGAAGAAGAGGAAGATGATGCTGTGCTCCATGGAGTAAAAAGCACAGAAGTCACTGTTACTGAGGTTCCTCTGCAGAATGAGGTAAAAGCTTCTGCCCTTCCTTCAGAAACAATAGGCTCAGAAGCAGCTGCAGACACTGAGCAGAGTGTGAGGGAGGGGACTGGCATGCAGATTACAGGAAAAGATTCTGTGCCTGTCCTAGAGCTACAATGCAGAGAAAAACCAACTGAAACCCCCTCCCAGAGTGATGAAACTGAAGGTGGCAAAATGGAAGATGCTGTGCTTGAAACTGAAACACACTTCGAGAGCGATAATGCTGTCACTGAGGCTCCCACACAGATTGAAGAAGACAGCGTGTCTAATTTAGCATCAACGTGCCCAGGTATCACTGAAAATGGAAGCACTGTCCTCGCTGACATAAGTCCAAAGAAATGTGAAACACTAAGCAGCTTAGCTGAAGAAGAGACTGTGGAAAAAGAACAAGAATTTGTAGAAACCTCCAGCTGTGAAGACTTTCAGAAAGAAGATAACAAAAATGAGCAATCGATGGAAAGAGCCAAAGAAGTATTTGAACCTGAAAAATGGGAAGCTGTGAGAGGTGATGAATGTTCAACTGCTGTCCAGCAAGAGGAGGGCTCTGACTCAGCCTTCTCACAAGCTGAAAGCTTGGAGGCTCTGAAATCGCCTGTGCCTGTAGCAGCTGCAGCAGTTGAAGAGCATGTCACAACAGAAACCGTAGCACCTGTAGACACGACAGCTGAAACTGTACAGCCCTCGGCAACCACACCAGAGCAAATGGCTTCTGAAGAGGTCCCAGTTACTACTGTTGACTATTCAGGCTGCGGGACTGCAGAGCTTGGTAGTGTGGAAGCACCTGAGCCTCAAGTCAGTCCTGCAACCATGAATGGAATATCAGAGGAAGAAGAGAGACCCCAGAGTACAGGACAACCCGAACAAAATGGTCTTCCTCTAAGTGACGGTCTGTCTCTCACCCACACGGAATTTGAGAAGGATGTTGTTCAGTCTGTGACTATAGAGTCTCAGAGTACAAAAATTGTATTGAATGCCATCCAGACAGCTGTTCACAAACTTGCAGAAACAGAAGAGTCAGCTGCCTTTGAGTCAGAGCAGTGCGTTAAGTCCATAGGGAAAAGCCCATCAGACAAGAATATACCTGAACTCCTGAAAAATATGCAGGTGGGTCATCAACTTCCAGTAAAAGAGAAAGAGATACGGAGTAAAGAACAAGAGCTCCAGCAATCGGGAATAGTGAAAACTGCTACCTTAACAGAGTCTGCAGAAATTCATGCAACTGTAGAAAAAACAAAAGACATGCTGTTAACTTCTGAGATGCTCAAAGACGGACAAAGTCAGAATTCTTTAACAATTATGACTAGCCCTGAAGATGTTTCAAGGGAAAGTATGAAACTTCAGAAATCCACAGTAGAACTAAGTACTTCAGAAGATTCAACCAAAGACCCCCTAGACAAACACCCCCCAAAACTAAGGGAAAAAGAGGTTGGGCGGATTATGGAAAACTCAGACCAACATACAGGTCAGCAAACATGCAGAGAAAGTGAGGAAGAACAACATCACCTACCACTGGAAGATGGGAAAACAGAGACATGGGAAGATGATAGTTGCCCAGAAGGAATATCTTGTGATAGTCCACAAAGTCAGAACTCAGTGGCTCCTGAGGCCTTGAATGTAAGTAACATTTTTAGCCAGCAATTTTTTTTTTCTTTTTCCAAAATTTTTTGAGGGTCTGTAAAACCCTCATGTGTCTATTTTATTTTATTTTTTTTTTTATTCTGGTGAAAGGCAGCTGCTCTAGTTTCACCAATAAGCCACAGATTTTATTTTATTTTTTTCTTCTTACTTTACTGCCCCTCTCTCTGGCTGCTCAACACCTTGTTTCTTTTCTGTAGAGCTACCCTCACTTGAATGGCCTCTGCCTTGGCCTGTAGTTTATGGTGATATTTCTGGGAGGTAGAAAAGGTGGTCTCCAGTTTTCCTAGATACGTGTTCATATGGCAGACGTTTTATGTATGGGATTTGATCCGCAAACATGCTTCCTCTATAACAAAGCTCCTTTTAAAATCCTAAAGGATGTGAATACTGCCTTCCACGGTAAACCTGGAGTACCTCTTGGCACTTCAGTGAAATCTCAATCAGAAATGATAGGTACAGTCTCTCCCTAGGATGTTTACTGCACTTGCTTAACTAAGTAGTGAAACCTTTAACTTTGAGAACTGCTTGGGAAAATAAGATATTCTTGAGAGAGTAAGTTGTCATTAATAAAGCTTTTTTACTGTTGTCTTTATTTCAGATGTGCTAAGCATCCACGTGGCATTTGGAGAGATGCCAGTCTTAGAAAACAACTGACAATCCTGCGACAGAACCAGGAGCTTTATTCACTACCCTTTATTCTTGGATGTTAACATCTGCTCTTTCGAAGACCTCACATTTTTTGTCATTTTTATTAAAAAACCAATGCCTTTAATGTTGGCTGTATCCAACATGTATTCCATTTGAAGGTCATTTGCCTCTGCCCAAAATATATCATTTAGACTGGAGAGGCACAAGTGAGTGAATGGACAGACCACTAAAATTTGTGCCACAGTTATTCCTGTCCCCTCACGTAACACGTGTCATGTCTGTCCCATCTCCTTGAATCCCTTCACTCATGCCTGAATCCCCCTGCCTTCTTTCTGCAGTCTCCCTTATCCCCCACATCTTCCGTAGCTGCCTTGATTTAACCTACGAGTGGCCGCAGATGCTGCTCAACTTGTGTGTGAGGGGGAAGAGGAGGGCTGACTGATGAGAACACTCGAGACTTCTGGCCGAGTAGCAGGTGTGACTTTATCAAAGAGCAGGAACTGGATCACGCACAAATTCTTGAGCAAGACGCTCAAGATTGCTGCCTTTCAGTCCCATTCAGGTATCTCTATCCATCCTTCAGTTGTATTTGTGCAGGCCTGATTTAGTCGGAAATTACTTCTACAGTGTAGCTTGAAAGGAAGTTGAGGATACCCTTCTTCTGTTGTTCCAGACTTCAGGTCTCAGGACTGGATTGTAATGTGTTGAATATTTATATGTATGTCTTAAACCCAGTTCTGATTTTAATGTAGAGCTATGATACTTCTGTACTATTTAGGCGTACCCTTAAATGAATTTTTTTAGAGTAGTCTGGAGAGGAAATTAATACCGTTGGAGCGGAAATTGATAACATGTAGTTTCCTATTTATTGTTCCAGGTTTTTCCCCCTGTAAAACCTCTCAAAAACGTGGCTGTCTTGCTTTGAATATTTATATGTATATCCTAAACCCAGTTCTGATTTTAATGTAGAACTATGATATTTCTAAAGACAAAAGGAGAGCCCTGACCTGTGTCATATCCACCAACCAATTCTACTTCCAGTCCTCTCTGGTTTCTGAGAACCCTCCAGGCTTACCATTTCCCTGCTGTCTTGCTCTTGTAGCAACCCCAGCGGTACCACAACCCTCAAATCACACCCCTTTTATTCCAGAGTCTGTTTATTGCTGGTCTCTGCCCCATCCAACTCCAAGCTTTACCCACACCATCTAACGTCCTTCCTGCATAGAAGCTTCTTCCTTTCCCAACCCCCCTGCCTGAACCTCTCTCCCACCACAGCATTTCCTGAAATCCTCCCCACTCCTATCAATTCCCTGTATTCACTCAGGGGAGAGTAGGAAGGGGAGGGTAAGGGCTTGGTGATGAATTCTGCCTTGGATTGTAAAAAGCTGATGAGACCTTTGGGGCGCTGAGATCTTAAAAACCTTCACATAAGGTAGGTTGGACTGACAGCAGCTGTAGACCAGTATGAGCAGGGTGATTTCAAGATGGAAAGAAGCCCCAAGACAGTCCTGGGATGCCTTTCCCCAACAGGAGTTGGCCCTCTCTTTTGTTGTTTACATTAAAATCAAACACGGGGTACAAGTCCGTACTTTCAGCTCTGATTTCTAAAGTGAAGGTTACAGATCGCACTTTGTGAACCCGATGCCCATCAAGTTAAACAATAGCTCACTATCCTACCTGTATAGTAATTTATTTTAAAATCAACTTTTAGTGTACAAATGCTCTTGTTATGGCAGGTGCTTGTCTCTCCTCGAGGCTGCACATACAGCAAGCAATTGACTGATTGCACTGGTGTGATTGCACCATCTGGTGCTGCCCTGTGTGGAAGCATCAAAAGATTTTTCCTTACCTCAGAGCAAATTATATAAATATTTAAAGCCGAACAATGTGGTTTTAAACAATCCAGTCTATCTCTGTCCATCGTTAGCGGCAGCTTCCCCCTTGGCTTTGGGCAACTCCAACAACCTTGGTTGGTTTCCACAGGTTTAAGTTGGCTTGCAAGTTAATCATGCTCTTAATAACACCTCACAAGTGCAAACTTGGCTGAATTTGTACAAATTGTATACCTATGTACGTTAAGCCATATTGCAATAACTGCAGCAGGTAAAATGAAATAACAATAGCATGACCTGTGTAATCCTGATTCTTATGTTTGTAGCTCCAAAGCTGTTAATAATATGTAAAGTTAATTCTTGTCTGAACCTCATTTAAATAAAGCTAGCTTTACCACAATGTAAATTGTCTGTTGGTAGTAATTGGATAGGCAAGTGCTTTAACTTGCCTGTTTTCTCCATTAATCCAGGGCCTAGGTAAGCAATGCACCAAACTTAACTATAGAACAAATACAGAAGCTTCTTCTTATAACTGACAGCTAAAAAAAGACAGCACCCGAACCCATGCTAATGGTGCAAGGAGCATGCCTCCACATAAAGATACTACTTTGTTCCAGCGCGTTGCTTTGGCCTCTGAAACTCTCATTTGAGACTGTGACTTCTGGCTTGTGCTTAAAAGCTTGAAGCTTTCTCTAATCCAATGTATTGGGTTACCAGATTTGATTTTGTGTTTTTAAGGTAGATTTTCATTAATTAAATAAAATACAACTACAAATTTGTTCTAACTTGTGTATGTGGTGTTTTTTTCAGCTCAGTGTAAATTATTTTCTGATAGCTGCTGCTTCTTAGAGAGTTAGATTTGCTCCTGACAATTCATTTGTTGTTGAGTGACATTCAGCTTTTGATGTGAATTAAAGGAACTAATGACAGAATTAAATTGCAGTTTGGTTGTAGGTTTCTATAAAATATGCGTAGTTCAGAAGAAGTAATAAGAATAAGGTACTTCAAAAGACTGTGAAGGGAAAAAACCCAACCTCCTTAAATTCAAGATAGGTAACAGTATTCAGTGAGCCAGAATGAAAAATTAGTAAATCATGTGCTTTGCCTGTGTAACTGAAATATAAAAAAAACAACAACAAAGCAACAACATGAATATCCACAAAAAAATTGGCATAGAGTATAGATAAGGACCTTGGGCCCATAACTGGTATCTTCTAGGCTCCTTCACTTCTGCTTAGCTGGGGTATACTCCTCATGGCACCAGGCATCCAGAGGTGCTTGTGATTTATGGTCACAGACCTTGGACTTGGACATGTTTCGAGCCGTCTATGTTCTATGGCTAAGGATGTTTAGCAGCATTTGTGTCTCAGAAGACTTGCATAGATTCATACCTGAACTCATTTTGGAAAGCTACGTGTTTACCTTCCTATCTCAGCTAAAATGCTAAATCCAGTCTCTGCAAATACATATCTGCAGTGGTCACAGCAAAGGCAGGGATGTCCAAACAGTTTAGGGTGCCTGTCCCTCTTCTTGCTCTCATATTGCATCAGGGGGGTCATGCTGCAGGATGCCCAGCTCTGGCAGTTGGAGGTACAGCTCAAACCAGCATCTCCCACAGGACTTTGTGCTCAGGGCACACAACCTCTGCCAGTCCTTTTGCAAGGTTTATGCGTTTATACTATCCTGTTGCAAGGTTTATGCGTTTATACTATCTTGTTGCTGGTTAACATGAAGTCCCTAAACAGGCATCAAAGTAGGGATTGGAGACCAAGCCTCCAGCATCCCAAGGAGGTTTGTGTGCTGTTTGCTCTTCTGTAAGGCTGTTTTATTGGCAATAGCTCAAGTATCCCGCCTATTAGCTCAAGCTATGGAAGCGGATCTGGCTTTCCCATTCAGATCCAGAGCATATGGGAGACAGCTGTGCTCGTTGAGGAACCTGCACAGCTTTGGATACAGCAAGTGCCTGGGGATAGGCAGGCGGCTTGCCAAAAGCGCAGAGGATTCCTGAGATGGTCCTGTCTGGATTTGGAACACTGCGTGTTTGTCATTCACGCTGCCACATGGGAGGGGAGTAGGCCTGAGGAGGCTGATGGCCCTGCAAGGAAGGATATGGTTTGGAATGACGAGCAACGTGGAGCAGAAACCCAGTGGGATTGGCAGCACAGGGTCTGGAGTCCTGCTTTCAGGGAGATGGACCAAGTGCAGTAAAAGAGGGTAACTCTTAGCTCTGTGAACATTTTAAAATGCTGCAAACAAGAGGAAAGCTTGGCCACCACAATATTAATATTTAATTTAGTGCTGACGTCATTTCTAGTTGGATGTTATATTTTGTCTTTACAAAAGTGAGAATGAAAGATAAGGGTGTGGTAAAGGCTTGTGGCTGCTCTGCTCCAACATCCTCTTGAAAAAATAATATCAACTCTTTAAAATTAGAGGAGCATTTCTAAGAAGTGTCTACTGTTCCACCTTGAAAAATGACATGTCTTTCCAGAGCTTCAAAACTCTCATACTTCAGTTCTTGGTGCTGGGACCAATGATATGATAAAACGAGGGAAGCAAAGTCCAATATTCCATGGGAGAAGCTTTCTGGGGATGGTCTCTGACAAGTCCTGCAGCACTTGACCCTCTCATAATCTAGCCTACAGGTATGTCCCTGTCCCTCCCACAAAGGCACCAGACTAGTAAGAATAACCGGGAAGATGCTTTTTCCTCTAAGCAGCTAGACAAGAGGGACTTGTATAAAACTACAAGGAATTTACAAGCCAACTGCTGCCCTGGAAGGCAGACATCCCAAGAAGCATTCGGGAAGCAGTCCGACAGCAATTCCCACCTCCTCCCCACATGACTGTCCCCTTGTTGTGGTCTTCTGTGCATCCTTGGCCTTACAGTGATGCCAGCTCCTCTCCCCCAGTTGAACTATCTGTCTCTGGCTGATAAGTAGGTTCCTTGTGAACTTTCAAACTCATTTCTAGGAGATTCTCAGCAGACAGTCCTAGGGTCAGCATGACACAGTCAGCGGTGCCTGTCACTTCCCAAAGAAAGAACTGTACGAAGCAGAAAACCTGACATACAACCGCCTGTACTAACACTTCTCCCTCTCACCTTTTCAGTGACAGCCATGAGGCTCACAAACAAAAAGACAGAGAGAGGTGATGCTCAGCCAATATTTGAGAGTAGCTACCTGGGTGGTGCATGTCCAGGGCTTCAGGGTGTCCAGATCCAAGGCAATCCAGGGTTCTGGGCTGCCTCCCCTCCGTACAGTGTTGGGGGTGAGTGTGAGTTTTGCACACTTGTCCATCTGGCGCTGGCCCCCAGCACTAGGATCACCTTTTGTGCCTGCTGAGACCCTCTGGCACTGCATCAATGGAGGAGGACAAACATGGGAGGAGGCTGACCTTGGGATTTAAATTTCACTTGCTTTTGTGGTTGAAGAGGTGGCTAAAGAAAGTAAAGTTCTCAAGCCTGGCTCATTAAAGCAAAGGAGGTTGGAAGGTTTCTTACAGCTCTGTGGGAAGGCTGTGCTTGGGGGAGACAAGGCAAGAGGGAAATGTCAGCCAAACCATTTGAGATGCTGACTGGAAAGGTAGCCTTTCCACAGGCACTGGCAGCAATGGGGGCCTTTATTCAGAGGAAGCTTTTCTTAATCCAAATATATTTGGGGTTTGTTGTTGGTTTTTTTTGTTTTGATTCGTTTTTTTAATCTCCCAGGTGGTGTTTTCACTCTAATTTCATTAGAGCAATTAAGAATTACAAAGACAAATATAACCTGCCCATTATTCTGAAGCTGACACGAATTCTTCTAAACTAGAATATTTGCTGAGCAATCATGAAAATAGCATTATTGTCTTTGGCCTAAGTCTCTCTGCTGGGGAAATGCTTTTATTGGATTTTTGCATAATCTGTCTTGATCCTGCAATTGGATTCAAGCTCCTACATCCTCTCTCTTACCCACAATAGAGCCAGTTAATGCCTCACAGATGCAGGGGAGGAACCTGCATCACTATGAATGGCATGGCAAAGACTGAGGATATTGCTTACAGCCCTTTACACAAAAATAGGTTTAATTAAAAAAAAAAAAACAACAGACAAACCCTTTAAGCCAATATTGATATCAATTGGTAGAAGTATGCTCATATTCATTATGGCAGCATATTGACTATGTTGACATTACTATTTTGTATTCTTTCACTCATAAACTGTAGTTGCTTATGGAAAAAACAGATACAATACTTCTTTCTGTAATCACTTCTTGATGTGTCTCTAGGCTCTGGACATTCCTGTTATTAACTAGTTATTTATTTTTCCAATAAAAGAGACATCACATTTTGTTTTCACTTTCCTATGAAGAGCTTGGGTCACCGGGGAGCATCAAATCTTACAATCTAAGCAGCAGAGATGATTTTGCTGAAGACATCAAACCTTCTGTTTTCAGTTGTGGCTAATGTACAGGAGCAATGATATACCGTGATGATGTGCAACGGCAAACCAACCTGTCACATTTCTACAACATACCAGAGAAACAAGGAACCTTGGCACATCACTGAAAAATAATGTAACGCCTCTTGAATTTTGAGTTGTAAACTATGTAAGGTATTGATTAATTGTCCCCATTGAGCAGCAAGGTACAACTAGCAGGAAAGTGTCAGTGAGTGGTACTGACAAAGTGCAGGGAAGCAGAAGAGCACAGCTGAAGGGCTGCAGGAGCAGAGACAAACATGCATCAAGTGATGTAAGATTGTTGTTAATGGAAACAAAATTGTTTATTATGATAAACCTCGCATTAGAAGAAAATCAGAGTGGCTCCACAATCTGCTGCAAAACCAGAAAAAGACTGAACTAAGTTGAAAAAAAAGTGAGTGCTTTTATTGAACATTAATTTGTGACCTGTTTGCAGCAACGCAAGGAAGTGAAACAGCTCCTCCAGAGCAGTTGGGGGAAGCAGGATGTCACGCAGAGTGGGAGTTTCCTAGGGGCTGCAGATCCCACTCTGCACAGACAAGTGGGAAATGGAAGGGAAAAGGTGGGATGTTGTTTCTTTATTCTCTACCTTTTGTCCTGTAGCCAGGAAGTGCGCTATACCGGCTATGGAGCTTACATTTCATGTACTGAACTTTTATACTCTCTATCCTTGAGCCAACTGCATTTTAACCCAATATGCTTTCCCAGAACTCGAGCCTGCTGTGACCATGAGCTGCTCCTCCAGGCAGAAATGTTCTGAACCACTCACTGCTATGTACAAACCCCCATCATTAAAAAAACCACACTGACCAAAACCCCAACAAAACAAACAACAAAAACCCAAAATGAAGTGAGTTCCCTCTGTACACAGTAGAGAGAAAACTAGCTTT
>JAHREE010000487.1:7203488-7224362 GCA_033628505.1 Tringa tobata
AGAGCACTGGAACAGGCTGCCCAGGGAGGTGGTGGAGTCTCCTTCTCTGGAGACATTCCAAACCCACCTGGACAAGTTCCTGTGCAACCTGCTCTGGGTGGACCCGCTCTGGCAGGGGGGTTGGACTAGATGATCTCCAGAGGTCCTTTCCAACCCCATGTGGTTCTATGATTTTGTGGCGAACAATTTTCCTGCCATCTTCTGCCTCATCCATGGTTTTCCTCATCTGCTCCCTGCAGCCTCGACTCCGTTGGTCCCTGCAAGTGACCACGAGCAGCGGGGGGGCCGGGGAGTCGGTGGTGAGGTGGGGATGGGAGGGCTGGTCCCCAGAGTCTGCGATGGGGAACAGGGCCACCTGCCCAGCCACAGGCTCCCCGTATCCGACCCAGACCAGCTCTTCACAGGTTTGTGCAAGGCAGCGACTGGGAGCACTGGGAGCTGCCTGGAGCCCTGTTTACACGAACGCTCCCGCTGCTTTTATCAGCGGCGGAGCCGCACTGGGATATTTTTGGCATGAAAGCTAAGTGGAAACATATCATATAAGTGTTCTCAAAATGGGAAGCTCTCGAGAACATACCTTAGATCTGGATAAAGAATGTAGCGCTCTGACTTCACCTCAGCTGTATTTACCACCTATTTTCAGCTTTTTTCTCCTCTCTTTTGCCCCGTTGTGATAGGAAATCCCAGGGTGCTGTTAGAAATAAATGCATATGCCTAAGGAGCCCATACGTATCAGCCTAGCAAAATACTGATGAGTGTAAAAGGAAGAAAACGACAAAAATAGCCATGTAAAAATAGTTTGCTTGCAGGCAGAAGTGATAAGGCCATAGGAAGAAACAACGAGAAAGGAATAAATTTCGCAAATTTAGCTCGGAGAAAACCTTTTCTTTACTTCCCAGAAACTAACACGCCCCAGAAAAATCACACTGATAAGTAAAATGAACAAAACCGCTAAATCTATCATGTTCACGTCACAGAGGTGAGCTGGATCAGAAAAGACCTATTCGTGGATAAAAACACACACCTATACTATTTGAAAAATAATACTAGTAGCAGAAATTGACATTCAGTGTTGAATTTGATGATTATTTAGGTAAAGGCCATACATTTGAGTAGCAAGTGTGTTATCCAGTGTGTAGCTGCACATTACTGCAGGACCCAGAGACCACTGTTGGACATCCCGGAGCCACCTGTAGCGGAGGTGTCCCTGCCCATGGCAGGGGGTTGGAACTAGATGATCTTTAAAGTTCCTTCCAACTCTAACCATTCTGTGATTCTATGATTTCCAGAGAGGCACAGACATGGCCTGGAGTATATTATCTCCTCACCAGTTCCTCACTTCCCCTGCTCTTGGACAAATATGTTAAGCGTCAGTAGTCCAACTGTCATCACCTGCCCAAGGGCAGGTCTTCACAGGGACACAGGACAGAGCAAAAGACTGCAAAGGTCCATCCCTTTGGGAGTCTGGCTGAAGAGATGCACAGCATGGCCTGGCCACTGCCCAGATGATGCTGTCTCAGCCCTTTGAGAGCTCTAGTTGCTGGACAGGCTCTCACCTCTCCATATCAAAATATTGGTGTTTCCAGGAGGCAAAGTTTTGGTGTTCAAGCTTAAAAGACACAGTGGCTGAAAATTTTTCTTCAGTGGGGAAAAAAAATAATATGGCTTTATAAAGGAAAAAAATAAAAAGAAGTGTGCTATATGACTTTTCAGAGAAGGAAGAAGCTCAAAGGACTCCATTTCATCATTCCCCTGTAGGTGGTCTGCTCTCCTGCTGAGGAGGGGAAAGCTACACCTGGGCTGTAGTTTAGTTTCATATTATTAGTTTTATAGCCATGCATTGTATGTAAAATAAATAACAAGAGTAAATAACACGTTGTGCAGGTGCAAGGACAGTAGACTGCCAGGGTGGACCCCAGTTTACCAGCGAGCTTAGTGACAGTGGCAAAGGTGGAGGAATGTGACCTCCGCTGCAGTGTTTTATCTGCTGCACAGATAAATGCATCTCACCCAAAAAGCCTTTCAGGCAGTGCTCTGAGGAAATTCCTCATCAAGGGAGGAATGCCCAGAGGAGAGAGATAAAGAGGCACAGGAGGTCCCTGTAATGCCATTACCCCATTGTCCCAGCAGCAGGTGAGCGAGGCCGCTTTGTCTTCAGGAGGAAATCCCTGTGGCTTGGGACTGAGAGCACACACCTTTTAGAAATGCCTTGGCACTGCTGATGTTATTAAGAATGGCAGCATTCAGAGACAGCAGGTGCTAAAACACCACCCTGAATATTAATTTTGAATCTAGAGTGGGCTCGGGGAATAATCTAGGTTGGAGGGAACCTCCAGAGGTCATCTAGGCCAAACCGTTTCTCAGAGCAGGGCGAGCTTAACCTTAGATGAGGTTGCTCAGGGCTTTGCTCAGTTGAATTCTTGCTCCCCCTCGCCTATTGCCAGCAGCTGTCCCGTGTGTGCACGTCAGTAGTACGTGAAGAAAACACCTTTCCTCTGTTACTAGCAGCGATACGCTTCCAGCTTCTACTGCTGAGGGACCCCCATCCTCCACAAGTTCGGGTGTCCCCTGAGATGCCCACCCTTTGCCGGTTGCCCTGGCAAGTCTGTGTATCCCCATCTCCCCTCCTGCAGGCTTGGTGCCATGAGTGGTGCCATCTCCCCTGAGGGGAGACCACGATGCTGCCCTGACAGGCGATGGGCTTTGCCCATCACCTGGACAGCCATGTCCCCTCTCAGGAGCCCCATCCCATAAATAAGAAGTGGGATGTAAAGCTGCTCTGTGCACCCTTCCTACCCCCTGGCATCACCTGCCCTCCCTGGCAGTTTCTCATCATGTTTTGTGGCTCCTGGCCGAGCCAGGAGACACTTGCAGTGTGGAAGCTGCATAGGCTGTGCAATCCTTCCTCTCGTGATGCACGCCCCGAGCAGGGTCAATCAGTCTGGGAAACATCTATAACTGCATATAGGAAATGGCAAAATGTTTTCTGGATCACAATACCAGAAAACAGAGCAGGAAAACAAATCTAAAAGGAAATACAGGGACCATCAGGATCATGTCTTACCTATTGTCTCATTCTTCCTCTGGCCTGAGCAAGCACCGTCCTGCTCTGCTGGTGCCCAACCAGAGCGATGCTGCAAGGATAATTTCCCTAGCCCATTACCTTGACCTGTCTCTTTGCAGCATTCCTCTGGCTCTCTGTCAAGCAAGATTTACTTGTCTTTTTCTTCCTCATCTAACCCCACCGTATTTATAATCTGTCTTTCAGCATTGAGGATGGCCATGGCTACTCACCTCCTTCGTTTGCTTTTGGAGATTTTCAGACCTCTATGCTTTGCTTTATGCTGCTCTTGATGCCTGGAGGCAACGTCCTCCAAAACCTTCATTAAATCATGCCTTTGACGTGTTGCCTACAGAAAATGGGACAGCAGTTCGGTAGTGATGTGGCTGACCTACGATTGGTGATTACTCAGCAGCGTTATTCCCATATTTCCCTGTGTCCCTCCACCGGCCCATCGGTATCTATCACGGACACATGGGGCTTCACCCCTGAGAGTCACCCCTTTGCCCTGACCCCCCTCCTGCACGGTTTCCATCAGCCCCAGGGAGGGTCTGGGCGCAGAGGGGTCCCGTGTCCCCGTCAGCAGCTGGGTTTCACCAGAGCCATGGGGTGGTCCCGGGTGGGCGATGCCTCCTCCCTTTCCTGGAGCGGTGCACGCGGTCACTGAATTGGGGGAAGCCGCGGGATCTGCTGTTTCCGTTGCTTTGTAAGGGGATTGTAAATTCCCCGACGCAAGGAAAGCGCTTTTGTTCCGCCCGAATACGGAGGGGTCTTGGCTACCACTCGCCGTGCCTCTTTCTGCAGCAATACAAACAATAAACAGGCCTTAGCCATCCATAATTTATCATTTTTGTCACGAGCAATCGACAGAAATTTTAGGCTGGCCGCTTGGCTGACAAAGTACAAAGCAGCACCCCAACTTTTAACCAGGAGCTTTTAACCTTCTGTCAGCGTGATCAAAAATAAGCTCACTTCCAGAAAAATAACCAGAAGAAAGATAGCCGGAAAGATAACCATCATCTTTCAGGCTTCTAAATAATTCCCGATCTGGGACTCGAGCTCAAAGCATTTTTAGCCCCTTTGTTGTCAAGGCGCATGAAAAAGATTACTGATGCAGGAAGGAAGCGAGAAGTAGAGCGAGCGTAGATCATTTCTGTGGTCCAGGTTTTGTCTTAGTCATTGTAGAAGAGGGCAGTAAGACACCTGACAGGCTGAAACCTCCAGGGACGGCGAGAACTATCCACAGCCTTCACGTGGGTCTGTGTATTAGTCTTGGAAAACAAAAATTACAGAGCCTCCGGGGTGGAGGCAGGAGTCTCTCCGTAAAACATCACGTAGAGATATAAAATTTAGGTCGACTTTTGCAGTTTTAACACGCAATTTTTTCACAGTGAGGGTGACGGAGCCCTGGAACAGGCTGCCCAGGGAGGTCGTGGAGTCCCCTTCTTTGGAGATTTTCAAGACCCACCTGGATGCAGTCCTGAGTGGCATGATCTGACATGCTCTGGGTCGTCCTGCTTCAGCAGGGGAGTTGGACTAGATGATCTCTATGGTCCCTTCCAACTCTAAAAATTCAGTGAAATTCAGTGAAATTCAGTGAAAAGGTAAAATGCTTTCCTCGGTGGGTCTCCACCTTTAAGAATGTATAACAATAGCAGCACGTAGTCGGTCAGTCCGGTAAAGCTCTGCACCTCCCTTCTAACAGCAGGGACAATGACACAGCTGGTGTCATCTCTACGACCAGCCAGGCTGCCACTGCACTCAAAGTGATCCTTGATAAGATTTCGAGTGAAAGAAGGAGAGAAAGACAGACAGAAAGAAGGCAAGGAAGCCTCCCCCACTTCAAATTCTTCAGGCTGACCTGTCGGCTTCTATGTTACTACATTTGGACTTGAATTTCTCACCAAGGTCAGAGTAGATTAGAAGCCGCTTTCGTATCTGACAGAAATACTACTCCCCGGTGAGCAGGGGGGTGTAGCTCCACCGTCTCTAAGTGGAAAGAAAAGTTTGGTCTTCTCCAAGTGTAGAGTGTACAGGGGCCTCCCAGTATTAACTCCGATGGGCACCAGCGGGTCATCTTCTCTCCGTAATCCACATCCTCCCCCTCTCTCTTTGGATCTGAGCAGCAGACTCGACAAACATGACTGAAAATGCAAGAAAAACATAGCGAGATTTGCAAGATCATATGATCATCTCATGATCACCAGCATTCATTTCTTTTTCTGCTGTTTGTGGGAAATGTATAAATTTTTTTTGCTTCTAAATCACCCTAAAAACACAACAACCGAATTATGCACAGCCAGGCGAGGGCTTAATTTTGGGAGTGACCTCAGGACTCACATTTCCTCTTGCCTGAAGCTCAATTCACGTTTGTAGGGAACTTGCTCAGTGGGAGACATGTTTTTCTTAAATGTTCAACAGCTGCATGGAAGCTAGGCAGCAGGAAAAACAGAGGGGCAGGCGAAAGATAATAATAATAATACCATATTCCCCCCTTGTCTTTTAAAACTCCGGCTCCCTCAAATAAAAAGTAAAAAAAGAATATCTGAAAATCCCGATGTGATGAGAGCAAGGCCCGTAGGATGAGTGGCATGCCAGGGGTCATCAAGGAGCCCAAACAAAGCCCAGCATCCCTAGTCCAGCCGTGTTTACAAAAATGTCTAGCTCCGCCAGAATTAGTAATTGGATGCCAGAATGCAGAACAGCTAGAGTTTTGGTTTTTTTTTCCAGTACAGATCTAAATAACACGATGTGGAGGAAATGCAGCGTGAAAGCAAAAGGGAGACAAATGTATAAAAAGTCTATATTTTAAAGCAGACTGGCAAAGTAAGGGGATTTGCTGAGGAAGGTGTTTGGGGAAGATGTGCAGTACCAGAAAAGGAAGGAGCCTGTACTAGTCAGCAGGTGACCACAAAGCGCTGAAGGTCAACGTTAACCAGAGTTTTCCATTTGGCCACTTGACATCCCATATGTCATTTTACATGTCACCGACTGAGTTTACAGCCCTTTTTTCTCTGCTGTAGTGATAGTCTGCAGCAGTGAGAGCAGCTACTCAGGAAAACTCAGAAGAAATGTTTCCCTGGTTTGCCTTCCCTGTGTGGGATGCCTCGCCCGGCTGGAAATCTGTGCATCTCACAAACAGGGAAGGGAGGGGAAATGAAGAAGGGGAAGCTAAAGAGAAAGCAAGGAGGCAAAGAGAAGCAGAGACATAGGAATGATGGTTAAGGACTCCAGAGACAGAGGAAGCAAAGGGCAGGTAGGATGGAGGCAAAGAAAATCAGTGGGAGCCCAGAGGTAGCAATGGGGATAAAGGAATGAGGGGAAAAGAAGCAGAAAGCAGAATTTTTCAAAAATACGTTGTTTGGTTTGAAAAACAAAGGCAATATAATCACAAGAGGTTTAACCCATGCCGGTGCTGATGTTGTATCAACAAGCCCTTTCAGGTTGAAATCAGGAGTTGTCGTCTCGCCTGTGTGCCCGTAGCCCTTCATCAGGTCGGTGGGCTGTCTCCTCACTCAGCACATGCCCATGTGTGGTGGTGGGAAGGGGACGGAGGTGGTCCTGACAGCAATTAGTTCCCTCTTTACCTGGCCTGGCTACAGCTACAAGACTAGGCAAGTTGAAGATACTCATCTTGTTAAAGGCGATAGGTCTTCCAAAAACGCAACTAACAACTTCAAGATGTCCTTCCAAGGACCAACAAGGTGTATCAGAGCATACAGGGTTTAGCCTAGAAGGAACTGAAGTCCCTCAAAACGTGTGGACTCAGACTCAAAAACACACGTGTGTCCGTCAGGCTGTGGAGAGGAGCATCAGCCGTGTTTCTCTGCCCCCTCCGTGGGAGCAGGTGCTGGCAAAAGCCAGACTGGGAGGCAGAGGAGGGCTTTGGTGTTCAAATGGTTTGTAAGCAACTTCCATCTGATGCTGCAGAGGTGGGTGACTCGGGGACCAGAGGTGTCTCAGAGAAGTGCTGGCATGGCAGCAGCCCTCTGAGGAAACAAGGCTTCGTACGAACGATGGATGCTACCCTATAGCTTATTTCTCATTGAATCAGAAGCTGTAAATCACTGCTGCGTGTGTCAGTACAGGTTTGAGACTCATCCTGTGATGGTGATGTACAAGAAGATCTTTCCAGCACAATAGGAACCCTCTGGCAAAGCTTAAAACCAGCTGTTTTCTGTAAATCTCCTCCCGATTTTCAGACCTGTCCTCAGATTTAAGTGGCGTAACGCAGAAGCTCAGTTAATCCTTTGGCCACTGTACCTGGCAACCAGCAAACCGCTGCGTTAGGAGTACGTGCAGTCAGTGCAGCCACTACGTGATAACCAAAGTCGAGTGGACTTTGCCAAAGTTTACTCTCCAAGTAGTCAGTACAGACCTAAATCTCCTCCCAGAAAAGCTGGTTGTGGGACGAAGCCTTTCCAGAGGACTCTCACCTTACGTTACAGACGTTTTCTGTGCCTGGCAGGCATTTCTCAGCACCAGCTCTTCACAAATAGGTGCAAGCCCACCGGTGGGGCACCAGGTCTCCCCATGCCCATTCCCTGGCTGGGTATTGCTGATGGGATGCTGAGGTGTTCTCCACTTGGGGGGCCTGGGAAGGTCCCCTCTCCACTGGCACCGGCCTGGGTTGGTCTTAGACAGAGGCCAGGAACTAGGCACCTCCTTTATTCATCAGTGGTCTCTTCTCAGTGCTATATTGAAATAACTTGAAATAACTGACATGGAGAGCTGGGCAAGGAAGAACCTCATGAGGTTCAGCAGGGAAAAGTGTAGCGTCCTGCACCTGGGAAAGAAGAATGTCAGGCACCAATACAGGTTAGGCATGGATCTGCTGGAGACAAGTTCTGAAGAGAAAGATCTGGGTGTCCTGGTAGACAGCAAAATGACAATGAGCAAGCAGTGTGCTCTTGTGGCCGGGAAGGCCAAGGGAATTCTGGGCTGCATAGGGAAGAGTGTGGCTAGTAGGTCGAGGGAAGTCATTCTCCCCCTCTACTCTGCACTGGTGAGGCCACAACTGGAATATACTGCATCCAGTTCTGGGCTCCCCAGTTCAAGAGGGACAGGGAACTGCTGGAAAGAGTCCAGCGAAGGGCAATGAAGATGATTCAAGGATTGGAGCATCTGCCTTATGAAAAAAGACTGAGAGAGCTGGGACTCTTTAGCCTGGAGAAGAGAAGGCTGAGGGGAGACCTTATCAATGACTATAAGTATCTAAAGGGTGGTTTGAAGGAGGAGGGAGCCAGACTCTTTTCAGCGGTTGCCAGTGAGAGGACGAGGGGTAACGGGCACAAGTTGGAACATAGGAGGTTCCACTCAAACATGAGAAAAAGCTTCTTCACAGTGAGGGTGACAGAGCCTTGGAACAGGCTGCCCAGGGAGGTCATGGGGTCCCCTTCTTTGGAGATTTTCAAGACCCGCCTGGATGCCGTCCTGAGTGATGTGCTCTGGGCAATCCTGCTTTGGCAGGGGAGTTGGACTAGATGATCTCTATGGTCCCTTCCAACTCTAAAAAATGCAGTGAAATTCAGTGAAATTCAGTGAAATTCAGTGAAACTTAGTTTTTGAGAAGGGCTGCTTTTTAAAAGCACGTTACTCTTTTCAGGTCTGAAGGGCTAGGCACACCAGAAAGGCAGAGATGGTTAAGTGATGCTTTGCGTGGGTGTTTTTCTTCTCGCACACCTTTCCAGTGACAAGCTGGGACCCCGCACTGGGCTGCACGGGCTGAGCCCTGCTGTTGGCTTGTGTGAGCCTCTCTGCAACCACGTGCCCTGCAGGCAGGGATCAACCCCTGTGACAAAAATTATAGGTTAAGGCCAAACTCTCTGTCGGCTTGTGATTCCGAGGTCAGAAGGGATGAGAGGAGAGGCACTATCCTGCTGGATCAGACTAAAGCCTGTTTAGCTCGGTGGTGTGAGACAGATACTGTTCAATATCAGGTTATTACAGGGGAAAAGATGTCTTGATGAACACTTATGGCATTGCTTTTGATTTTGTAGGTTATGTTCTTGCTAAGCTCTGTTTTGTAGTGGCTGACAGATTTCTTGAGGAGTAAAGTGTTGCTCTTACTTTTTATCTCCCTTACTGCACATTTTAAATCGGATTTCTAGAAACAGTAAATATATTTGGAAACTACCCCAGATTGTGTTTTTGTGGTGTCAGGAAATAAACCTGGCAATGGAAAAAGTGATAACATCTTCTACGGTTTTAACCACCCTCCATCTAATGTTATGATTTTGTCATTTTAATCTCTACTTCAGTGAGCACTAAAATCTGATTAAACTACTTTGCACATTACTTTAATTTCAAATCCATCAGCCGTTTACCCCAAAGCATGTAATAATGTGACTACTTGCCCGTACCCCAGAAGTAATGTGAGACCGGGGTGTAAGCTTGGCCAATTAGAAATTTTTTTCTGTCTAGACATCCACACTGCAGTGGATCCCTTTCAAACAAATGGGGTGTGTGCATCCGTCCAAAAGGCAACGTAAAGCTGCCCAGAGCCATATTTCTGCAGGTTCCCTGAAAGGCACAGGCAGGAGACCCCTTCCCCCCTGAGGGTCAGAAATGTTGCAGGAGTTGATTGCCTTTACGTGGCTGCTGAGGGCTTCCCATCCATCAGAGCAAAGGATAATTTTTCCAGGAGGGGATGGTGGTGCAGAGGCAGAAATTCCCTGCGAGTATGGTGGTGGTGGGGAAAGGATTCCCCTCTCTTGTGCTGCCGTTCTCCAGCATGGGACTAAATAATATCGTCCTTGTGAGACTCGGGAGCATCCGCACTCAGCTATGCCTTTTTGTTTGCTTTTTAGCTCCAGGAATTTTTACTGGGGGAAGCAGCAACCCTAGCTTTTACAAGAACTGATATTTTACGATATGAGAAATTTAGTTAGCTGATAACTTCGTAGATAACACATCAGGGAAGGGTAAATACAAACCACTGACTGAGAGATGCGTATGATGGTTAACTACACGTACAGTGTTAGTTAATGAGGATGTGATCTACATCCATCCCAGCTGAACCATGGCCCTGCTTAAACCACAGAAGAACAGGAGTGGAAAAAATCGTATAAAATCATCAATTTTGCCTCTCTGGCCCAAGGGAGGATCAACTGTAGCTGAGCTATTCTTGACTGCAGCTCATCCGCCCTGTTCTCAAAGACCTCCAGTGACGGAAACATTTCAGCTTCCTAAAATAATCCCTCCCAGCCCCATGGTGGAGCCTGGTGCCTGCACAACAACCCATCCGCTTCCGCGGGAGGCCAGGGGTCTGCCCTGGAGCCCACAGAGAGCTGTAGAGAAAGGGAGCAGAAAGGTCTGGGGCTGTGCTTCGAAGATACGCTTCTCTGCAGCAGCACTCTGCTGCACAACTTCCACTCTCCCCTTTCCCAACCTATTCTGCCTGCCCCCCCCCATCACAGTTTTGCTGTTCCCCTTTGGCTGGTGGGGCTGTGACGTGAAGTGGATCCCTGAGACCGTCTGCATTAGGAAAAGATACACAGTTCCCCCGGCCAGTGGTAAATAGGGCTGATGGGGTGGTGGGACTGGAACATGGGAGGGGAATGGTGTGCAGGACAGGGAAGGTCAGGGGGGTTTCACTGGGTTTGCTGCCAGGGAAAGTGGTTGTGGAAGGGGATTCTAACTCACATTTCTCACCAGTTAACTAACAGCAACTGGTCTTAATAGGGATGTCTCAGAGATACTGCTACGCTTAATCCCAGTCTTCCAAAAAGGACCCTACACTAAAGCTTCATGGACTCCTTTCTGAAGCACATGTGCAAAGACCAGTCTGAGCTTCAGCCTCAATAAAATAATTTCAAATGTTTTTTTTTTTTTTTTACAAAAGATGCTGGATTATGTCATAAAGCAACCCATTATTAAATATATCTTAAATTAACTTTGATCATAACAGCTCAAGATCGTTGAGATATTTCTGAGCACCCGAATTTGCTCTTTTTGCCCTTTCTATTGTACTTTGCATAACCTTAAGAAAAGCTGAACTGATTTAAGCAGTTTTTGGAAAGGGAGGAGGAGTACTGCCCTCAAGCCCTGCCTGTGGGGCTTGTTGGTGACGTTTTGCTCTTTGCAGCAGAGATCTGATCCTCGGCACCGGTGTTTACAGTGGAAGAGTTGACAGACCCATAAATATGGAGAACTAACGAGCACAGCTATGTTCAAAATGTTTCTTTGCGAGTCACACGCGCTTTTCTTATCCAAACCGAGAGAACATCGTGTTGCTAACCCAGTACACAAGGTCACGTCAATTTGTGAAGTAAAAATTATTTTCTCTTCGCTGGTTTTATTTTCAATGCCATCGTGTCCCGGCTCCAGACATTGTTCTGCAATGTCTCCCTTGCCAGTTTTCCAGGTATCCCGTATCGGAGACATTTGTCTGTCCTTGGCCAGAAACAAATGGCTTTAGGAGAAGATTTTTGAAAGAATAAAGCTTTTTTGAATTTTTTCTTTAATACCGCAGCATTTTCTGTTTGAAAGCAAATATTCCAAGAACCTAACTATTAGGCATGTCCCTGCTCTCCTGACTAACAACTGCAGCGTACCTGGCGAAGCTGCTCAGGTGAGAGAAGCTAATGGATGGGTTCATGTAAATGTTTATTTTCATATCCCTTCATTCTTCAGCCACTGGGTTATGGGAGCTGGAAAGCAGGGTGGATTCAGCAAATGTTTACTCAGTTTGCACCAGTTTTCCTGCACGTCTAGACTCAGTAGGAGATTCCACGGCTCTGCGCTTGAGCCCATGAAGCAGATGAATAATTTAGTTATCGGTTATTGAAACCTGATGCAAGATGCTAGTAAAATGGAGAAAGACTAAATGGCTAAGTAAGTACCCTGTTTTTTCACAGGGCATCCTTAGTTACAGTGTAATTTCCCAGTGTAACGTCCCGTGGTATCTATCCAGGGAGGAAATACTTTGGAGCATTCCATTAGATAAAAATATGCAGCCAAGAAGAACTCCGGCAAATGATAATGCTCTGCTACAACTGTGTAATGTGAGTAAAAGGCATTGTTCAGTAGGGTCTCTGCAAAAGCAATCTCAATCCTCTTAAATTGTCGGGCTCTTGATATTTATTCTCCCTGGTCATTATAAACATCATCAATTTCTTTTTTTTTTTTTAAGTCTTTCCAGTGATGTGGGATGAGATCCCTGGAGACAGCAGAGACATGAGATAATGTGGGGCTACTACAGATGCAGTTAGTCTTCAATGCAAGGGTCTGTTTAGTGTCTGGAAGAGCTCTGATTTTATAATGCTACCCATTTTTCAGAGAAAAAAACCCTTTCATAAGCTCTGATCCAATTGTTACAGCAGCCAAAGTGAAAAATTAAACTCTGAACGCACAGAATAAATGTTGGTCTACATCATTTTTTTGAGCTGTGGTTAGTTTCCAGGGGGCTTTCTTACTAATCTTACTGTGTCGTGTAATCAAACATGGTAAGGAAGTGCCACAGAAAATTTAGTGTCAGTATAAGCTTTTGAAAAAAAATATTGAAATATATATATATATAATTGTATCTAATTCTGTTGGTTTAAGTTTTAACAACCTTTGTTGTGCTTGCAAATGCTCACAGTGAAATACTCTGTTGGGACAAGGGAGACAGAATTGGCAGTGACTGAAAAAAAGTTAAGCTACAAATAAAAATTAACCTGATGTCTGTTTACATAATCTAGGCAAAGTACAAAAAGTAAACACAGAGCATTATGAAATAACAATTAAACTATTGGATTCATTCACTTTTAATAGTCCAATAATATAAAGTGTTTTTAAAAACAGGCTTTTTAATCTGGCACCTCCTTTACTCAGGAATGCTCTGCTGCAATCCAGAAATGCAGAAAAGCATTGTGTGTTTCAACAACTTAACCAAAGCAGGGGAGAGATGTTTGAAGATATTTGAAATATGAATTACATGACATGAATCTGGCATCCCAGGCAAAGTGTGACCAGCTCATGAAGCTGGAAAGTTAAGCTTTATGTCTCAGTCTGAAAGAGTCACCTTTTGCACAAAGTTTGATATAATCATCTGTAGTTAACTAAGAAAAAAACAGTAATTCCCTTCAAAAGAGATGAACAGAGTTTGTCTGAAATGTATTAGAGACCTGGAAGAAAAAATAAAAGATTCTTTTTAAATATCTGTATCTCGCAGGGAATAGGAATCTGGTACACCGAGAGAAAGGATAAATTGTCCTGTCTGTATTAGGCTACGTATAATTCAGATCACCATTGCTTAATGACAGTTTTTAACATCAGGATTTCACCACTTTTAAAATATGTTCTGAAAGCAAAAGGTTCAGGATGACCTTTCTAAATTAAATGCTAGAAGAATTTTTTCCTCTGAGAAGATCCAGTGGGCTTCCCACCTCCTTCAGGATGTTTGGACCTTCTGGAAAACTTGCTTGGTTCCAGTGGGGGTGGGAAAGAGGCCATCAGGTACCAAAGCTAAAGAGGAAACATCCCATGGAGGGGCAGCTACAGGAGGAGAAGGGGACATGAGTCTTTCTATAGCTGATTTCAGGCGACACTTTGAGATGTATGAGGAGAATTATCACTGGTTTTGTAGATATCTTTCAGCCCCATCTTTGCAGATCATAAATACCTGCCTACAAGTCAGTTTAATTGTATTAGCTTGTGCAGATAAATATTTACTCTTGTACTATTATTCCACTTACATTGTTATACTCTTGTGTGCTGTGTAGCAGTTCTTATGTTATCGCCATGACAGTCTTAAGAGTGTAACCAAAGTGTGGGTTGTAGGGAGAAAGTACATTTTCATTAGACTAACAAATGTTACCGGAATAAAAAAAGGAAGGTTTTCATCATACAACCTCCTTTTCAGAGCTACAGGATTTTTTAAATTAAAATACCGTTTGCAATGAGCTGCTTCTTTTCAGCTCTAATAATTATTATACTTTGTAAGATAGCCCATCACACGGCCCATGTTATCTAGCTAAAATATTTATGTCTGTTTCTCACATGTATATGATTATAATATTCTCATGCCTACCTGACATCTTGCACTGATTTAGCTGTCAGTTTGATCAAAACCCACTTAATTAAACTAGTGCAAAATCGTTGTGACCGCTCATCTGAATCAGACTTCTTTGATTTGGCCAGACCCAGGTGGCCATTGGTTTAAGCCGAACTGAAATAAATCATTCTCATCTGAGTTCACGTGGGGCTCGTAACAATAGAGCTGCTTTGCTTAGTCGGGCTGGGGGGTTTGGTTTAACTTTTGCTAAAATACCTGTTTTGATACAACCTTTCTCGCGGACACGAGCGTAGACATGGCAGGATGCTCGTGATGGTGTCTGTACTCATCAGACAAACTCTGTCCCTGGCAGAGGCATTGACCTGCTCTGGCGGTGCTGGGACAGTGGCCAGGTCTGATTTACCGAAGCAAGAAGGGAAGGCTGAGGGAGGTGTGGGACGTGCAGGGCCCTGCCACTGCCACCAGCCCTCTTACCACGTGTTGTCTCCCTGTGAACTGATAAAGGAGCACTCTCACCGGTCCCAGCCTTCGCATCCAGCTGTGCCCGGCCCTGCAGAAGCTATATCTGCCCTCCAGATTTTGGGGGTGCCAGCCACAGCAGCCCAGGGTGCAAGGAGCTGTGAACCCACATCAACAGCCCTGTGTCAGCAGAAGCATCTCCGGTAGACAAGCCACGCTGCCAAATTGTCATATTTACTGAGGTAGTTTCTTCATCTTGGGGAGGGGCTGGTAGTTTTACCCACAACGTACTGTATGATTTAAAAAAAAGAATTCAAAACCAAAGCAGCTTTGGTAGTGAGGCTGCCAAGGATGTGAAATATTCCTGTGCTGGCAAAGTGCTCCTATTGGAAACATCTCAGTATATAGAGAAGTCCTGTGCATGTGCTCACGCAAGTTCGCATTGATCTACTCAGGCTGATTTAGCGAACGGTTTTAGCTCACTCATAGCTGTGTCACGGCTGAGACACAAGACCCGTAATCACTCCTCTCTTAAAAGCATTATTGGCAGCCTGAGCTCTTAGCGAGGAGTCCTCTCATCTCTCTAGGCTGGATGAGTTTCATTCCCAAAGCGGGATGCGTTCGCGTGCATTGCCCTGTGCCGTTAGACGTAGCTGATCCTGCTATTTGCATGCTGCTTTTGAAACCATCACAGTATTACCCACAGTGATGCCCTGGACAAAAGGACATCAGAGGAGCAGTGTCCCTCCCAGCAGTGGCAACTGCTTTCCTAGGAGCTGCCTACCACGTTAAAGAAATGAAGTCTCGCTGTTTACCCAGCAAATAAGCAAAGTTAATTCTATACCACAGGCGAAACGTCAAATTCCCATGTGACATCCCTCTCCCTCCTCCCTTCTCGCTGCAACCAAGTGGTGGAAAAGGACAGTCCATTTGGTACTGAGAGGAGGGGGGAAGGCAGGCACACCCCTCTTCTCCCATGGGAGGTTTCCCGGGAGCCTGCCCCACTCCCGGCAGCACCCCAGAGACCCACAGGAGACGCGGGCACCGCAGCCCAGAGCATCTGCCTTTGATCTCTCCGTCCTGATCTCAGAGCAACCCTGCCGCCACGCCAGGCAATGCTCCCCACTGGAAATAAGAAAAAAGAAGGAGAAGCTTTGTAAAATATTTCTTCAGCTGAATTTTTGTTCATCCAGAGAAGGGGCCGTGAAGTGTGTCTGCCTCTACGGCCCCTTCAGTCTCCTCTTGTCAGCAGAGCAGGTTCCTGGACCACAGGATGGCAAGAGGAGATAGTAATAGGAGAGTGCCACAGAGTCAGCAATTTCCTAGCAGAGGAGGTGGGGATCCCCTTGTTTTGGGGATGAAAGTCCAACCTAATGACATGACTCTATTTTTCACAATTGAAATAGCAGTAACATTTGATTTCGCCATAAATCTGCAGTTCAGTTACAAAGAAAGAGTTTCAAAATTTCTGAACTCAGAAGGTGATGCTCTCATAATGGAGCTGCTATGGTCACAGCTGTATGAGAATACGGCCCTGGGGAATGCCATCATTTTCATTATTCATGTAGCCTGCCCTATTTTCTCCCCTGTTCTGGAAAGACCGCCTTTGTGTGTGTGTGAGTGTGAGTGCATACACACGTGTGTGCCTGTGAAAGACAGGGTACAGATAAGTTACATTTTTCAAATAAAGTAGCTGGAAAATATCGTTCTCCAAAAGATAATTAACTCCATGTGTATTTTGCTAGTGCCACCATAGCTGGCAATGTCCCCAAGCAGAGTTATGGCTGCGTGACCACCCCCATGTAGCGCTGAGGCATGAATTTCTGGCAGCTTCGTGACGTCCGTGCAGGGATGCTCCAGATGCTGCGGAGCTGCTGCTGATGGGAGGATGGAGGATTCCTCCACTCGGGGGACAGGAGGTCTTGTGGCCTTCAGGGACTTCCAGCGACGGAGCCCTGAGTGCAGACACAGGTGGGAGCACCTTCTGGGCCTGGCTGGATTGCCTGGGTGGGGGCAGTGTCCTGTGGCAGGGTGTCCATGCTACCCAGGTAAGGGAGGGTGTCCCTTCTGTGGGTGGCACAGCAGGGCCTTTGGCAGGACAGCTGTGCTATCACAGCAGGGATCGGACACTCCGTGGTGCCACGTGTGAGTGACAAAGCCTGTAAGCAGGTAAGTTATTGCATCCTGAGGGAACGGTGCTAATAAACCTATTTAGTATCTTGTTCACGTCTCCGAAAGGTTTCAATAAATATTAGCTGTGCTGAAACATTTTTACCTGCTGTGCTACAGGAACCGAGGTGATGTCCTGATCCAGATATCTAAATTTTTTTCCCATTTTACATGCATAATTGGGACTAAATTAGTACAAATAAATCAGTGGCAAACACTCCTCTCCTCTCCCCACCCACGCCGCTGGCTGGGGCTCTGCAGGGTGCCAGCAGCCCGGATCGCTCATCCCTCCTGACATTTCCAATTTCTCTCTCTTGACTAAACCATCCGCACGTACACGAAATGGTGGCACTTTTATGGTTCTCTGCACAACCTGCTCGGCTTTGACACAATGCTGCTTTTTAATGCGTGTAGCGAAGATGTCTAACATTTCTACATAAAAGCATTCCACTTCCACAGCGTTTTAAAGTGTCACATATTTTTGTATAAAAAATAATAATAAAAAAAAAAATCCACAAAGCTGTGGTTCTGAAGGAAAACAGTTTGAATTCAAGCCATAATCACTGTCATGGCATGTCAGTGGCTGCAGCGGGTGCACTGCATCCAGGGGGTCAGCCCGTGCTCCGAATGCTGGCAGCTGCAGGTCTGAGGTGTATGTGTGTGTGTGTGAGAGAAACAGACTGGTAACTCAATCAGAGGTGAAGAGTCACCTTTCTGCTTCTGAATCACGCCTGAGCCCTTTGGAGAAAGTAATCATTAGACCAGTTGCAAAGATAGGGGGCACTTAGCGTGATGCTGAAACACAAAGCTGGAAAGATAAGAGGTTAGAGATAGCGCCTGCTCATCATTCAGGCCATCTGGATTTGGTTTATGGTACACATTCCTCGGCATCTGTACTGGAGACCAGAGGATTTCCTTGTTTTCCTCAGCTTTCATTCCCTCAGCCTGTATCACAGCCACCCACCGCTGCAGACGCAGTGTGCTGTGTGAAAACTTTCTTTAAACTTTAGGGGAGCCACGAGCACTCAGCCACTTCCAAAAGCTGGTGGATGAGGAGCCACCTAAGGGCTGAATATCATCCTGCCTTCCTCCCTGCTGTTACAGTGCCCTTTATGCCTTTATTCACATGCACATATGGGGGGAATAAAAAGCTGAAGTAGAGGAGATACATCACCCAGCCCATGCTCTCCCCAGCTCCTTCCAGAATCACAGAATCCCATGGGGTTGGAAGGGACCTCTGGAGATCATCCAGTCCAACCCCCCTGCCAAAGCAGGTCCACCCAGAGCAGGTTGCACAGGAACTTGTCCAGGCAGGTTTGAAATGTCTCCAGAGAAGGAGACTCCACCACCTCCCTGGGCAGCCTCTTCCAGTGCTCTGCCACCCTCACAGGAAAGAAGTTCCTCCTCATGTTTAGATGGAACTTCTTATATTCAAGTTTCTGCCCATTTCCTTTTGTCTTGTCCCTGGGCACCACTGAAAAAAGACTGTCCCCATCCTCCTTACACCCACCCTTTAAGTATTTATAAGCATTGACCAGAGGCGGTGGGAGGTTTGCTGAGGTTTGCTGCTTCTGGGTACCCCTCTGTCTTCTTCTGTCAAACCATGCTGCGGTAGCAGAGACCTAATGCCATGGCTTCGTCAGGTGCCTAATCTAGTTTTAGGACAGCTGGTGCTGGGCCAAAACCCCATCAGTCTCATGGTGCCGAGCACTGACGCGGTGCCCATTGGTGCCTCCAGCTCAGCCTTCTCCAAAAGCTTTCTCCAAGGAGTGTCGGGCAGGCTTTGTGCACATCGGGTAGCACATCATCTCTGGAAGCTGAGGGGGAACCAAACCCAGCATAAACGCAGATTGCTCTGACTAATGTGACAGAAATGTGATATGAATAAACTCTGCACTTCCAGGTGACCCGATGGCTGAATGACTATGGATCCATGTTCCCCCTGCAGTCACGAACCCGGGGCATGGACGCCTCCAGTGAGGGACCACATCACAACCCCGGGGCAGGGGAGAGGAGATCATTTCTTCCTTCCCTCAGCTATTGGCACAGGAGGATTGCGTCCACAGTCTCTTTGGCAGCATTTACCCTGGGTCTGCAATATGCAGATTAAAGAGATGATAGTCATTGTACCGAGTCCTTCACCCCTGGCAAACAGTCTGAAGCAGGGACTGACGGACCCGCTCCCTTTCACGGCCTGGGGTACTCTGGGTGGTCTGCAGCCCCAGTATCAGCCAGGTCCACAGCTTGTGTTGTTTACAACAATTTGAGGTTTGAAATTGCCCTGTTAAATGAGGTACAAAACCAAGCTGAGAAAATACTAAACAGATTCCTAGCTTGTAGTTGGCTGCATTTCTATGGAAATACGGATCATTACCGAAACAAAAACCTTCTCAGTAATGAGATTAAAAAACACGTTTATTTGGCTTTTGGCATTTAAAGGCAAGAACAAATTAATGTTAGAGAATATGTAAAAAGAATAAAAAAGAACATATCTGTATCTCTGGCCAGAGATGAACGGGGGAAAGTGTCACAAAAGTGACTTTACCACTCCTGCAGTCCTAAGGCCACTGTTACAGTGACCTACATGGACCTAAACCACCCCTGCTCATCTTTGTGCCTCTGACTGCAGTCCTACCTCCATAAGGGGGTCAAATTCAAGGAGTCTGGGTCAAGGGAGGGTCTCTAGGAGCTGTAGGCACGAAGTGTGGGGGTGGTTTGTCCCAGTGGAAGAGCACAAGGTGGTCAGAATATGGCTCAGGACGAGCAGGTTAAGCGATAATCACATCCACAGTTATTTAAAAATAGCAAAGTCTGAGGTCACTCTGCAGAAAATGGTGTTAGAAATGCCACAAAGAATAATAAAGATCTGTGAGACTGGTTATAAAAAGAGCAGTGGGAGGAAAGACGGCAGCAAAAAGGTGGAGATTTATGAGAACTTCTTATAAGTCATTATGGAGAGAGCAGGGAGAAGAAACAGAAATATATGTAGAGACTCCAGGGAACATGTTCTAATCTCATATCTGAAGATGCATGTGCATATATAGACAAGTGATTACTCCGGTGTATTGGTAAAGGCATACACAAACAGGTATATACATATGCAAGCATCCATTTGCATTCACTGCTATGAATTATGCATGTACATTTTCCTGTAAATGCAGTGTCTTATGGCTTTTATTGGTGCAAATTAAGATTCCTGCAGTTTGAAAATATGGTCCTTTGTGTCTACTTACACCGGTGCCTGCGTTTTATTAGGCTATTGTGTGCATTTTGCAGAGGCTGTGCTGCAGAGATCTGTGCCACTAACAGCAGTAGACGGGGGTGCTGTCAATCTGTACGGACAGCACAGCTACCTCAGGTAACAGAACACTAACGTGACCACCTTTTTCATGTCCCAAGATGATGTAGAACAGGCTCATCACCTCACAGGATCCAGCAAGGAAGCAGTGCTGGCTTGCAGAAGAAGAAAAGCGCTGACAGCTTTGCTGTCACTGATGTGAGATGGTCACCTGGCTTTGCTGTGTTGAGGCAGGAGACTTGGTTATAAAGCTAAATAAGATACAGTGATTGATTTTCAGCTGGTGATGGACTCACTGTGCAGCCATAAGCAAAGCACTCACTCTTTTGTTCTTGTTTGCTGCCACACACACACACACAAAAAGAATATGGGGTGGGTTTTTTGGTACCGTTTAACAAAACACCATTTGTAAGGTGCTCTGAGAGGATAAGGTTTCAGAAATGCCAGCGTTGTTAAAGGATTGCCTGGAGACAGTGTCCTCCCAGGTGGGAAGATTTAAAACTTTATTGTGAAGGCTTCAATGGAAATTAAAAGCCATCCCAGCATTTGGGGTTTGCCTTCTCTGCTTGAAGGGTGAGTGTGGTCCTGTGGATGTGTGAGGCATTAAAGGTCACTGGGGTTGGCACCTAGAACCCAAATACAGCAGGAGATGGAGCTGCTGCCTACTGCCAGGTCCTGTCCTGTCCTGTCGTTCCTCCTGATGTTGGGGCAAAGTGAAACAGACCCCCAGTTTGATAGGAAACCTCAGTTATCCTGGAGAGAAAGAGAGGGGAAACTTGAGCCAGGGTGTGAGTGCTGCCCTGTGCTTTGTCCCCCTCCTTCCCTACCCGCCCTTCTTCACAGAAAATCCCAGTGATCAATACTGTTTAACTGTCCTCAGAAGAAAGC
>JAHREE010000488.1:0-50753 GCA_033628505.1 Tringa tobata
CTGGACCACTCGCACGGCGTACACTGGCCACCTCCGACCTCCTGCCGCGGGTCCGGGGGTGGCACAGTGGGTGCTGGGTCGGACCCCCGAGCCCCCGAGCATGGGCTGCCCCTCCGAGGCAGCGCTGGTGGTACCAAAATCACAGCAGTGGTACCCAAACCGCCCCGGAGGTATCCAAACCGCCCCGGAGGTATCCCAACCCCCCCGGCAGCCGATCCCAGCGAGCCTACCAGACCCCCTCCCACATCAAACACCTCCCATTCCCGGGCAAACTTTCCTCCAACTCTCCCCCCCCTCGACGGGCGCGGAGCGGAGCGGCCGGTCGGTACCTCGGTGCCGCGGGCGGGGCGGATGCGGCGGCGGCCGCGCTGCTCCGGTGACGCTGCCCGGGAAGGCGCCGGGAGCGGGGCTCTCCTGCCCGGACCGGCTCCTCCCGCAGCCCGGGCCGACTGTGCGGGGAGGGCGCCGGGCGGCTCCGGGCCGTCGCTCCAGCTCCACCCCTGGCAGCAGCGATTGGCTCCGCCGCGCTCCGCAAGGACGCACCGCTCCCTCCGCATCCCGGTCCCGCTCCCGGCTGGAGCTGCCCCAGCGGCGTTTCCCACCGCCCCGGACAGGCCCCGGGGTCGGGCAGGGCGGGGGGAAGGGGGGGCAGAGCTGCCCCACGCAGCCCCAACCACAGCACCCGAGAGGGATGTTCCTGGCCGTGGAAAATATCAGGCTGTGCAAATCTGATTTGCAGGGCAGAGGCTGCGAAGGATATCACAGGCTCCAGGGGGAACAGATTTACTTCCAGATTCACACTTTTGCAGATGACGCGCTTATTTTAAGACCCTGGATTTATGGAGCGAGCACGCCTCACGCTGCAGGCACCCGCCGCACACAGCGCCGAGGGGCAACAGGGCCACGACCCCCCCACGAGCACGAGGGGCAGGAACAGCTTCCTCAAAGCAGTGGCCAGAGGAGAGCAGATACCAAAGGGAATGGGATGGGTTTGTCTTCAGCCGAAGGGCAGTCAGGGCCTCCCTTGGGCAGGACTGGTGGGACGCAGAAGGCAATGAACGAGTGCCCGAGGCCGGGAGCAGAGCAGAGGGGGGCAAGGCCATAAACAGGGGAAGGAGAAATCAGGGGGATGCAGACCCCTGCATGCCATAGGCAATGAGGAGACAGTCCCTAATGCAGCCCCATGCACACAGCCCCAGGAGTCTGGAATGCACAGCCAGGCTTTAACCAAACCAGCCTCCCCATCTGAAACCCAGTAACAGCTGAATCTAGAAAGAGAGTGAACTCTCCTTATTTTGTGTGCACAGCACCCTCCAGGGTAAAGCCATTTCAGAGTTCAGACCAAAAGTCCTGAAAACCAGGGTGCAGAAGCACAACCCTATACACCTTCCCTCTGCCAACGCAGAACTTTAGAGTCAATGTCATCTCACTGCCCTCCTTTCTGCCTGTTGTGAAATAAGGAGGGTGAGGACCAGCTCGGTTCCGTGGAGGGTTTCTGTCCCAGCTTTGCTGAATTGGCAAGCACATTGTCTGCCAGCACATGGGCCTTGCAAGTTCGGTAAGAAATGGGGACGCGATGGAGCAGAGCGAGGTTCTGCTCCAAGCCTTGTGAGGTGACGTTTCCAGCCTGTGATGCACACGCAAACAAGAAGAAAGGCTGTTAATCTGGCTCTGCTCCACCTCCCTCTGCTCCCACAAACCAGCAGGGACGAGGGTACTGGGTCTCTGCAGGGGAGAGGAGATGTCTCAAAGGTCTTTGCAGCCCAAGGCAAGAGGGGCTTGCACCCTGGAGGAACTGGGCGATACTTGTCTTACGTGCTGAGATGCGGAAAGGCTACTTTATGCCTTCACTTCCAAAGCCAGGTCAAACCAAGCATGCTTCCTTCCCCTTCTGAACATTTGGCTAATCAAAGCGATTACAGGCATCTCCCTTTTCTCACAAAATAGCCCTGCTGTCTCGGTATCACCTTGCCCAGGGCCTGACAAAAATGCTGTGCTATTAAGCAATACACGTTATTGGAAATTGTGTGCTGCACACAAAAGAGAGTGACAGCAAAATCCGACTGGTGCCCTGGGGGAGAGGTCTCCTGGCACTTACAGCTCAGCTCTGGCTGATGGTCACTAAGAGGGTGTGTCTGGGGGGCCTTTAAGAAGTGAGTCTGCTTAGTTTGACTTGTTTCTATTAAATATACTTCACAATCAGTTTCAGGCATTCTGTTTGTGCCAAGTAGCTGGCTGAGCCACACTGCAGTGCTTTTGTTACCAGGTATCTGGAGCCTCACCTGGGTGGTGGAATGGACTTTAAATCACCCTTTATCACACAACTATAGAAAGAAGAGAAAAGACTTCAGCAATTTTTCCATTTCCAGCTTAATCTGCTTGACAGCAGTTTTACAAACTATCTGAGCTGTGATGCTTCATGATCCTGCTTGGCTCTTTGGCTGTTGAAAAAAATAACTGTTAAGGAGCATTTAAGCCCTGCATCTAAGCCTCCAAAATTGACACACACTCCTTAGAGCTGCCACCTGGAGCCTCAGATACTTCAGTGCTAAGAAGGGCACATCAGACAACACTTGCAATGATGCAAGTGTCATGCAGGGAAGGGATATTTCTTAAATCTCTTCCCCACTTTTTTTGGGACAATTCCCAGGAGCACCCCGTGCTCCCTGGTGATGGCAGCATCAGCATGAGAGATGTTGGAAATAACTTACAAATTAATAAATCCTGTACAATTTTTCAAGGTGCTCCCTCTCCCCACGGAGCACGCTCACCCCGTCTGTCACAGAGCACTGACTACCTTTCTCCAGGCTCGCCTGTGGCTCTTTGGCCCAGTGAGCATTTCGGGGTGCTGCCTGTTCCCCAGCCACCAGGACACAGGAGGGTGTCCGCACACCATGCCGGTGCTGGAGGAAGTTCCGTGCCAGCAGCCACTTCGTGGCACTCACAGTGTTTTCAAGCATTGGATCAGGCTGCCCAGGGAAGTGGTTGAGTCGCCATCCCAGGAGGTATTTAAAAGACAGACAGACGTGGTGCTGAGGGACATGGTTTGGTGATGGGTTTTGTCAGTGTTAGGTTGATGGTTGGACTCAATGATCTGAAAAGGTCCCTTCCAACCCGGGTGATTCTGTGACCCTGTGATTCCCACACCAGGACCAGGAACCATTCCTCTCCCTGGGCTGCAAAGCCCCAAACACTCCCTGAGAACCTGGCAGCGTCCCTGTGGCACTGGCTCGGCAAGCCAGCATGGCACAGCTCCTCCACACAAGGCTCCCTGGATCAAACATCTCCCAGCAGAACTCTTTTTTGCAGAAAATAATGGCAAGAATGAGTAATTCATTAGTGCCCTCCTTTGTGCCAAACACACAGGCTGCCCCCGTGGCTCCCCCTGACAGACTTGGGCAGCCTTGGCTTTGAACGAAGCCCAACACTGGAAAATTCAGCTTTCGCTCCATCCCAGCGCCCTGCCAGGGCTCAGGAATGTGTTTACTGGCCCTGAGCTGGGCTAACTTTGGAACAACCTGAAACGCATCAAAACAAGGAGCTGTAAAGCAGCAGCTGTGATTGATTAATCACAGTAGCGAAGCTGAAGGGTTTGATCATTTTCAAAAGCTCTTTAACTTCATATTCTCCAAAGAAGGAGACGTACCACAGCCACGGAACAAAGCGGGGCCGTTTCCTCCCCGGAGCGGCTCTGGATGGGCTGTGCAGCATCGCCCGGTGCCTCCGGGGAGGAAGAGGAGGACAAGACAGATGAGCAGAGCCACGGGCTGGGAAGGAAACGGCCTCACCGAGACCTCAGGCCAGGTTCTCCAAATGTGCCACCTGCATGGGTGGGATAACCACACGTTATCACTACGGCGAGTCTGGGAGTACAACTTGTGGCACAAAGTGGCCAGAGGATAAATGAGAACCAAGCCCTGCAGGACTATTGATCTGCCCTTGGTGCAAAAGCTCCGCTTCCCCCCTTTCCCCAAGGACGGAAAAAAGAAACCCGCTGTCTTCAAAGCCATTTTCTTAATTATCAGTCACTGCACAGGTCAAGGGGCACGGCAAAGGCTGGGCGGAAGGGAAATAAGCAAAGTAAAGTTAATACCTGTTTTTTTTTCGCAAGGCACGGGCAGGCCCAGCTCCCGTCTGCATTCACAGCTCAGCACCCGCACATCGGAGCACGTCAAAGGGCAGCGCGAGGTCTGGCCAAGCACATCGTACCAGGAGTAGCTGGGTGTAGGTCGCCTTGTCAGACAGGGGGGGTTGCTGAAGTAGCTCCATTTTGCACTTTAAAATCTACTTTCTATCTCATTGCAGTAAAACAGTTGACACGTGGCGAACGCCACGCTGCCCAGGGGACAGCAAAGGCACCGTTCCAGGCACTGCCCTGAAACAGCACTGATTGAATATCAGCCTGTGGATTCAGAGTGAATTCTGGAGAGAGAATAGAGGATGGTCCAGGTGCAATGCAGCAGCACCTGGTGCTCCTCTCTACTTCCCCTCCCTCCCTTGGGCTGTTCTGTGCCATCCAAGCTCCATTTTCAGAGCTGGCAGGCACGGGGGAGCGAAGAGGAGAGGAAGCCATAGGCAAAGGCACCGTCACCCGCACAGTGTTTGTGAGACACCTTTGCAGCAAACTATGCCTGAACCAGGACCTCTGCTGCGGTGAGACAGGACACACCGAGCTGCTGTCGCTCCCTGTCCCTGTTCTGCCACCAGCGCGGGGAAAGCAGCTGCACTTGCCTGGAGCAGCCTCCAGCTCTGCTGCCACCCCTCTCCCAAACCTAATTCCTACGTCTGATGGGAGCAGGGATGGCAGGCGGGTGCAGAGCACAGAGTGGCACTGGCTCGGGGAGCGGCAGCAGCTCCGTGGGTCTGGAGAAAGGAGACACAGGCTGCAGCAAAGCTTCGTATCAGAGTTCACAAACCCCACAGCCACGGGCAGGCAGGCTGAGGCCATTCTGTTAGCAGAGCCAAAGCAGGGCAAAACGTGTTGCCTGATTGTTCTGTCCCTATTGCCCGTCTCCATCAGCAGCAGAGGAGCTGCCCTGGGAAAAGATGCCATTTGGCACGACTGGGGTCCAAGCCCAGCACACTCAGGCTCTGCAGAGAAGCCTCTGCAGCTCCCACCAAGGGCTGTGCCCTGACCAGATGCTTTACACTCGCCCCACACAAGGTTCTTTCTGCCCTCCTGCTCACCAGGTGCCTGCAGCATCTCCCTGGCTTTGCCCAAGGTGCAGCGAGGAGCCCACCCTCCCTGCGAGGAGGAGCCCACCCTCCTGTGCCCGCTCCTTTGAGATGGTGACAGCTCAGATTCTCTTCTGAGGCTTGATGCCCTCTAGACTTCTCCTTTCCTGACATTCAGCAGTGAAATTAGAGCAGGCAGCAGCAGGTTTTTTGCAAAACAAAGTTTGCTAAGCATGTTTAAGGTACTATGTGCCTCTTCTCTGAGGTTTGTGGGCCCTTCTGCCAGCTCGAGTTGTTTGAAACAGCCTGAACCAGTGGCTGACCCTGGCTCCATCACACTGTTAAACAAGCCTGCGGGATGTCCCTAGACAGGTTGCTTTGATTTCTTTAGCTCATCCGCAACTGCAGCTTTTAATCCTCAGGATAACAAAAAGCTGAACCGTAGCCGCCTTCCAGGATCTGGGGCTCTGGCAGAGCATCTTTAGCTCCGTGCACAAGAATCGCAGCACCCAGGGAGCTTAAACAAAGAGCCCCAGGCAGTCCCAGCCTGAAACACTGGGAACAATGCCACTGTTCACGGAGAGGGGAAGATGTTTGGAAATGCAATTTCCGAGGTCACCTTTTATCATCCAGGCAAACCACGGGCACAACAGAGCCTGAGCGCTGCTTTTGTCAACCAAAAGCCAGCACTGGGGACTTCCTGCAATTACAGAGAGGTGGTGGCCACATCTCCAACAGGTCCTCTCCCACCTCCCACCCGAGGGGAGCCAGCTGCCCCCTGCCAGGGCTTTCAGTCCCCTCCGCAAGAACAGGGAGGCTTGGTCCACTCATCTCAAAGACTAAAGCAATTTTATGCTTTCTTCTGAGAAATCCTCACAGCAGAGCCTGGAAGACGCAGCCAGCCCAGACAGGAGCATATTTCCCCTGTGGTTACCCTGCTGCCTGGCTGCCAGCACACAGACGTGCAATTTGTGCCTCACTAGGCAAAACCCAGTCAAGTGTTTAAGTTGACAACAGGAGCGTTTCTCTGAACACTGCCACCTCAGCTGACCCCACCACGGTGTGACGGGCTCCCCAGCCCCTCGCCAGCACCCACCACCCCCCACGACTCGCCGCTCCCCAGCAAGTGCTGCCCCTGCACCAGTCCTGCAGGCTCCTCACGCGCTATTTAACATCCCGCAGCTCTTCATCGCACCCTCCTCTCCCTGCTCTGGGAGATTTGCAGTTTCTCCCACCCCCTCTGACAGCAGAGCAGCCCCAAAGCTGCCCTTACGCGGGGAGCCGTGGAGCGGGGTCGGGCAGGGAGGGCAGAGCCCAGGCGCTGGAGAAGAGGGGACGGAGCCCCTGGAGCGGGAAGCGTGGCAGAGAGATTGGCTCTTGCACAGGGAAAACGTGGCCCTTCGCCCAGGCTGAGCCTGTAAACAACAGCCTTGCTTGGCCTGCAGCTCACGAAGCATTGCTAACGCCCCAGTTTCTCCTCTGGCTTAGAGACACGGGCACCAATCTCTGCCCACACCACGGGCATTAATCTGGAATTCGAGAGCGACAACACACTGCATGGAACAGATACGGCTGTCACAGGAGTCCCTGAGTGGGAGGAGAGGTGAGTAACAACCCTTACCTGCCAAAAGCGTCCTGAAAACTCCCTGAAGGCTGTGACCAGGCATGAGGAGATGGTGGGCACAAGCTGGGTGCTGGCTACCAGCCCCAAGCACAGACCTCAAGGTGAGCTCCCAGCTTGCCCTCCCTGCTCCCATCTCCCCTTCTCCAGCTCTGCCGGCACAAGAAGCATCTGGGGCTGGGGGAAATCAGGCCAGTAGCTACCAGCAGTCTGCCAGGAGAGCCCACAGCGATGGGAGACGTGGACCTGCTGGGCCGGCACTCACACGAGCCCAGCAGACAGCTGGGGTTTGCCCAGCACCAAACAGGGCTCACTGGACCTCATCACTGTGGCAGAACAATTCAGCTTTACAAACAGCCCCCCAAATACATCGTCCTCCCCAGGCAGGCTCCACCACTTACCGGGTTCACCACCTGTGTGTCAGTTCCTAAGGGTGCTCGCTGCTGTCTCACACTATCAAACCAGTGGAGCGGGGCGCTCCGGCTCCACGGACAAGAGATGAACATGTATCAGGGAACAGCCAGCCCAGTCCCAGGGTGTGAATATTAACAACGGGCTGTCAGATGCTGTTTGTCACTGTTAATTTATCAGAAGGGCCGTTTTGATTGGTTTTGGTGCCTTTCCCCTGGGACACCCAGGAAAAGCAGAGCTGAGTCAATGCGTTATTGTTCCTTGGCTGAGACCTGCCCCCCCCGTGCTCTGCCCTGGCTGCTGGTGGCCGGTGGCAGGGGGGCAGAAGAACAGGACCTGGGATGGTAGCAGCCTGCATGGCATGTCCAAATTGATCCCTGTGGTGAGTCCAGAGGGCGACGCCTTGGTCAGAGAAGAGAGTTTGCACATGGCTAGAAAGGGAATTTCCCTCCCAGAAGGAGATAGCTTTCTCTGATTGGGGCCCCACAACAGATACAGCACCAGGAGTAATTTCCATACCCACCCTGGCCCAACATGCAGGGTACTGTTTGTCTGCCTCGCTATGAATAGTTTCTAGCACTGCTGAGCAAGGATTAATGACTTTTCTAATTATACCACCGTCAGTTGGTGACAGGGGAATGATACTGTGCAGATGTCTGAGCCCACTCACCCAGCGCCTGGCTGGATTGCTCTGTGCAGAGCACACCCGAACAGCACTTCATCATCCCAAGGAATATCAAGTCACCAGTGCAGCAAAGCAAAAAAAAAAAAAAAAAGATTTTCTTAAAATTAAATACGACACATCTGGAAACCATATCCACTCTGAGTTGAAGGGAATCCTGTCAGTTTGGGGGAGCATCTCACAGAGATGCATTTCCATGAAACAGTATCTGTGATTTGTACCACTCCTCAGTATACAGAAGACCTGTTTCATATCAGCTTCTCAATTAACCCTTGATTTTAATTGGCTTGTCTTATTTACTAGAACAAAGCAAGTACTTGCCTACTGAAAAGCAGCATTTTCCACACGCCTGCCCTGCCCAGGCTGCAGCAGGACGGATCCCTGCCCCGTTACCCAGCTGCTCCCGTCCCACCAGCTCGGGGCAGACCCGAGTCCTAAAAGCCGGTGTCCTTTGGACAAACATTCCTTTTCCACATGACTTGCTCATAGTGCACACGAGAGTCTCTGCAGAAGGGCTCTTAATTCCAAAAATGCTAAGAATAGCAAAGCACATCTTGCAACACCTGATGGTAGTTTCAGTCCACCTCCTGCATTTTCAGTTTTCCTACTCTGTGACAGCACGAACAAGGTGCCGTGTTGGAGGGGAGTATAGTAATTTGGAGCCAAAATAGCTCTCTATTTTCTGAACAGTTGATGGCTACAGCAAAAAATGTTTTCTCCCGAGGCCATGGCAGGTGCATAATTTACCTGGGAAAATTACTGGAAAACTGAGCAGCCGAGGAGCACTTGGCTCAGCAGCCGCAGCGCTGGGTGCTGCTGTGCGGGTCCCCAGCAGCGGGGCAGGGGAGACGAGCCCCCGGGCTCCGAGAGCGAGGTGTTCCCTGCCCTGTGCCGGGGGTAAGCACCACTCAGCAGACTGCGCTGGGCTCCCGAAACAGCATTTCTGCTCCAGGGCTCTGGAGGGAGGGGATCGGGAGAGTTATTTTGCCCAGTCATTTAGAAACAGCAGAAGTCGCTCCCTGCGTGGGGATCCTGCCCTTGGTCGGGTCTAATTTACACCGACAACAGTTCCATCAGCTGCACAAGGCAGTGCATCGGGTCCTGCAGCGCGGGTTAAAGGCATCGCTGTGGCTCTGGGACGTCGGCAGAGGGAAGGGTCCCTCGGGTGACACCGCTGGGTCCAAGCAGCCAGCGCGGTGCCGGGGAGGGAAAGGGCAGCCTGGGGGAGCGGCGCTGCTCGGGTTCAAGGCAATCAAGCACAAGGGACAGCCGTCCTGTGGCCACCCCATGGCTGTCCCCCAGCCATCCCATGGCCATCCCACGGCCTCCCACCACCGCATCGCTCCTGCTGTCCCCAGGGAGCTGTGACCCGCGGCCACTGAGCCCCATCGCCATCTGGCCACTCCTGTCCTCCAGCTCCGAAGTGTCACTTCGCTTCTGTTCCACTGCCAACCATGTCAGAGCGCCCCAGAAACCACTGCCACTATTTTTAGAGGGTTAACAAATACCTCTAGGAAAAAAAAATCTGCTGGTACATGACTCCCTTTCGGTCCAGCGCCCAAACGGCCACAGCATGGGGCCAGTAGCTGTAAAGGTGAAAAGCCAAGTGATGAGCCCGACTCCCCACACCCTCCTGCCCACAGGGAACCATCACGAGAAAACAACTAACCTTCCATTTGGTTGCCAAGGTTTCTCATTTTTATGTATAACTATGTGTATTTATAGTGCCCCTTGCTATCAGAAATGAGCAAAGGGAACAGCAGATAAGACAGCCCGGCAGAATTGTTTCTCAAGAGAATGTTTTCCAGTTTTCCACGAGGCGTCAGCAGCTCTTTAAAGTCTTTTTATTACATCCTGTGATAGATGCAAAATCATATTTCAAAGACACTTTAACTTTGAAAAAACAAAATGCAGATTCTGTACTGTGCCACCTGCGAATGGCGGAGGCACGACCCGCATCAGAGAGAAACTTCTGAGCTCTGCAGGCAGGACTGGGCCATTTAAATCACTTTAAAAACAAAAGGTCACAGGGAAACCACTGCCTTCCTAATTATAGCATCTGCTCTAGTGTTGCCCCGCCACAACTCGGGTTCCTAATTTAAATTGTCATTAAGCCTTGCTGCAAGCCCCATGATATAGCCTGCTCTCCACTGGGGAGACGAAGAGTGTGTTCATATCGGAGATGGGGTGAGGAGAAACAACACAGGGAGCTAAATAAGGATCAAAATCACAAGACGTCTCAGGGGCTGCCCTCCCTTTTTCACAGGGTCTCAATTCAATATACTGTACCCTTACGACAAGCTTTTTTTCTTGTCTGGGCTTGTGGCTGCCCCAAGGGATGTCACAGAGCAGGGATGCTCAGATACATTGCCCAGCTACACCTCCAGATTTATGGGAACAGATGGCTTGATCCCAACTTTGAGGAGGTGCCAGAGACCCCTCCAAAGATGCCGCAGCAGCACGGTGGCCTTGGGCATGGACTGTGACACCCTCTGCCCACCTGGGCACAGGCACAGCGTCCTGAGGGTCTGCTACCAGACCCCCCATGGGACAGGGGTTCACAGACACACAGACACCTGCCCCATTCCCAGCTCATTTTGTAATGGCTCAGAGCAGAAACCCGTTGAGCTCCTGCTCTTCAGGGCAGGGCCCTTGACACCAGCACCAGGCAGAGGCCACCGCTCCTCATCCCTCCTCTCACCCAGCCCTGTCCCCCTCTGGTTTACAAAGGGGAGGGCTGCAGTCACCATGTAATTAGCATTTAAAGCCACATAGCAAAAGTTAACCAACTTGGATTTTCTGTTAGATGTTAAATAAAACCAGCAAAGCTTTCATTATTTTTCATTCCTTCCTAATTAGTTTATTAGACCACCAATTACAAATCAAAAGCCTTCTCATCTCCCTTCCTTCCAGCAGAGACTGTTATCAATTTCTGAATTTTCTGGGAATTGAGCTTTACCTTTCTTTTTTTTTTTAACATATGAAAAGCTTTAACAGCCGGAAGCAATTAGCAAAATGAATAAAGAAGCAGCTTGTATGTCCAGATTGGTTATGCCATAAAAAGGCACCATCCTAATTGGACTGGAATGGAAGCTTTTGACTGCTGCACCTGATACTGCAAAACAGGAGATGTACAAAATTCAGAAGCAATATCTCACCAGCATCATAACACTCTCAGTATAAATCATTTTACACATTATTGTCTGAGCAGAGGACATGCAAAGTGCTGCTTCTGGCATTTGACTTATTCTTTTGGAAAAAAAAAATAAAATCAGTATTTGGGGCAAATGAATTCTTGCCGAGATTCTCTCAAGAGTTGCAATTAAAAATAATAATAAAAAAAAATATTTAAAACAACCCAAGCTGAGGAGGGAAGGACTTCCGAGGCCCCAGAGCTCCACCAGAGCTGGGGGAGGATGCCTCCCGTCTTCCCCGGCAGCATCCCTCGCCCCCCGGGGGGTTTGGCTGGCGCAGGGGCAGAGCAGCTCCCCAAAAACCGCGGGGCGCAGCCCGGCAGCGCGATGCCCCGGGGCCCGTTACCGCGCCGGGATGCGCCGCTGTCGGACCTGTCAGCAGGAGGCACCAAAGCCTAAAGAAAGAGGTAAACGCGGAAAATCCCCGCTCCTCCTTGGCGCTGCAGATTCCCGGGGGGACCGCAGCCTCCCCCGGGAGCGGCCTCGGGAACCGGGAGGAGCCGGTGCCTCGGCCCCGGCGCCGCGACAGGCGACACGGCAAAGGAATAGAAGCCACAAACCGAGTTTTTCCAGTCTCTTTGCTCAAGGCGATCCCCCCAGCGGGGTCTGTGGGAGCCGGGGGTGCCGGGCAGAGGTGTGAGCATCGGTCCCAGCCCCACAAGGGACCCGAGTCAGAAGCCGCAGTGTAATTAAAGGCAAACCACATTTAACTGCTCGTGTGCTTTCCTGCTGTCAAAGAATTCCTCCTCCTAGATGCCTTAAATAGGGGAAAATTGTATTTTGGAGGGTCAAGTGTAGACCAGAGGGTTTGGGGTGATCTGCTTCAGTGCAGTTTACCAGCCACAGGCCGCCCGCTCCCCCAGCGGCTCCCCCACAGCCCAGCATCGGCTCCCAGCAGCCAGCACCCTGCCAGGCTGGGAGAGGCCGCTCCAGGAGCATTCCCACCTGCCTTTCCTCAGCACAGGTACTGCAGGAGGAGCTCCTCTTATTCATAAAGTAAGGTGATATGCTGGGAATCAATTTTGGACTCTACCCCAAAGCTGAAAGCAGGAGCAGATCAAATTCTGCACCACTCTGGAAGACACAACAGTGCTTTTCTGAGACTGCACTGAAGAAATTTTAATATCTGCAGGCAAACAATGAACCTCGTTCATATTTTACATGCTGCTGACTGTCTTGCCTTTAACTCAGTCGTGTAATTCCAGACAGTTTGGTTTCTAGACTGCAATCTGATATTTGCACAAGAATGATACAAGTATCCTGCCATTAAGTACCTTTTGCTTTGAGGAAACAGTTCAGGTATTATGAGATGCTTATCAAAGAGCAGGACCTCCAGGGTCCCAGCTAGAGCCAAGCTCCTGCAGTTGCAAGGACCTTGTTCAGACAGGGTCTGCCTGCCTGGATGAGCAGGGAATGCCCTTCTTCCCAGGAATGTCTCAGCTGGTACCAAACACACACAGCAGGAGCCAGAAGGGTGGTACAAGGGCACCTGGAGGAAGCCTCAGGTAAGACAGGATGACCAAGGACCACGGGGAAGGTGTAGTCACAGAGAAAGAGGCACTTCAAGGATCAGAATTGGCTTGGGAAATATACTATAGGGATTTTGGAAGTGACTCAAGTTCCCAGTTGGACCAATCTGCCTGCTCCTGCGATATATCCATTATCAGACTTACTATTTCATCACCAAGTGGAACACAAGGACAACTCAAGAAAAGTAGGGTGAAAAAAAAAAACAAACTGGGTTTCAGTTCTCCCGTTGTACAGCCTTCTCAATCTCACAAATATTCTGAGAAGGAAAGCACCAGTTTCCCAAGAGTGGAAAAGTATTTCGAGCACAGAGGTCAGCAGAAACAATGCAAAACTTTACAGTCATAAACAGAACAAGAAAATCCATAGCCCCTGCTGTGCTGGGACTCGCACAGCCCTTCTGTCAAGGAGAGAAACAATAGCCTATAACTTGCCAGCACAGAACGAATTCCAGACTGCCACCTGGGACCAGTCACCGTGCTGCCGGCTGCAAACAGCCACAGAGCGAGGCTGAAACCTTCCACCAGCCACCGGGGAGCACGAGCACAGCCCAGAGCTGCTCCCTGCGCCAGGGAAGGGCAGAGATAACACCCGTTTCCATGGGGTTCGTCATCCAGTCACCTCCAGTCACGTGCTGCAGGAGCTGTGCTGGGACAAAATGAGAATTCCTCCTCGGGCCAAGCGAGGGGGACGTGCTTTGCCTTGGGGTAGCACCTTGTGTGCTTCTCTCTGCCCTTCTTATCTCAGAAAACACCAGTATCCAAGTAAACACCCCACAATGTCATTGTCCTGGCCAAGGGCAGAAACACCCCTGTCCCGGGGACCCTGCACGTGTCATGGACATGTCAAAGGACGTGAGAAAGATGCCTTCACAGCAAGATTAGGCACTGGCTCCGTGCTGGAGAGGAAGGAAGCGCCCAGCAGAACTGGAGTGGAGCACAGCTCCTCCTTGCACCCAAGACAAAGGGCAGAGCCACCACTGAAGGTTTAGAGGTGATGCTGAGTTGTGCTTTCAGACACGAGACAATCCTGTCCCAAAACGCTCACTATCTGGTGAACTTAACCAAGCCCTGAGTCACAGCTTTGTGTAGGATGTGCTTGTCAGGGCCCTGATGAGCTGCAGGAAAGCTGGAGGCACATGTCCCAGCCATTGCTTCTACAAAGAAAAGCACACAACCTCCTCCTCCAGCCCTTCTCATTGCTTGACCCTGATTTTACCACCGGTTGGAAGTCAGTCTGTCATCCCAGCCTTGCAGGACAGGGATTTCACGCCTCAGCACAGAGGTGATAAATAGGATTCTACACGGGGTACATTGGGTTGGATTATTGATGATGCACATTCCAGCTTTGGGAAATCCTTGGAAGCCTGGTGTTCATATTTCAGCTGAGATTTATAAGCAGGAGAACAATGCTCGGCTATAGGAAGGCTTTGCTCTCCCGGCCACACCAGTAATTCTCAGCAGCTTTTTCCTGACTCTTTTCTGGCTCCTCACTTTGACTCATTGTCTATTGTTGCACATCTGTCAAGCGTAACAAGGAAAGCTGTGTACACCCTCATCCACTTCGAGGGAGTTTCTTTATGCACTGAAATTTCAGTGCTCTGCTCTCTTAACCCCTACAGCGCCATGCATGTGCATAGAAAAAACTGGTGGGAACAAGTAGGACAAGTAGACATTTCTTTGCCTCCTTTCCCCAACCCTCACTTAAAGGTGAAATCCGTTAAAAGGCATTAATGTGCTCATACACCACAGCACTTCTGACAGCATGCAGCACATCTGCAGAGACAGGTTCCCACCAGTGTCCATCTGAGCAGAGACCTCTCTCTGGTCTGATCCCATACTCTGGGCTCACCAAAGGCAGCATCTCCTGAGTCTGGCCTCACCTTCCAGTGATTCTAGACAAAGTTTTGATTGACATTTGATTAAACACCAACTTGCTCCCATAGTTCTAGAAACAAGCTAGGGACCTCAGCAGATTTATTAGTAGAGTTCACGGGCAGGGTTTATAATTATTGTAGCAGACCTTCCCCTCACTTGATGGCTTCTTTGTACCTCTCACAAAAAGCTTGTCACCGTTTCTACGCGGTTTCCTTTGACCCACATGCTCTCAGTCCTTGACTGAGTATTTTCCCCACTGCCCCGCACTTACTGTCCCACCTGGGAAGGACCACATGGTCCAAGCTGTAAAACCTTGGTCTTCAACAGCAACCAGCTTCAGTAAGGTATCCTCAGAGCCACCTCGGCAGCGGGGCTCCACACCAGGCTGTGCCTTGGGGTCCCTCTGCCCCAGAGTTTCTTCAGAAACAGGTCTTTTGGGGGTCTTGGGGTTATAGTCTCAGTCTATGGCAGCAAACCAGGCTCTTTCTGCTATGGCATGGGGAAGCTGCAGTACAGAAAGAGCCTTGGATTCCTCTCCCTCATCACATGGCTCTTTCCCCGGGTCCCTGCAAGTCACCACAAACGTCAGAGGAACTTGTGCCATTGGCAGCTCAGGAGGAGGTGGGGACCTGTCTCATCTGTAATAACCAGCTTTCAAGAAGGGAATTACGTACGAGCAGTAAGACTTCAGCACGGAGTGAAACCCTAGCAGAAGTTAACAAGAGCCGCGACAGGAGCCGTGCTGTTCCAGCCCAGGCCAGTGGTGCTGCCCAGCAGGCACCAGCAGTTTCCCAATTCAAGCAGGGCCTTTACTTGCAGCCACTTATAGCGAGGAGGTTCAAAGCGATGACCAGCAACACTTCAGCAGCCGGGACGCTACCACCATCCCTGGCTCACAGCCCGGTGACAGAGTCCTCGGGGGCCACACAGGGTCCCAGCTCCGCACCAGCCACACGGGGAACAGCAGCAGGGTCCACGCCACCTTCATTAGTGATGGAGGGACTTTAATTACTCCAATGCTGACTGCTTTACAGCGAGCAAAAGGGATCCAGGAAAATGTTTTCCTGGGAGTAAATGGTTGCGAGAAGCTGGCTGCAAACACAGCACTCCGAGTCCAAACACCACAAATCCGAGGGTTACCTGTCACAATAAATCCTCAGCCGTGTGTCCTGCGAGGGGCTGCCGGGGGGGCAGACACCTGGCTGACTGTATTTGGGCAACACAACCACGTTAATTCTCTAAAGGAGGGGAGGGGCCACAGCCCTCTGCTATTTGGAAAGAATAACATGCAGACAAATCACAGAGCTTTTCTTAATGCTGCCATGGTATACAAATAAGAGGCTTAAGTATAATTATAGGTTGTATAATCAGTGTGAATAAAGAAATATGTAGTAATTGATGCCATATTTTATAAATATCCTAACTGTTTAAGAAACTGAAAATGTTTTCAAAAGAAATACTTTAGCATAATGATTATAAAGCCCTTTAATGTGAGTGAGCTGCTTTCTGAAGCCAGTTTTAGATTCAGTCTCATGAACATAAATAGAGTTAATTGCCCTTCTGTGCAAGCTGGATGTTAGCACATTCCAGCAGAGTGTGCATTTTCCAAAGTGCCAATTCCAACACATTCCACCCTGTGCAATTTCTGCCTTTTTATGCACAGCACATAAAACATGCACACATCTGGGCAAGGGTAAAGTTAAGTGCTTATAGCAGTGAGCCTTGGAAATGGATTGAGACATCAACTGCCTGCCCATATGTTAGTTGGATATTCAAGTGCAAATGTGGCCTTTCTGAATTCACCCCACAAGGGAGAGGACATTGATGTGCAAATTGGGACAGTGGGGAGAAGGGATGCAGGGTGGCTCCGAGGGTGCAAATGGCTGGATTTCTCTTCCATTTGGAAAATAAGCAGCTTCACCACAAGGGCAGAGCAAGGGGAAGATGCTTACCGATGAAAGGGAGAAATCCTTTCCCAGAGGCAACTCCTCAGCCGGACGCCTCCCCAGGGCAGCGTTCCTGAAGGTGGAGGATACCAACGCTGCCAGGAGAGGATGCCCGGGGAGAACTGCCCCGTCCGTCCCTGCTCTGCATCTTCCCTGGAGCATCCCTCCTGTCCGAGCAGGCAGCGGGACACAGCCACTCTGGCACGGGCTGCAGCCAGAGATCCCGCTCCGATCCCACCCAGGGCACAGTGAGAGCGGTGGGGGACATTCCTCCCCCCAGGCCATGCACACTCTCAAGCACAAAGTTCATTTTCTCTATATGACTCACATAGGCAGTTATACATGAAAAATGCAAATGAAAATACAACACAACTCCACCAAGAGACCTTACAGAAACAAAGCATTTCCATCTCCAAAAGTAAATACCTCCTCGGATTTGGTCCTACAGGAGGAAAATAGGGGATGCTTTGTAAGTAATGCTAAAAATAATAGAAATGTCCTGATTTGGACATGGCTTCAGGGCAGAGCACAATGTGCATTCACAACTGCCAAACCGCATCTGCAGTGGGGTTTTGCCGATGACCCGTTGCAAAGGGCTGTCTCAGAGCACCGCGCTCCCTGGGGTTTTGGGTTTCTGCCTTTAATGAGCTGGTGATGAGTGACCCCCTCCCTGGGCCCTCCTTCACTCCTGAGCCTTCTCCTGGGAGCCAGGCAGAACAATTTTAAATCCAATTTCCTCTTACAGATTTTCAGAGACGGGGGGTGAAGTGCACTGCTGAGCGAGCGAAAGCCCTGGCCCCACACCGCAGCCTCGCCGCCCGCTCCAAGTCTCTGTCACCACAGGGAACGGCCATGCACAGCAACGGGGGGGCTTTTCTGTCCCCGTGTCAAGCCCCCACCCCATCACCAGCCCCAGGCCTCGCAGAGGTTGTGTTTTCCCGGGGCGCACGGGCTCAGGGCTCCAAATTCAGAATCTCCAGCAGAGAGCAGGGATGGCCACCGCCACCGCCGGGCTGGCTGCCCAGGGCAAGGCACAGCCTCTGCTGCTGGCCCACGCAGGGGGAAAGGCTCTTGCAGCCGGTGAGAGCCCTGCACCTCCACAGCCACTTGGCTCCTGGCGAGCAGAGATGGGCGATGGACCGGGGGCTGCCAACAGGCGCCGGGGGGTGCTGTCCTCCACTTGCCCCAGTTCCGTCCATCTCTGCCTCCCTACAGCTCCCTTCCAGCCCAAGGCTTCCACTTCCACCCCTGTAACTGCCAGACCTGCTGCAATTCCCTTTGCTCCCCCAAATGAGTTATATGGGCAGCGTTCAGGCACCTCCCTCCCAATCGACATCCCGTGTCTCCCGCCTGCTCTGCCACAGCCAGGGATGTGCTGGAGACAGCCCTGTGCCCGCTAATTGCTTTGGCATGCGGGCAAGCAGCCAGACTCTGCGTTGGATTAAAGCATTACTCTTCTCTCCTTGGAATGGCTCTCCTGTCCCTGAGCCTTCCTGCAGCAACGCAGGGGGATCTGTCGCTGCGTGGGGGCAATGTCTGGCGTTCACCCAAGCAGAGACAGTTCCCCTGGTCCTCAAGGCCACAGTATGAGCCAGGGCCTTGGTGCAGCAATGACCCTGCTGCTCATAAGGCTCCAGGGGAGGTCTCTCTCTGCTGCCATCAAACTACCCAGTGCTACTACTGAGAGCTCACCATGGGCCCATAACCCAGACTTTTTTTGGGGGGACACCCCACAGAGTGTAGCAGCCAACACTGAGCCACAGTGCCATAACTGGGCAGCTAAAGCCACCCTCAAATGGGCCAGCACCAGCTGCCACCAGTTCGACGACTATGTAAATATACATTAAATGCCTATACTGTGAGAGGATGCTGCAGCAGAGCCGAAATGCAAAGACAGAGCATGTTGTCCAGTTTGGTGGGGCTCCATCTACAGCCAGGATCTTCTGAACCTCAACAAGGGTTTGTGTTCTCGGTCATCAGCAACCCTACAGTTTGGGAAGGACAACATTACACTTGGCTCTGTGCCTGAGTTAAACACTGCCCCATCCATCAGCAGTTTGGTTCTCATTCATATGATGGGCTTGATCTTGAAAACCATCTGTTTTCCCTCAGCTTGCACCCAGCTTTCACTTGGGCAGCAGAGCCCTTTCCAGCTCCAGCCCCTGGGCACGGGTGTGGGAAAACCACTTCACTTGCTGTTCTCTGCAGCTAAAAACCCCAAGTTTGACTGGAGACACACATCAACGACCCTTCTTTTGCAGGCAGAGCAGAGCTGAGGCTGGCAGGACTTGTAGCAATGAAGACCAGAGAAGCAGCCCTGGGGCAAAGCTCAGAGGACGCAGCTGGGGCTGCTCAGGCCAGATCCCACACAGCTGGGAAATACTCAGCCCATGCTGACCCTGCAACACATGGAAGAGGTGTCCCAGAAAGAGGTGCTTGCTCCAGGCTAGGGCTCCAGGAAAGAAAGATGCTCTCAGCAGTGGGAAGAAACCTTCAGCAGCCTGAGAGCCTGTGATGAGTAGTTTCCTTCTTGTAATATTTGTTTTAGCCTGTCAGTGTGTTTTCTGCTCCTAAACAAATGTGGTCTGGATTCTGTCACCGAGAGCGCTAGTTGTGGCTTGGGGCTTTGTTTCTTTTCCAGGGAGTGGAACCAACGCAAGCTTCACTGAATTGGTCCGTCCCTTCCTCTCCTTGGGATCCTTTTGCTTTATTTCAAGGCTGTTATTAACTGACAGGTTGGTGTAAACGCACATGCTGAAAGGCGCTTGCAGACACAGTGCCCCTGCCCTGCACACGAACACTTGTGTGTCTCCGCAGTGGGGACCAGGGAGGATGCTCCGCGTTCCCCAGTCAGCAGCTCCAGCATCCAGGCAGGGAGGAAGGAGCAGGGCCCTGGACCGCACCTCTCCCATGGGAAATAAGCAGCCTCTGGGCCTGCAAAATGGGCCACAGGCAGCTTTGCCTTCTGAGCACTGCTCCGTGTCCCCCACTTTCCCAGGCGGGTCCGACCTCAGCGGGGGCTGCAGCACAGCACTGTCACTGGAAAGGGCTCTGGCACCACAGAAGAGGCTGATTCCCGGGTCCCGGGGGACGCCCCCAAGCAGGGGACCTGGATCACCTGGCACTGCTCAGTGAAGGGCCCTCTCCTCCAGGCTGGAGCTTATTTTGAGCCCCTGCTCCCAAAAGCCATGTGGCAAAGCAGGACAGAGAGAAGGAGCTGTGGACGTCCATCAGCCACTCTCCCTGCTTTGGACTAAGCAGAGTCCACAGCCCTGCACAACCCAGCTCTAAAATCCACAGAAATGAACTGCACAGCCCTGTGCACTTCTGGTGCTGCAGGAAGGAAAAAAGAGCATTTCCTGCAGATGTTTCCCATTCCCAGGGCCAAATCTAGACCTGGCATAAGCCAGAGCAACGCACAGAGGAGCTGTGTCAGGAGGAGCCTCCCATGCTGATACCCAGTGCAATAACTTCTGTCCAGCCTGGTGAGGCCACCATATGACACTCCTCCAATCTCTCAGTAGCTTCTGGTGCCAAGTCTGCAAGAGCAGGTGAGGTACCACGGAGTGACGATAATGAAAAGCAGCTGCTGAGGAAGTGCCTGGAGACAGCAGCAAACTGTCAGGCTCGGGATAAGTACTGTCTCCTCCTGCACGGAGACAAGATAGCTGCATCGCTGGGAGGGCCCTGCAGAGGTCATTTTGCAGAATGGATGTGGAGATTTTTGTATTAACCCTTCAACTGACTTGAAATTGCATGGTATAAATCCTGATTGTTGCTGCTGAGCCATTTAGAAGTTCAACTAAATGATGCTGGCCAGCCAAGCCCTCTCCTCCCTGGAGACCCACTGGGAGTCACATCTGCAGCCACCCCTTGGTGCACCATCGAGAACATCTCCATCCTTGAGGGACAAAGCAACCATTAACGCAGAACCTGGGGCTCAGGGCAGCACCCTCTGTGCTTGTGCTTGGAGCAGCCGTCCTGGCTCTCCATCTACTGCAGAAAGTGCCTTTTTTGGTTAAATGCGGTGACAGCAGCAGGGGTGACAGAGACAGCGCGGTCCCGGAGGATGCGCAGGGAGGACCATTCGCCGCCGGCACCGGAGAGAAATCAGAGGGGCGGCTCCGAGCCAGAGCAAAGCACCCGAGAGGGAAGATGCTCCCGGGGGGATGCTGCTGCTCCCGCGCCCCCGGCCCGTTCCCCTCCGCCACCGTGAGATGGCACCCGCCTCCCGCGGCGGAGCATCGTCCCCGTGTCCCCCCCCGCTCCCTCCCAGCGAAGCACAAGCTGCTTCTCCGCAGTTTCACCGCTGCGCTCAGAGCCGAGACCGCCCCGGCTGCCTCCTGCCTCACAGCTCCCCAAGAAACGCGGAGCCTGGCTCGCTGTCCCCACGTAGGACCGCTTAATCCCCTTGTTTATTGTTCCTCTGGTTAAAGCTAGCGGGAATTTTGTATTCTGGCTCCTGAATCTGATCATAATGAGAACAACTGCACAAAACTCTGCTCAAAAGCTCCTCTGTCCTCTGCTTGAGTTACCTTTGAGGGGGCTCATGTGAATCTCCTGTAACACAAAAGAAACACAAACCACCACAAAACAACATAGTCCACTGGCAGCAGGTACTCAAGCCATTAAACTGCTTTTCTGGGAGCCAAGAAGCACCTTGGGGAAAGTGGGAGCATCTCTGTTCCTGCTTAGTCACATATGTTGACTCCAGGTGCTTAGAGGACACAAATCAGCACCTCCAGACTCAAAACAACCCAATTTAAAATCTCAAATCCTCTATGTTTTAAATTCATTACTTGCCTTTTAACCTTTCAGTGACTTTGTTCAGCTTTCCAAGCCCTCCTGCTGGAGGAGAAATTTTGTCCTCTAGGAAACTGAGCAAACGAGGACTTTCTGCACCAGATGCCTTCAGCAGCTGAGGCTCTGGGAGTCTCCTGACCAAACTGGAGAGGGTGACAACAACACAGCCACATATGTGCTCCAGGAAAGGCTGACAGAGTGCCACCAGCTGCCCAGTCAAGGGTACATCCAGCCATCTGGCATCTCCCTCTGCCTCTTCCCCTGCAAGAGATCCCTGCCCCAAGCTCAGCCGCTGGCAAGGGAGTGTCCTCCCACAAGGGCTGCCTTCAGGAGGGCACGGGGAGCACACAGGCATCTCAGCTCATAACCCCAGCACCTTCACATCTCCAGTGAATGAGAGAAGCGAGCACAGCTCAGACATTTACTGAGGAAAACTCAGGGCTTGAAAAGTCTCTTCCTTGGGCCAGCCACCATCAACCCTGAGCTGAGCCCAGTTTGCTCCATGGGACGAGGTACCAACTTGGGGACAACATATTTTCTGCTGAACACACCAGCCCAGGCAGTCACAATAAAATGCATTAAACCAGTTCTTTCGTGCTTAACCTCCCATTGAGATAAACAATGACATTTGCATCCACTACAAGCCAAGCAAAGCCAGAGAGTTTGCCAGGAAAGCACAGAAATTGGAAGGGCTGGGCTGTATTCTGGGTTAGGGCTGACTCCCTCCTGACTTCCCTTTCAGCCTACAAACCTGTGCGTGTTCCTGCGGGACGGGGAAAGGGCTGCTCGCGGGGACATGCTTGATGCCGAGTACCCGAAGGGAAGCCTTTCTCACTCTGCTAATGGCAGAGAGCTCGGAGGAACCTGCATGAAACTGGCCAGTACAGAGGGACAGAGATGCTTAAGCCCAGAAGGCAATTTTACAGGCAAACATAAACTGGGCATTTTGGAAAGACATCGCACATTTCCAACAGGGCAATAACGTGCTATTTAGGTCCCAGCCCTCAGGCTGTTTAATGATCCGTGCAAACAGCACGTCAGGCTCTCTCAGCGATGGCGTGTAACGGCTCCTCATGTTGCTGTTCTACACGAGGCCATGCTGAGCTGCATGCCCAGCTCAGAGCTGAGGCTTCAGTTACTCCCGAGACTCACATCAGGGTGTAGGAACCCAGTTGCCCATTTAATGCCTTCCCCAGGGACAGCTCAGGGTGGAGGTGGTCAGGGAGCGGGTCCCACCACGATGGCCGACCCGCAGGAAGCATCCCAGGACCCGCAGGGAGCATCCCAGGACCCGCAGGGAGCTCAGGATGCTGTAAGACATGAGGGCCATCGGAGGACAACATGATGTAAGGGACGGGGCCCGGCAGGAATTAGCCCCTCCTCTTTCTTCCCCTCTAGTAAAGCAGCCCTTGGTCGGAACTAATTCTTCCATGTTCACTTACAACATGTATTTATAATATTAACAAAACCACAGGACATAACAGCCTCAGACACACTCAAGAGCTTCCAAGAACTTCAGACAGAAGAGGGTTTCCACCAGCAGCAATTCCCCAGCAGAAGAGAGAGGGTTTTGTGGTTTGGGCTGTGGTCAGAGGCACAAGGGACCCGACTCAGCCCAGACACTGCGGCGGTCCCCTCCCCATGGTGGGGATGTGGTTCAGGTGCCTGCAGGCAGTGGCCACGGTGGAGGGAGCTGGGCTGCATGGCCAGGGACAGCCCAGCCATGGCCACTGCTGGCCCAGGCAGAGCACAGCCCCCACTCAGTCCTCACCTGACATTGGCATCATGCTCCCCCTCCCCTGCCATTTCCACCCATCCTGCACCCATCTCCCCCTCCCTGCACCCCATTCTTCTTTACAACTCAAGTAGTCATAATTTAAAAATGTCTCTTTCTGCTCAGAGCCAGGGGTCTCTCAGCGATGGCTGGGTTTAAAGCAACTCCCGTATCTGCCAGAGCACAGGGAGCACCCAGACCTTTTCAAGAGTCCTGCCCAAAGCAGGGGCACGGAAATTCAAGCTTAGTCACAGAAATAAACGTTTCCTTGGGATCCCCGAGCCCAGACATAACCAAGTTCCTGGAGGGTTTTAAGCCTGGCGGGACTTCTCCCTGCATTTCACATTTTTGAATCATAATATCCCATTGCTTCGACACAGCAGTGGATTTCCAGTGACTGCCAGGGCCGAGAGTGTTCACAGAAAGGCACTGCCATTTCTACTCTAGTTTTGCAGAAGGTGCTGCCTTTCCAAACCCAGCAGCCTGAATCCCCACCACAAAGCCCTGGAGTTCGGTCTTTTCTCGTATCAGCTTTGTCCCTGCACAGCAGCGTTGGCAGAGGGACAGAGATCCCGGGGGATGCGAGGGGAGCACGGCTCCGGGGCTGTTCCAGCAGACGGGCAGCAAGGTGGGACGTGCTCCTGAGCTGCTGGAAACCCCACCACGTCCAGAGACTCTGCGCCTTGTCTCCCTTTGGTACCCACAGCACAGAGCTGGTGGCAGTTGTCCTCGGCCAGTGGGTGAATATCAGCAGTCCCCGGGCACCTCAAGGTCTGCAGCAATGCTGGGCTGCCCCAGAAACACAGTATTTTACCCCCAGATGCATTTGGGATCATCCAAGGGGCTGCTACTGGCACAGAGCCGGGCGGTTTGGCAGATACAGCTCTAAAGAAAGAGGGGGGGGGGGAAACTGGTGGAAAAATGTCCCCTCCAGCCCTCTTGTTGAATTAAACCACATGTATATTTTTAAAATACAGCGGAAAGGAACAACTCTCCAGCACATGTTCAAGAGCAGAGTCTTATTTCAGAGATTTCAAAAAATTAGTGGCTGAATGCTGAAACAATATAGCCTTTAGAGGAGGGCATTTGGAAGTGATTAACGAGCCTGAACTCATGCGTTCAAAATAAAAAGTTAGTACCTCACGCTGGTAACAACTGTCAGCTACTAAAAATCCGAGGGGGGGGAAGAAATCAAACTCAACTCTGCATAATCTAATGCTCCCAATCAGCAGAAGACCACTAGCCAGGCTGCTAGCCACACCTTCCCTGGGTACATCATCCCCAGCCTCCTGCTCTTCCCTGTGGGACAGACAGACACCCCGGCTCTGGTCTGACAGGGGAAATTGGGGGGTGCCATGCACCCAAAACCACGCAGCCCCATTTTCTCACCTTTCCAGGGTGAAAAGACCGACTCTGGAGCCACATCTCACGGGAGCCACCAACCCAGCAGGGCGCAAGCAAAGCACCCAGGAGCAGGCAAGGGGCTGAGCTCTGCAAAGACCTGCCTGCTTCTGCTGCCACTCCTCCTGTCTTTTAAACACTAAAAAATGAAAATCTGCCCAAAACTGGCTACTCCGTACCCTGAAGGAAGCCCTGCCAGCTGCGTACTCGGGCGTAAGCGGCACAGGAGAGAGCTCACCCTCCCTTTGAACATCAAACCTGCTCTGCTTTTCAGGGTTTCTTCAGCTCAGCAGCAAGAAACGGGAATGCTCCAGCACCATGTGGGTGGCATCGAGATCAAACAGCTCGGGAAGATTCAGTTTGGGGAAAAAAGTCATACCTCACGCTATAATACAGAAGTTGATTCTCCCACCCCCAAATCTGAGGCAATTAAGGGGGATGTTGGCAGCCAGTCCCAGCAGTGACTACCAGCCCAGGGCAAAGGTAGCCCTGCAAGCTTCTCCCTCACCTGTGTGGCCACTAACATCCCCAGCATCCCAAAAAGATGCAAAGCCCAGAGCTCTTGGCACATTTTCCCTCTCTGTGCCAGAAATTCACAGCATTTTAGAAATTAACCCAGGATTTTCCACCCTTCTCATTTCTTTGTTTTGTTCTCAAGTCTGTCTGAATCACACGCTGCTTTGCGGGTTTTTCCTGGGCTGGGTGACAGTCAGGAGCTAGTGACAGCCTGTGTGTGCTCACACACACGTGTGCTGGTCTCAGCCCCGCGTTCGTTATCTCCCTGCTCACAGCCAGCACATCTCCGTATCCGCAAGGAGACCAGCTGCCAGGACCCAGACCCTGCGACCCCCCTTGACAAGAGGTGTCTGTGTCTGCCCTGCCTTCACAGACAAGACCCACCGTCCCTGCGGTCAGACGCACCCCTCCACCCCTCCCCAGGGATGAGCATCCACGTCCAAGCGGAGGAGTGTTCGGTGGGGAAGAGGAGCTGCCAGGAGGAGAGCGCACAGAAAGCTCTGGGAGCAGGGATGCGGCCCCTGTTAAACCGCTAAGGCTGAAACACGAACGGCTTTCTTAGCCGAAAGGCATTGAATGCGATTCTGACTCCACTCAGGAGCATTCCTGAGCACAGATCGTTATTATTATTATTTTCTTGTTTCTTTAATGATGTTGAACATGCTCCGGGACCCTTAATCACAGAGGAGATTACAGCAGACTCCCGGAGGGCTGACGAATGGGCTGAGGAAGGCCAAGAATAGCTGCACTGACAGCGGCTGCCAGGAGCAGCCTTGGGGGGGAGATGGGGGAGCGGAGCAGCCCCTTCCCCGCGCCCCAGGCAGGAGGCTCCCACCAGCTCCCTCCACGCCACATGAAGGATGGAGGGAGCCAGGAGCGGGGGGGAACCCCTCCAGTGCTGCTGGGTAGCCCAAGCTGTGACCACAAGCCCATCCCAGCGCTTTGAGCCCCCCCGAGCTCCCCTCGGGCAGGGTGGGAGCCCCTCACATCCATCATTTCCACCAGCACCAATTACTCTGGACCTGGGAAAAGCCAGAATGGAGCATTTTGGTCCCATGGCTGTTCCCACAGCCGCCAAGGGTGTGCCAGGAGCCGCAGGGGCTGCCCCACCAGCCCAGGAGAGTTGTTGGTCTACAGCAGCTCGTCTGCAGCCACTCTGAGAGATTCAGATGCATCGAGAGCCACGTTGGGGACAATTATCATGTTTTGGACCATGCTGTAAAGCCACCAGCAAATCGTTTCCACAAGGATTTGCCTCTCCAGGCACGTCGCAGAAAGCAGTAAGGGAACAGCCTCAGAGCCCTTCTGCTCCCCAAACCGACCCTCGCTCAGAGGGTTTCATGTGGGAAACCCAGGACTTGCTCTGCACCGAGCACAAGGCATTTTCCCTTGATATCAATCTCATGGCTTATCCTTTAATTTTGTAAAATAAAAAAAATATGAATATTTTAAATGAAATATATTCCTTTGTACGACACAAGGAATTATGAATTGATAAAGATTTCCTATTATCTTATAAAATCTACCACGCCAATCCTTCAGTGAGGCTGTGCCCATAATTGCAAGCAGATGTCTTTCTCTGCTGACACGTTAAATAGAAGCAGAAAGACCCGCTGCTATCTCCCATCAACAATTTGCACTAAAGCAGAGAACAGATTTTCACAGAACAAGACTGCTGGAGGAGAAGGGAGATTAAGTTCCAGCAGCCCAGGCCTCTAAGCATTACAGCAAAACAAGGCAGCTCGGGAAAACAATGAACTCTAAACAGTCCCTAATCCCAAAGTAACCAAAAGCTTTTGTGAAGGAAAATGAATTTGCTGAAACTAATACTGCCAGAGCCCAGGGAGAGCTCAGGGAGGGGGGTAATGCACCGCGAAGAGGAGATTATCCAGCCGACAAGTCCTCACCTCCGCTCTCCACCTACTCTGCCTGCACAATGTTGGCTTTCGGATGTCTGTGTTAGTGTGTGTAAAACCAGGCAAAAAGCAACCAGGAGGGTGCAGCCCCTCACCCCTGGCTCCCCCTGCCCTGGGACCCCCCCAGTGCCCCTGCCCCAGCCCAGCAGGTACCAAGGGGTCCCTTGTCTCAGGCGCCAGTGGGTCTGGCTGCTCCAAGCATCCCCGTCAGCTCTGTGCCCGGTGAAGGACCCGGTTCCAGGGACAGAGACGTGGGGCTGGAGCTGCCGGGAGAGCACAGAGCCTGGCTGCCCTGCAGCAGCCCGGAATTGTCAATAGAAGTGGAAGTGACAGGGTGTTTAGCAAACATTAAACCCAGGAAGCTTAAAAGGTCTTCCAGGATTATTAAATAAACATTTAGGGTGAGCGAGACGAAAGAATACGAAATGGTGAAGAAACTGTAAACACTCTGGAGCAGGCGGTTAGAGGCTACACCAATTCAGCTGGGTAGCACAGTGTTTAATTATTAAAGTAGTATCACCCATAATTATGCCTCAGCTCTCCGGCAAGCATTAATTCAAGGGGAGGGACTTTTATAAACATTTAGGCTGATATTAACATTTTATTAAGACCATTCAACATTCAGCTTTAAACAGGCCAATCCTCCTGCCTGTGGCTGCAGCGTGCCAGCCCAACGGAGCAGGGCCACCACAGCCCACACTGGTCATGGTTCTCCCCGTCCCAGGCTGGGACCACAGTCATTAGACCTGTGTTGGCCCCTGCACAGGTCACCGCTCCCTGTTCCAGGGAGGGAACAAGGGTCTCCAGGGGGATGAGGAAATCCTACCCATCATGGAACAGAAATGGGGTGCTTGGCTCACAGCCATCGACCAGACAGGGACCCCCACCAGCCAGGACCACCAGCTTGGCAAGGACAGCTCGGCCATTGCCATCACACAACCACTCATTAAATTACCTGGGAACTTGCACAAACAAGCTCAGCCCTCTCCGAATCAGTGATCTACCCTTCTGCACAATAACTAGGGATACTATCCCACCCTTGAGGATGACTGACTTAAAGGCATCACATTTGCCTGAAGGGGCTGAAGTTTGTTATTTGTGGTGTTTAACATAGATCTGAGCACCGTACATGAGAGACCGTGCACATGCTCACTACCCTGCCAAAGACAAATGCCCCAATCTCTTCATTTCTTTTCAATTAACACCAGAGATACTCAGCCTCCACCATCCTTCTGGTGTTATAATTTATTTATACACAACACTACACCTCCTAGTAAATTAATCTCTCAGCCACATTAATAACGCAAGAGGTTGGAGAAAGTCAGATTGAGGTAGCGAACTGCAAAAGCAGAGGATGCTGACAGATTAACGTGCCCCAGGATGAACCAAGCAAAGAAACACAGAACAGTTTCACTAACTGAACACTCACATTTAGGGTTTTTGGCAATGGCTTCAGAGAAGCACAGGGAGCACCTGCTCAGCGGTGGCACTGGACCCCAACACACACAGGAGCGCCCAGAAAATCAGATCTGGTTTTGTCATCCCTGCCCTGTTGCTGCTTGTGAAACACCCCATGGTGGCACAAAATGACGTTACACTATCTGCTCTGTGGCACGTGCCCCTGCCCAGAACGGGACCTGCAGTCCGAGAGCAGCCCATCCTGGCCATAAAAACACATGAACTTGGATTTGTACGGCAAAAAGGTCAGCAGCTCAGTCCTCCAAAGCAGGGCCAGGCCTGGCACCGAGAACAGCCGCAGGAGGGACGCTGGTCTGCAACCTGGGGTGTGTTCCCTGCCTCGGCCACAGCTCCGTGTGGAGTGGGAAGCAGGTCATGAAACAGCAGGTCATGAAACAGCCACTTCACTTTTTGCCCATGTTGCAGAGAACGATACCCTCAAACAATCCCGAGATCTCACAAACGCAGCGGGACAGGCGGGTGAGAGCGTCTTTTTGGGTGCGTGTGGGACGAAGGCAGAGCACACCCACAAACACCGTGTGTGCCACATGCCACCCGCCCCACCATCAGATGCTGCCTTCTGTTGCCCCCAGGAGACCTTTCAGTTGCCAATTGGGTCTGACGCACGCAAAGCAGCCACTCAGGGTCTCCAACGGAGCCGTTCCCTGCACCTCCAGGGGCAGGGGGGGTCCCCAGGAGAGGGAGCAGCCCCAGCCCGCACGGCTGCCCCCAGGTATGGCTCCTTCCAGCCACATCCCGGCCTCCCTCCGCCTCCTTGCTTGAGCACCGCCTTGGCAAACATCTCCTCTTTGTCTCTAAAGGAAAAACGTTACAGACAGCAGGGAATTTCCAGGCTGTGCACATTTCTGCAGAAAAGTGGGACTGTTTGCCCATTGCTGGCAGGTCCCGGGCTCTTGGCAGGCTGCGAGCGAAGCCAGCAGTGCCCCCGCGCCGGTGAGACAGATCCATCACTCGGATGCACCCGGAGGAGCGGGGCCAGGACCCCCTGGCGCTCACAGTCCCTGGCACGTCCTGTGTTGATGGCAGGGGAAAGCAGACCCCCTCCCGCCATGCAGACAGCGTTCCTGCGGCAGGATGCCGGTCCAGCCGGGATTCCAGCCTCCGCCAGGAAGGTGTTGAAACAAAGCCCTCATTTTCCAGAGGCTGGGAGGTTTCCACAGAGTGGCAGGCCACCCTGGCAGGTTGATCTGCATTCCCTCCCCTCCGGCCCCCCGGGATGCAGCTCTGCTAGGGGAATCCACGGGCTGCAGAGCCCCCAGACCCCACACGTGGGTCCCTGGGACGCAGGCGAAGAGCTGCACAGGGCAGAGCCCCAGCCCCAAACCCCGGCCAAGAGGGACACTCGAGCGTGACTTGGACACCTATGGACCATCAAAAGGGAGCAGCTTTGCCAACGGGCAGCACACTCAGGGGCTCAGACAGGATTAGCTGGGGAAGAAACAGTAATAAAAAAAGTGTCTGTTCCCTCACAAAACAGATTTTAAAAGCACTTGCTAAATATGCTGAAAGACTTTTCCCCCCACTTGATCTCTCTGTGTCAGCGCTGCTGTGGCATGTGTGGGGCTTGGCTGGGACAGAAAAAAGAGCCTCTGCGTCAGGGAACAACAGCTCGGGGTGGAGGTTAGCTTTAATTACACGTGTGTGTGCACGTCATTTTTAAGAGTCACCCAACATGATTCAGAGAGAAAGCAGGAGCAGCCACTGAAACACAGTGGGGTATTTTCTCTGTCCTCCCCCTGGGGCTGGGGAGGGAAAGGAGCGTTTCCCTGCAGCTTTGGGGAACATTTCAGAAGAGACCTCCCTGCTCACCCGGCAGCCCCTCACCACCCCACCCAGAGGTGGGACCTTTGCGTCCATCCTTTCTTGATGGATCTTTTTTCCACAAAAGTGTCTGAGAAGAAAGGAACCATTTCTCTCCCACTTCCTGCTCTGTTCATCATCTCGGGACCGTCCAACTCCCAGCTCCCGCGCTGTACATCTCTCCTGCCCGGTGCTTTGTGTGGCCACAGGCAGAAAAAGATCCCTTGCTTTGCAGGGGTTTATCTCCATATTAGAGCATAGACATCTTCCCTGTTTGTGTAATGATCTGCAGGAGCTCCTGCCACTCCTGGGGGTCGTTAGATCCTCGGTCAGGAGCATGGAGAGTCAGCAGTTTGTGGCACCGGCGTGTGCCCAGGCACAGGCTGGGGACCCCCACGGGCAGGGGGCTGCGATGGGAGCTACTGCTCAGCCCTGCCCGGAGGGACCAGCCAGCTGGAAGGGACACCTTCCCTTCCAGACACTGTCCCCAGGTGCCTGGAGAAGCTGGGGCACATCACCCCCTTCTACACGATATGAATGGAACCCCACATCAGACACACCAGGCTGGTATCTGCTCTCCTCCAGGAGAAACCCTCCCCAATTGCTCAACTGCTCTTTCCAGAGTCGCGTTTCCCAGCAGGGGTCACAGCAAAACGTGGGGTGCCAACAACGTAAAAAATTAATTGAGGGATAGGAGATGACTTCGGTATAGCATGAGAGAAAACTATTTGCTTATAGCTTAACTACGAACTGGAGGCCAGAAACTCAATTAACAGGCTGTTCATCCACAGAAGGATCAACAGAAGGAATGCTGGAGCAAACAAGATAAACATTATTGGAAGGATAAATTGAGTCACAAAAGGATGATATTTTATTTTATGCAAGATTAATACTTCAGACAAGCTCAGGCTGCTAGGAAACCTGAGTGTCCTTGCCATCCCAGAATCACCGCTGCAGCCCCCACCCAAGTCAGAATCAGTTTTCCACAGGAGGAGGCAATACAATGGGAGCATCGCATCCCACAGACACTGCATTCCCATCTCTCAGAACACCCCACAGCCCTCACTGAGGCAAAATTGGAGGTTGTCTCCCAGGAGAACAAAGCATGTCTTAGTTTAGACTGAAGATTTAAGCAAATGCTCATAACTTAAACTAGAACTTACAACAATCAGCATTTGAACTATTTACAGTGTAAAGTGCACCCATGAACTGCACAAACACCAGTTTTTCTGCTCCTGGAGGACACTAAGGCAGCAGACACACAGTTTCTGGTTTAAGCAGCCTCTCCAGCTTTTGTATTTCAATAAATATCTGTTTGCTCCTCCATACAATCCTACAAAAGCACAACTCCAATCTCTCAGGTGCTTCCCCTAGAACTTACACTTACTGGATTTCAGGTTTTGGTAGACTTTTCATCAGACAATAAATATAAGGACAGTGAATACACCCATATGCAATGGTCAACCATGAGTCTAACTTTTTACATGAACTAAAAGCACTGCCATAATTGCCAGTTCCCTTTTCTAGACAGATGATACTAGAAGCTCATAAAGGAACGAAGTTTGTATGTTTTCAGTAAACACATTGACTGGTTCCCTGTGTCCTTTAAACCCACCTGATGCTCACACTTTGGTTTGTGCTACAGCAGACACAGCAGGAAAGCAAAGAGCCAGCCTTCACCCCAACTTCCAAACCACCCCAGACACCAGCCCTGGACCGGGAGAAGAAGAACAACCGACCCACAGAACCAATCCTACCTGCTCACGGTGCCAACACTACCACAGCCGATGTCCCTGGCCCAAAGTGCTGCAGACAGGGGGAACTTGCTGGTTCCCCCAAGCAATCAAACCTCCCACCCACAGCTGGGACCCGTTCTCACCACTTGGCCATTCCTCACCTGGTGGGTGGGTAAATTATTTTGATCAAAACAACCTGGAGGCTGACAGCAGGACAGGCTGGTCCAAGAGGGCAGGAGGATCCCGGGCAGCACGTCTGCTCTCCCTGTGACCAGCTTCAGCTGTGGAGAACTGTTGAGGAGGTAATGGGAAGGTGACTGCTGCAGAAACACTGTTTGCTACGAGGGGTTCACTGCTCTCCTTTCTCTGCTTCAGAGTAAGCTAAAATGAGCTTCAGCTACTTGGTGTAAAACAGGGATATTTAGTGGGGAACAACTCTATAGGTAAAATACTGTAATACAGCAGCAGTAATTTAACATTAGATTTTTCTGCCTCCAACACTGTGGATCTAAGATTTAAACTTTTACATCACCCCTCATCAGAAGTAGTGGCGAGATGCTGTGTCTCACAAGGAGACAATGCGCTGGGGCCCTGGGATGTCAGCACCACATGGAATGAGTAATGCAATCGATATGAAAAAGGCAATAGTAAAAACACTTTCAAAGAAAAAAGGCATTTTATTGAGGGGTTTCTTGTTCCAATCATAGAAGAGAGAAGACAGAAGCCATAATGTGTTTATATCAACCACAAGTTTAAATCAAAGTAAAACAATCAAGTACAGATTTCTTCATCAAAATACACTGTGAGAAAAGCTGCCACGCTCTGCTGCTCCAGGCCTGGGCTCGGGCAGGAGGTTCCCACGGGCAGCAAGGTCTCCCTGCTCCGCTCGTGTGACGCTTCCTGAGCCGAGCACTGATCCTTACCAGGGCCGTGCGCTTCCGTGGCTCCGTCACGAGTATATTGTCAGCGTTCGGCCTTCAAGCAATAGCTTGCGAGTAGCTTGAGCTGTTCTCCTCCCATCTCCAAGGTAAATGAGCCCAGCAAAGCCCTCACACCAGAGCAGATCTCTGCCAGGCACATACCAGCCCCTCCGCCCCTTTCCTCCCGGTACCCACCGGTGTGCACTTGTACAGGCTGGGGGAGCTGGGGACACAGGGCTGTCCCCCCACACGGGAACGCCTGCCCTTGCTGCCCTCCTGCCCCCGCCTCTCCTACCTCCTCCCGCATATGGGTCCTGCTTGGCAGCACCTCCCCAGAAACCCGAAAACCAAGCACTTTCCCAAAAAGTAAATCAAAATGCCAAGCCCCACAGCGTCTAGGCACAGCGCTGCCCTTTACCCACTGCCCACTCAAGACAGCCTTTGGGTGAGGGTGCACAGATCCCCTCCGACCCCAGCCCCGCACAACCTGCCCCGTGCTGCCCTCGCACCCCCAGACCTCCTGGCGAGCCCCACCAGCAGAGGATGCTCCGCAGGACAGAGCCTCCTGGTCTCAGCTCCCACGGCAAGGATGTGTCACTGGGGCGTTGAGGCTTGGCCTGTGAGAAGCACCTTCCCTTCCCCGTGCCAGGTCCCAGCTCTCTGGACGCGCCGCTGGGAGGCTCAGGCAGTGTCTGCTGGGGGGGGTGAACCCCCAGGCACGGTCCATCACCCTGGGTCCACGGACTCTCGGGAAGGCAATAACTGCCAGATTTTGCCCCAGGCTTTTGTTTGCTGCCCAGAGAAGGCTGTTCTCTACTGTGATTTTCACTGGTTTTTACATTTTCTCTTTCTCTAAACTTCCAAACAGAAACACAGTCCCCTCTCATCTGCCACACTTTCCTAAAGTGACTATCTAAAATAAAAAAAAATGTAAAGATACCTTAACTGCTTACAACGTGATGTGACATCCAAGGCATTTCTTTTAGTGCTGTTATTTTTATCAAAAACCTCCACATACCAAGAGAGCAGGAGGGGAAGCAGAGTGACAACTGGCCGACCTCCCCGCCGGATCCACGCAGCACCGACCACAAAGCAGTTTGCCGAGAGAAGAGTAAAATTACTTTCCAGACACATGGAAATGTACAAAATACCGTGTCTGAAGTACGACGTGCCAATCTGCTCCGATGGGCTTTTCAAGGACAAACATGCAGGGTCAGAGGAGTGTTGGAAGTAACTGACAGAGCAGCTAGTCACATAAAGCTATATCATGCTTTAAGTAGGCAATTGCAGTGATAATCTGTTCTCCCCAGGGGTAGCTCCGAGGCGCGGGGGCTCCTCAGCCCCGGGACACTGGCTGAAGGATCGTGCTGCCCTCGCCAGCACGGCGTCAGGGACGTCACAGAACTGAGCTACTCGTGCAGAAAAAAGCAGCAGGGGTATTAATGAATGCGGGGACACGGTTCCATGGCCTGTGCCGCAGCAAGAGCGAACCCTGCCCTGTCCCCTTCGCCTCCCCCCAGATCCCGGCTCCCGGGCTCCAGATCCACCGGTGGAAAAATCAGGCTTTCTGAGCAGCGAAGGCTGCCAAGGGCTGCAAGTGGCTCTAAGCACATGCGAACTGATTTGCTCTTTGATTTGATGCTTCCTGCTGTAACATGCATTTTTCAAACAGTAAATCAAGAGCCTGTTACCCAGCAGGTTTCCAGAGGTGGCCAACAGGACACCCACCAGCAGCCTGAGCACGGAAACCCAGCCCAATTAAATGTTGGAGCATCTCTCTCTGAGGCAGTAGCAATTTCTCCCGTGCTGCCTCCGAGCCATTGGCAGGGATCAGGGGGTCCTGTCCCAGTCCCCACGGGGCTCTGCTGGGCACCGTCGCTGCGGCTGCTCCGCAGTCACCAGCCCCTCAGCCCCACGGGGACGGCTGTGCCACGACCTGCTCCTGACGAGGCTGGGTCTGTCAGCCCTCGCCAGCTTCACCTCATCCATCTGCGACGTTAAAGCCTATAGTTTATTTATTTCTTTAATTCACTGATAATGCACATTATCTACAATGATTAATTTTGCATCAAAGAAACAACACTACTACAAACGGTGGCCTAAGACAACCTAGTGGGCCTTTCTACAGAGTTCACGTCCTAAGTCCCTCTCTCTGTTTGCTGTGACACATCACTCCTCAGTGCGCTCAGCTTCTTCACTCAATTCTTCTACAACCAAGTCCATGGCTCCATTCCCACGTGGGGAATAAGCAGCACTCCCAAGCTAAAGAATAATTAATTTACCAGCTTTGAGTGGGGTTGTTTTAAACCTCAAAAATGAGGATTTGTTATTTCACTTAACTGCAGTACAACAGGATTATCTCAGATTGCAAGATATTCATTCTCTCGGAGTAATTGTGATTGATGAGAACACTGAATGGAAGCAGGAGAGTATAATTAACGTGGAGAAATACAGGTCTGTGGAAAAGAGAACTTGTCCAATTAATAGAATAATGAATTTCAGCTTGGTCGATAAATGTAATCATTTGGATGCAATATTCTTTGTCTTTCATAAACTATTTGACCTCACACTAACATGACATTTTGATTAAGGAAAAAAAAAACAGAATGATACAAAGCCAAGCTGTCACACATCAAACAGAGAAAAACCTGGAAACTGATAGGTCCCCCAGTGACGGCAAGGAGGGAAAGATGGAGACGATGCACTTCCCGCAGCACTCCACTGGGACCAGTTCTCGGCCTTCTGCAGTCTGGTGTTTTGCCAGCAGCCTGAAGAAACTATAAAAATATCACCAGTGAAGCTGGGGAGTGTCACACGCTGGAGGAGCTGGTGGCGAGCTGTCCCCAACGGGGCAGCCCAGGCTGCTGGGATGGCCGGCAAATGGGACGCCTTTCCTCGTGGCCAAAACTGAACCAGGTGTCTGGGCAGAAGCAGCGCCGGCCCCACGGGAACGGGAGGTGATGGCTGGGGATGCTCCACGGGATGCCACAGTGGCTGGGGACCGCGTGAGCCCGGAGGCCACCCCATCCCACCAGACAGGACCATGGGGACCGGGAGCAGGAGCAGCAGCGTGGCTCCAGCTCAGGGGGCTCGGCCAGCTCGGCTCACAGGGGCCAGGCAGGCGTCCCAGTGACATGTTACAGGAGATGCAGGTAAAGGGGCTGCTCCCTGATCCAGGCGATCAAGGCACCACAAGGACCCCAGGGTTAAGGCTTAAACTAGGCAGGTTTAGGCTACAGTGGGATTTTTTTACAGTGAGGGCAATTAGCTATCAGGAGGTTTTATCAGGGGAGGTAATGAGTTCTCCACTACTCGTTAATTAATCTTTATTGTGAGGATGGGATGTTTTTCTAACTGGCCGGCTCTGGCTCAAACAGGAGTTAGTTTAGGGTGATCCTGCAACCACGAAGACGGGAGTAACATGGTCACAAGGGTCCTTTCTGCAACGGTGTGATCTCTTGACATCACTTCACACCCCTCCGCTTGCCCTCTGTACCTGATAGATGCTATTTAAATGAATGTACAATCCGTACAGCAATAGCTCTTTGGATATTGCAGACGTAAATTGCGTGTGACCTCAGCGACCGTTTGGTGCACGCATGTCACCCTTGCACGCCCGGGCGAGCGGGAAAATGCCGGCAGCAGGGAGGTGGGAGGGCTGGGGTCAGCGAGGGGAGCTCCGAGGAGCACGAGGAGGAGCAGGAGGGCTCCACATCCCCGTGGCCGAGGAGCAAGGCCAAGCTGCCGTGCCGGGCTGCACGAGGTCCAGGAGGCGGCTCTCCCGCCACCCACCACATCACTTGAAAACGGACGGAAACGTCGGGCAGTCAGGAGACTTCATCTTCTTCATGAACTTCTTGAACTCCTTGTTCTTCTTGTCCCACTTGTAGATGGCCGTCAGCAGGTACTGGGTCTTCACCTGGCGGCCCATGATGAGGAAGTAGTGGCCAAGGTTGTCCAGCTGATGGCAGGGGCAGTCGGCCCCGTTCTTCAGGAACAGCACCAGCTTCTTCAGGTTCTTCTTCCGGATGGGCCCCAGCTTCAGCGCCTTCCTCTTCCGTGGGATGATCATCTTGTCCCCGTTCTCCTTCTTCACTTCCTTTATGGTCATCTTAAGAGCTGAAAGACAAGCCAGGGAGAGGAGGAAAACAAAATGACTCCTGAGCAGCCTTCGCAGGCACAAAGCCTTTGCTGAGCAAGGCTGGGGGCTGGGGGGCACCATCACTGCCCCCCCAGGACACAGCAGCCCTTGCCCAGCTGCAGACCCCCAGACACCGGCCCCGCTCCCTCTCGGCACCGTCACCCAGTGATCACGACACCAAACCCCTCACGCCTGAAGAGGAGCCATCCCTGCGCCCCAGAGAGCACCGAGGTGAAACACCGACATCTCTGTTCCCCTTCCCCCAGCAAAGCACTGGCCGCTTTCCATTTGAGGGAGACTGGTCCGGCTGGTGACACACTCTTGGCTAGCAAAACCTTAGCTGGGCAAACAAGGCGATTTCCTTGCTCTGGGCCCATGGAGAGGCTCTTGAAAGGGCCATTTGAAAGGTCAACTTGGCTTCTCAAGCATTTGTTTGTGGTCACTCCTGGCCCCAGCTGCCCACGGACAAGTTTCCCAGCACGGAGCACAGAGCTGGAAGCCCCTGGCAAACAGCCACATGGAGGGGACCCGCACGGAGCTGCCACACGCCTGCACCTTCCCAGGAAGAGTGGAGTTAATCCCATACAACTTCCATGGAAAAATAGTTTTCTCTTTGGGTTCAGCATTTTCCCTGAGTTAATCACAACCCAAATTAAAAAAAAGTTAACGTTCCTTTGCCACAACCATGAAGAGGAATTTAGTATACATGGGAAAAATGATGAAAATGTGTTGTACATTAAAGTATCACTTCTGTGCCATTTGGCTCTGCCTCATTTTGGGGGAAAAGCACATATGGCCAAAAATTACTAACATATTTTCATCATTTGGGAGTTTACTTCAGAGCTGCAGATAAATAGTGCTGGGATAGGTGATTAATTGTCTGCTGTCCCTTCCCATTTGCCTGCAGCAGTCGGCACGCAGAAGCCTCTGGCTCTGGCAGGGAGACGGGTCCCCACAGCATCGTTCCTTGAAGTCTTGCTCTGCTGGAACTTGTAGCAACGAGCACACGTTGCTTTCTGGAGGGCAGCTCTGCTCACCATTCCAGACACGAATGGCAGCAGGACAGCCTGCCCAACGACAACCCGGGACGGCAGCAGAGTCTCCGTGTCCCCCTGGTGCTCCCAGGCCCTGCGCTGGCAGCGGCAGTAACCGTATTTATCTGCCCCTGTGCCAGAAACTCCTGCTGTGTTTGCCAAGAGCTCAGTCGTGTTATACTGTTACTGTACAAGAAAGTAATCCAGGACTGGAAACCTAAGTGAAATTTTCATTCCATCTGTTTTCCAAATTCAAGATGTTTAAGAAGCTAAAGAGACACGAGCTTTAAGGAGCTAAAGACGCTGAACCAGATCAATTTGCAACAAATCTGGAAAATGGAGCAAGTAGTTTTCAGGCAGCTCTAAGCTCCGTGACATTAATCGGGCAGCAGCAGTAGCATCCCTCAATATGAACCTCAATTTCTTTATCCGCTCTGACTTTGAACTCTTGCACTAAGCGCGGCGGTTGCCAGAGCAGGAGGAATGGCATAACACCAGTAATAAGAGACTTTCTCAAAACGGCTCGTTTGCAAATTGCTTTGCTGTGATTGCTGCAAGTTTAGATCCTTGTTGCTGGAGGAAGAAAACGTTCTGGCAGCCAGCAGAGGTGCTGTTCTGCTCCAAGTATCAGACAAAGAAGGCCTGGTAACCCTGTGCTGGGGGAGCAGCTCCTGTCCCCACAGGGCAGCCTGAAGGACTGGGTGCCGGTGCCTCGCTGCGGACGGAGCCCTCACGTGAGCAAAGGGGAAAAAAAAAAAAGTAATTACAATCACTGCTCAGTTTTGACCCATCTGCCAGTGACCTGGTCCCCAGCATCCTCCTGTTCCCCTGCTGGGGCCACCCTCCTTACGCTCAGACTCGCTTTCCAGGTGAGACTCCCGGGCAGGAAGGACTCGTTTCTCGGGGGGGCCATCAAGCGACTCACCGTGGCTGCAGCCCTCCCAGTGTCCCCCCGGCCCTGGGAACCCCCCCATCCCTGCTGCCGGGAATGGCTCGAGTGGGACAGGTTGAGTCTTGGCTCTGGGATCCGAAGGAGCTGCCAAAGCAAACTGCCTCCTCCCTGGGAGCCCTGGCCTTTCTGCCCCCCCCGTACCTCCCCATGCTTTCCCCTCCCTGGGAAGCACATCTTCCCCTTGGCTCTCAGGTGACAACTCACAGGTTCCAGCACAACCTCTTACCAAACCCTCACTAAATTGCAGTCACATCTCCTACCAAATGCACTCAACACCCTCCTCTTCAACCCAAGCTCCCGGTAATGGAAGCCTCCACCCTGTTCCCGAGGATGCTGGCCAAGGCGCTCACAAGGAAAGGCTCTCGCTCCCTTCCCTGCGAGCACCCGAAGGCAGACAGAGCCTCGGGGGCTGCCGAGAGACCATGAGTTTCCCTGTCTACAGGAGCACCAAGGGGACCAGGGCCAAGTCCGGGCCACACCAGGAGAGGTGATGGCAGAGGAGCCTGTTCTCTGCCACCCCAGCGCTGGTGGCCAGCTGGTGGCCAGCTACAGCCAGGACCACACATAAAACCAGGAAAGCCCTTTCCAGCCAGGCATTGTCTCCACTCTGCTTGCGACATCACCAGCGTGCTGAGACACCACACTGGATCCAGCACAACATGGTGCCAGGGGAGCAGCATCCCCAGGGATGCTCACACACCCCTGGGACATCCATGCCCGCAGGGACAGGGACAGGGACTGGCCAAGCAGGACCCTCTCCCCTCCAGCAGTGCCCTGAGCCGTGCGGCTGATGGTGCTCAGGGCAAGGGGGACTCCTGCCAGGCACAGGGAGAGGTTCTCCTTGTGTGCCATACCTGGTCCCAAAACACCTTTCCCTGCCAGCGCGGCTGGTCCATCTGCTTGCAGGCAAGTCCTGGCCAGAGACCCCTAGCACAAGCCAGCGTCCAGCCGCCCACTTCAAAGGCTCTTCCCAGAAAACACAGAAGTGAAAGCATTAGTCAGGCTGGGAGGGAAAAACCAAAACACAACAAAGGCAGATTTCAGGATTTAATTTGGGACTCAGCAGCTCTCGGCCACGTTGTGTTTACAGCAGCAGAAATCCTCCTGGGTGCTAAACCCACACGTGCCCTTCCTCAGCCCCGCTGTCAAGAAGCTGATGTCTGCCCAGGCACGAGCCACTCGCCAGTGCTTTGCCGGCCAGGAGAGCCGGTGCCAGAAGCCCAGCACGGGCACTGACCCTGTCACCAGTTCTTGCCCGCTGCCGCAGGGAGCTGCCAACACCAGAATCAGATACAACCCACTTTCCCCCAGCATCCTTGCTCCCAACACAACACCGCAGCATCAACCCACCGTGCCTTCTCCCAGGACACCATCCAGCAGGACCATGCCACCAGCGACCATCAGAGTAGGGAGAGAAGGCCAGCACAGGCATCCTCATCCCCTCCCAGGTCCTCCTCTCCTCGTCCCCAAGCCACCTTGCACTTCCCTCTGGGCTGCTCCGACACCAGGATGCCCAGGGCGGATGCGCAGGAGGGACCGTGGGGGCTCTGGATGCTCAGCTGCCCCATCCCCAGCCATCAGCAGAGGGTCAGACCCAGCCCCGGAGGGAGGCACCCCTTACACCCATCCAGGAATTTGGCCCCAACGACAAACAGCTCCTATCAGATGGCAGCACAGCTCTGCTATCTCTAATGCAGAGAGAGTAGGGAGCGCTGGAGATATAAAAATGTCTTTTTTTATTTCTGGTAATATGAAACAGGGTGTATGAAAGTGTTTGCTCACTTGGAGTGAAATTACTCTTGGCAGCAGCAGCTCCAAGCGCAGCAAAGGCCCCAAGAAGCTGGTTGAGGTCCAGCCTGACAAAGCACAACCCGAAAAAATTCTTATCCATGTCCCTACAGTTCCAGCTTTCCAGTCCCGCTCCCAGCAAGGGCAAAGAGGAAACGCAGTCTCCCAGGCAAACTGGGAGCACCATGTGAGTGTCCCCTGGGAGAAAAGTACCCTCCAAAACCAGCACCAGGCTCAGGCACACTCCCCGTGTCCCTGAGGACTGTACTGCACTGGGGGTGGCCCTTCTCACTGTGCCACCACCGTGGCTGTGCCCCGCAGGCACCTAAAAACCCTCTTTTTGAGCACGCAGGAGCCTGGGAGCGGGACACCGTCTCTGCTGCTCTCCTGCCTGCACAGGCAGGGGCCCCACGCCAGCACCTCAGGGGCAGGGAAGGGAACGTGAGAGAAGGGAAAGCTCTGCTGTTCCTTCGGCCTCATTGCTCCTTCCTTTAGAAATCACTCAGGAGGAGGAAACCTGCCAGAAGACACATTAGGGCTGTAACAGGAGAAGGCTGCAGGCAAGGAGCTGTCAGTCACGGGAAAAAATAAACAGCATGTATTGATTGTACTGCAGTCTCCAGCGCAGAGAGCCCCTTCAGCAGGATCCCCTCAGACCCCAGAGAAAGGGCAGAAACAATAAATAAAATAACCAAGAGAAACAGAGAGAGGAATGAACTCCAGGGCCAGCCCCGCCGGCACGAAGCATGAGGAGCAAACCCTGGCTGCAGCCCCGGGGGGCTGCACAGGCACCCAAGGGTGATCTCACACTCCATCATCCACCCACCCACCCATCCATCCACCCACACACCTGAGACACATCAAAACCCAAACTGCATCAGGTCACACATACCTGGCCCGGCTCCCACACTGCTCCGTGCCCCGGGCGAGGGTCCCTGCCCCACTGATGCCCCACTGACATCCCCTGCCCCACACTCCCGCAGCCCCGCTCCCAGCCACAGGGGATGGGCACGGTGCTCCTCGTGTCTTGTCTGTACCCAGCCACTGGGGTGCAAGTGAAACCCGCAGTAACGTCACTGAATCGGTGTGGGACCCACCGACAGCCGCCCCGCACAGCATGCGGTCATTTAAACATTTACTGTAGGAGCCCGGCTTTGATGAGGGTCTGTAACCTGTCAGCTGCCAGCGTTTACCTTAGTGGATGTGCATGAGAAACCTCAGCCTGAAGGGACAGGAGTTTATTTTAGTGCCAGATAAACAGCTCTCCTTGAGAAATCACCCCATGACAGTAACCCCCAAGACTAAACAAAGATCCGAGGACCACGCACTGTGCTTTGAGAAAACTTCCTGCAGCCAAGACCCCCTCTGCTGACTCCTCTCCATCCCCTGGGATATCCCCCGGAGCTCTACTCCACTCTCCCTTGCAGGGCACAGGTAGGACCCGTATCCCAACTCTGCCCTGCTCTCGAGTGCAGGTTAACGCTCTCTGCCCAGTCGCCGCAGCCCTGCCCTGGGAGCCGCCTGCCAAGAAATATTTCCATCCTCTGGATGCTGTCACCACAAAATTTCCCAATAACCAACTTACCCTGTGGGCAAGTCAGTGTCTCAAGTCACTCCACCAAGGCCGTGAATGCTTCTGGCTTGGCCTGTGCTCCCCATTGTGTAACTGTCCCAGAGCACGGGGGTATACTTAGCGGCAGAGACTGATGACAACCATGTGGTTAAACTCGCGTTTCCCTTCCCAGTGCTTGCCCTGCAGCAGGACACCACCTCGGCTTGCTCCTCGTGCGCCTCCGGGGAGGTGACAGGGATCGCAGTGACCTGCTGGCAATGGAGCCACCACTGCCACCTGGCCAGTGCCCCTCTGGGACAGAGGTCCCCAAGCCCAGAGCCCCCAGACCGGGGTGATGCCTCTGTCACCGCAGACCAGGGTGCAGACCCCCCACCCCAACCAGGGGTGCTGGTCCCAGACCCACTCGCTCCCTCCCCAAGGGCTGAGAAGGTCCCTGCAGTCTCTCCCCACGGATGCAGTGGGACAGGGGCAGGTCCCGTGCGTCATCTCACACCTGTGTGGGACACAGCTTGGAGTTCTCCGTCTCACCCATCGCCGAGCGCTCAGCCTAACAGCCAGGAGAACAGCGCGTCCCGCTCCCTGGCCGGGCTCCACACAGGATCGGTGCCCCCCCTTACCCGACCCTGCTGGAAGCACGCACATTCCTGGGAAACTATTACAGGGGTGTTCCTGTTGATACTTTCCCCTGTTAGAAAAAGCCTGTGCTGAACTTAGGACTTTTTGCATTCCAAATCTGCAGGAGAGTGGAGAATTCATTTCCAGCAGAAAGAGTAAAACGCCGGCATGCAGAGCAGGTTTGGGTTTGCATAGCGCGCTCTGGCATAGGGCACATTCAAGTGCTAATCCCCGAGGAATGCACACCTTGTTCAATATGCCTTTAATAACCTTCCGGGAAAGTTACATACACCAGCAAGGATGTCAAAACCAGTTAATTCTGGGTTTGATCCGAGAAAGCTAATATTTTTCCCTGTGATACTCTTTCTCTAAATGAAGGTCTGTTTACCTATGATTGTCTGACTCACTCACTCAGTCATAATATATTTAGGACACAGCTTTCAAGTAGCTCTGCATTATTTAAGCTCACTGCTTGGCCCCAGCTAGACAAGGGCTGGCTTTGGGTTTTACACCTGGACTTGACAAGACTTTGCTAAAAACAAACCCAGCAGTACAAGCAGCCTGGAGGAAGAAAGAAGCTGCTTTGGTCCTGCATGACTGCAACCAGCATAAGGGTCCATCCTACACATCATTCCTGCAATTGTAAACAGCAAATGCAGCCAGAGAGAGAAGTGAGAGTTTGTGAGAGAAACAGCCCTGTAGACCGCAGGGTCAGCGAGGAGGGAGGGCAGAAGGTGCTCCAGGCACCAGAGCAGACTCCCCTGCAGCCCATGGAGGTCCACGGTGGAGCAGAGATCCCCCTGTGGCCCGTGGAGGACCCCACGCCAGAGCAGGGGGATGCCCGAAGGAGGCTGTGACCCTGTGGAGAGCCCGTGCTGCAGCAGGGGCCCAGTGGGTGAACCCACATTGGAGCCATCTGTCCCTGGAGAAGTGTACCCCGTGAAGGCACCCACGCAAGACAAGAGCATGGGAGGGAACACCAGGCTTGAGTTGCAAATGCCCCTGAGATCACCAAAGAACAGGCACTGCCCCTTCTGCCCCATCCCCATGCCGACACCATCTGGTTCTGCTGGCAGCTGGGGCTGGAGGCAGCAGCAGGGGCCCAGAGCACGGCCACTTCGGTGGATCCTGCGCTCGGGCCCTGTCCCGCGGCGTTCCAGCAGGCAGGGCAGGAGAGACGCTCAGGGCCACCACGCCATGGCCGGGGTGATGGGGGGGCGCAGGCACGGCCCCCGGTCACGTTCAGCATCAGGAGCCGGACACGTCCCATCCCGTCCCGTCCCACCACCCGCCTCCGCGCGCCGACACTGACATCTAGAGGCCTGGCCTCGGGGAAGGCCCCTGGGCGATGTGGCCACACCAGCCACACCGCTGGCCACACGGCTCTGGGGTCGGGCAGGGAAACACAGTGGTCCAGGAGCCAGCCCACACAGGAGCCATGGTGACCCTAGGAGAGCCCCCCATGCCCCCAGTGCCCCTCCTTACCAAACTCGCTGGCACACAGGTGCTCCACGATGGCCTCCGACTTCATCTCATTGTCGCAAGGGGGACACACGGTCGTTCCTGGCAAGAGGAGAGAAGAGGTGGTGAGGAGCCAGCTCATGGAGCACCGCGGAGCCGGCTGCCCTCGAAGGGGGCACACGCCAGGCACCCTGCCATGGGGTCCCAGCTCCGAGGGACAACACCCTGCCAGGAGTCAGGAGCCATCCACCAGATCACAGGACAGTGCTGGCCACAAGTGGCCTCCTGCCAGCGCTGCTGGTGGCCCTGAGGCCGGCACAGGCAGGGGCAGGCAGCTGCCAAGAGCGGGAGGACAGGGCTGGCAAGGAGAGGGGTTTCCAGCGCCAGGCACTCAGCTGAGGGCAGCCGCTTGCCGCAGGGCATGGCCCGCAGCCCACGGATGCTCCCTCCCCGCAGTGTGCCAAGGCGGGCACACGGTGGCCAAACCCAGTGCAGCAGGAGGACAGTGCCCAGAGGCTGCCCCGGAGCCGGCCAGGGGGGTCACAGCCCAGCTCGGCGCAGGGTCCCCCTCAGTGCCGGGGACCACCTCGCAGGCTGCCCGGGCACCACATGGTGAGCCCCTCGCCTGCCTCCATCCCACCCTGCCCAGAGCAGCACTGCTTGGTGAGGGACCTGCACACCTCTTGTGTGTGCTGTTCCCCTCCAGAAGACCCTCCAGCATGATCCCAAGAGCAAATATCATCTCCTTTTTGTTTTCGGCCCAGCTACATCCTGTGGGGCAGCTCGTGGCTCCAGCACAGGAGAGCCAGCTCTGCTCGCCAGTTGACATCCTCCTCTCGGGAAATGCTAGACCAGAACATTTAATCAGGATCCATCCTGGGAGGAAAGCTCACTTCACCCAGAGAATAAAAATCTGTTTCCAGGTTCCTGTCTCCAGCCGGAGCAGAGACCACCCAGCAGCACAGACGCAGATTTGTGCTACTGGCGGATGAATTTATTGAGCTGGGAGATGCTGCTTCTGTTCCTGGTCCAGCAGGACGGAGGGCTCTTTCCCACACAAGGGAGTTATTCTCAGGGACGGTGCTGCAGCAGAACATCTGCCGGTCCCTGCGTGCAGACGGAGCTCTCACCCCTTCCAGCCCTCGGCCTGGCCAGCAAAACCCACAGCGTTGGGAACAGAAAACACAGAGGGGTGTCGCAGAGAGAGCACAGAACAGCTGGCGAGGGAGGCACGGCCTCGACCCGTGCCCACCACAGGGTCGAGTCTCCTCAGTCACAGACGCCCCGTGGGATTTCAGGCGAGACATTTGATTTCTGTGGCTTGTCCTTCCCCTCTCATTCCTCCAAACCTGTTCTCTGCCAAACGCTAATTCCTGGGGTCAGGCACCATGTCTTTATTAATCACACATGCAGGGCAATTGGTCCTCCCATGGCCCCGATGTGCCAGTCACACAGCAACCTTCGCAGCACCCAGCAGATGCCTTCACAGCCCCACTCCTGGTCTCTCGGTACCCATGAGAGCCCCCCATCACCTGCCTGACTCCCTTTTCCAAAACCCTAACGTGCAATTGCCACTTTTACTGAATTAACTTAGAGTGACACTGACAGGAGCCTTTGAGGACATGATGACATCCCCAGTGCTTTATTTTTAAAATCAGCAGTCAGAATATTTCCATCCAGGCTGTGCATTTAATGAGCTCGTGTTGAGGGAGAGGGGATGCTGGCGGGAGGGTGACAGCCCAGCAGTCTCTCCCTGCTTCGGTGCCAAGAGTTGGTTACTGTGCTGGGGACCACCCTCAGGGACAAGAGGGGGTACCTGCCATCCCTCATCTCCACACATCCCAGCGGGCAAAGCCTTCCATGTGCCTCAGCAGCCCAAGTGCACAGGAGGAGACTGGCCAAGCTACACGGGCCAGACAAACAACGTGGCAGCCACAGCTACGGCTACCTCCCAAGCTTTGCAGGCAACCAAATGGAAAAAAAAAACCAAAATGGAAAATAAGACTCACTGTTCCCTGGTGAAAACCCAGGCTTTGTTTTAGCTGTGCTACAGCAGCCCCTGGTAAGGCTCTGGCACACCCAGGGTGGCAGGGACCTCTTCCTGGCAGGGACCCCCGCCAGCAGCCATCCCTCCCACCGGCGACACAGCACACGTCTGCCCGCTGTGCCCCAGGTGTGTCCCACCAACGCGCCTCTCGCCACAGAAAAGACGGTTCCCTGCAGCTCCATGATGTCCCAGGCAGGGTGAGTGCTGCCCACTGCCCACCGCCATGCCAGCAGCAGCCTTGCCTGCCAGGGTAAAGCCCCCGCACATCACTGTCACCCTGTGCCGGGACCCCCGCGGCCTGGCGAGTGGCCGCAGGCACCTGAGCAGCTCCACATGTGGGGAGCATCCTCCATCCCTGCCCCATCACAGCACGGACAAGCCTGCAGGGCTGCCGGGGGACACTGTCCCATGCCGAGAGGATGGGAAATGCTCCTCTCCTACGGGACACCCCATCACACCAAGGTCAGGAACATGAACGTCAGGGGCTCGACCAGCTCCCGCACAGCTCTGTGCCCCAGGAAGACTGCTGTTCCATGGAGCCACGATATCCTGAAACTGCCTGCCCTCCCAGTCCATCTCCTGCTGTCAACAGCTCCACTCCGAGCACAACCTCCGCCTGCTTCCAGCTCACTCTGTCCCTGCTGACCATTTTCTACCGCCTGGCTTTAGAGCCAGCTTACTCCAGGGGCAGGAGAAGGAATGTGTAATGCTATATTAATCTGCAACTCCCCTGATGCATCCTGTGGGCCTGCAGGCTTTACCGCCTCCTGCTTAAGGAGAAAGGAATTCAGCAGGTCAGCTCTTTGAGAGGCAGAAACAAATTCCAATTTCGAGGTGTTAATGGGGAAAAATACTGAAAGGGCTCGTTCTTATTAGTGCCCAGAGAAAAGGGGGGACACTGCTGGGTCCTGACCCTCTTTGAATCAACAGGAAACACACCCCAGAGCCTGAGACCGAAGGGGCTCCGGGACAAACACGGACTGTGGGTCTCCGTCAGCAGAGCCCCAGGCGAAGGGGAGGACCTGGCAGCAGGACGGGGGCTGAACAGCCGCGGCACCATCATGCTTGGCTAGGGGCACCCCTCGTCTGCACTGGGACCAAGTGCTGGGTCTGGCCCTGTCGTCGCTGCCACGATGCACAGATCCCACCTGGACTGCGCCAGCAGGAGACCCGGCTGCGTCCGTTCATATTACGGCAACAGCCACTTAAGTTTAATTAACTTAAATTAATTTTAAATCTGCTCTGTCCACTTAAGCTGAACACAAGAGTGTCCCAGCACACAGCGTAGGCAGCCCGTGGAGCTTCACCCTCTGAAGGTCACTCCTGGAGAACACCCGCCAGATCCCTCTGCCGTGGCCGTGAAAGCCAGCTCAGACACAGCAGAGCAGTGGGGGGCTGCCCTCTGCAACTCCAAGAAGCAATTTCTAGCAAGATCGCTCGTCCCCTCACGGAGCAGTGCCCCAGCTGGCACCATGGGCATGGGGAGCTTGGCCCAACACCTCCGCAGCTGCCGAGGCTCAGTTACGGCACGTGCAAGGGTTTCCTCCTGAAACACTTCCAAGCAGGCAGGGGATGTGAGGAACCTTATATTTCTCCATTTTTTCCATATTCCACTGAATGATGAAGAGAGTTCACATTTGGACAACAATTTCAAAAACTTACTTTCTATAAACATCCTTGCAAACAAACTGCTCGTTCAGAAGTGCTTGGGACATAAGTTTGCGAAGCCATTTAGCAGACAGTGGTTTATCCAAGTGGCTGCAATACTTCCTGGCAGTGCTCTCACAGCTCCCATTTACAGGTCATTCCAAGAACAAGTTCATAAACCCTAAAGCTTGTGCAGAAGGAGGCCTCTCTGTACCCGAAACGGGACCTGATGTAATCCCCTGTAACAAAGCCCCTTTAGCGATGCCTGTGAAGGACACCATGGTGCCCCAGTGCTGTGCTGACAGGCGCGTTGGCAGCACCCAGAGAGAGCAGTGACATCCCAGCCCGATGCTGCTGTCAGGATGGGTCCGAGAGGTGATCAGAAAGTGAGCTGTTAAACTGCACAAGGGAAAACTCAGCAGATGCTGCTCATCTAGAAGGCTGTTCCCAGGCCTTGGGTCATTAATGTCTCTAAAATGAATGACCTGCAGACAGCTCAAACTGCCTCGGACCTTGGAAGGGGCGGCTCTACCGCAATGGCTCAGACCCAGCTGCACCGGGAGCACGCTTGGCTGCAAGTCCCTGGGGAATAACAGTGGCCTTTGTACCCGCAGCGCAGGACGCAGCCGCGGTCTTGACCAAGGGTCTAGGTTCACACAGGACAGATGATTTTTGAGCCTTCCTGGAAAACAAAGAGCTTCCTCCAGCAATCGCATCAGAAAGCCCAAGCCGTGGCGAGGAAGGCAGCGTGGCTGTGCTGCCGTCGGGGGGAGCAGCCAAACCTCACCCCGGGGGTGGGCACAGGCTTCACACCCCACCTGCCTCCTGGCGCCCCTGACAAGGGGTGGCAGAGCTCCCTGTGTGGCTCCAGAGGGTGTCGAGCTCAATCCTCCCTCCCCACTGCCCCGTCCCCCCATGGCATTGCTCCCCTGTGCCCTGCGCTGGCTCCCGGGAACACCTCAGGGTGTCACCCCTCTGCTGCAGGACACTCTGCCCTCCTGCCCCATAACTGAAGGGCTCCCCGAAGTGCGAGTCCCGCTGGGATGAGTGGGACAATGCTGCACAGTCCCCGCAGGCTGGGTGAGGACTCCCCGCCGAGCACCACGTAAAGCCTTTGTCTGCAAAGGTACCTGCGGGCGAGCGGCCATGGCAAAGGGTGACCGTCCCTCCCGACGAGCCCCGGAGGCAGCGCAGAAGCCACGGCAGCGGGTCAGCCCCACGCACGGGGTTCCCCCCAAACACCCGCACCCTGTTCCCCCTGAATCCCTTGGAACGAGGCTCCGGACAGGAAAGCGCTGCACTTTTCTAGCCTGCTGCCTTCTCCCTCTACAAATATCCCCCTCTCAAAGCGCCCCGAGGCAGGATGCTGAAGAGACACCAGGATATTTATTTCTTTTAAAAGTTTTCTGCAACAAGCCGGACTCATTGCAACTCGCACACACAAGCCAGTCCGGCACCAAACAGACCTCCCAAACATCATGAAAACTAACAAGAATCATGTCCACTTTCCCCAGTCGTTCCTTGACAAGCCTCCTGCCCCCTCGCCAGCACCCGGGAAGGCAGGGCTGGATCTCCACCCAGCTGCCCAGTTCTCCCCCAGGACGGCTTGGGAAGCGAGGTACCCCCCCAGGATTACTGTCACCGTTTACTCCGGTCAGACAGTGCTTTCTGCCGTGGGGACCACGTGCCCTGTTGCCACCAAGAATGACCCCACAGGAGCCGGGTTTGGCAGAGAAGCTGCCGCCAGGGCAGTGCAGGACCTGGAGGATGGAAGGTCAAGCCCTGGTCCCTCAGGGGCCNGCCAGGGCAGTGCAGGACCTGGAGGATGGAAGGTCAAGCCCTGGTCCCTCAGGGGCCGGAGCCCGGTGGGGTCAGAGCAGCCATGCACCCGCCGTGCACCCGTGATGGAGCTGGCAGGGCGTCCCACCTTCCTCGGAACAGGAGCACTCAGAGGCTGGAGTTTTGCTGCCAAGAAGCAGAGCTCAGGTCAGCCTCCTCCTGCCGTGAGACCCTCCCTCAGCCCCACACAGCCCCTCATGGGCTAAGGCCCACCCCATCAGCTGAGAGGAAAGGGCCAGGAGCAGGGCTGGAGCGCTGGTCACACCTTACCTTTGGGCCTGGAGACCTCGGTGGCGTTGGGAGCCGTCATGGCAATGCAGACGTCGTCCTGGGGAAACTGGTCACACTTGAGCATCTCGGGCCAGAAGAAGCCAAAGAACTGCATGACAGGCTCGCAGGAGTCGCGCACGGCCTCACAGAGCCAGCGGCAGGGGTAGACCGGCCGGTCCAGGCAGACGGGGGCGAAGAGGGAGCAGAGGAAGACCTGGGTGCCCATGTGGCAGTTCTTGTTGAGCAACGGCACCCAGCTGCTGGCCTGGTGCTTCACCTCCGCCATGGTCTCGTGGTCCAGCAGGTTGGGCAGCACCATCTTGTCGTAGCCCACGCTGTGGCAGAGCCGCAGGTCGGCGGGGATGGCCACGCACTGGTGGGGCTTGGCGTAGAAGCGCCCCCCGGGGTAAGGGCCCAGGTCGGACTGGTAACTGACGTAGTCGTACTCGCTAGCCCCGCCGCAGGCCAGCAGCCCGGCGGCCAGCGACACCAGCGCCCGCAAGCCGGCCCCGCGGGGGCCCCGCACGCCGCCCATCGCCGCGCCCGCCGACGGCTGCGGCCCCGACGGCGCTCCCCGCCGCCCCTGAGCGCTGTCCCCACGGCGCCCT
>JAHREE010000488.1:50897-83817 GCA_033628505.1 Tringa tobata
CGCCGCGGGTTTGTGCGCCCCCGGCAGCCAATCAGCGCGGCGCCGCCCGCCGCTCGCCCCGTCAATCAGCCGCCCCCGTAGCCAATCACGTCCCGCCCCGGAGCGGAGCGCCCCGCCCCCGCTCCGCCCGGGCCGTCGGGGCCGGCTCGGTCGGCCGCTCGCCTCCCGCTGTGGCTCCGCGGGGTGCGGAACGGCGCGGCCCCGACGGCGCTGCGCAGCCCGGTTCGCCCCGTCGGCGGAGCGGGGGCGTCCCCCCGCCACCTGCAGAAGGAGCGGGGCGGCGGAGACCTGCACGGACGGGGGGCCGGGAAGGTGCCGTGGGCTGCCGCGGGGGCACCGGGAGACCCCCGGGCGGCTTCCCCAGCGTGCAACCCGGGAGGTGGCGGGGGTGGCCCCGAGTAGCCCTGGGAGGCCCAGGCGCTGCTGAGCGGCCGTGCCCATCCGTGGTGCAGATGGTCCTGAGAACCTGGGCTGGAGCGTGCAGACCTCATTTCCCTGTGGACAAATTCCAACGAAAACTATGGTATTTGGGGAAAAAAAAAAAAAAAAAAAAAAAGAAAACAAAAACCAGGAGAGAGAAAGAGTGGGTCTGTTTCTTAAAGAGATACTGCACTTGGGAAAAGGTAAAGCGGGTAAAGCAGACCCACGGTGCTGCCTGGCACAGACCTGCTGTCCAGTGTCTGGCCATCGAGCAGCTCTGTCCCCCGTATGCCGACATCCGATGGAGTTCTCCTGAGCTCCCTCCTCCGGACTCGCACAAAGCTCCCGTTACCCCCACTGCCTTTGGCTTAAACAGCTTGTGCTATTTAATACAGGAACTACACCTCATTGAGAGGTAAATGGAAGAGGCTCTGCAGCCTGGAAGCGTGAAAGAGCCACTTTCACCTGAGGGCCAAGAGAAGAGAGAAGCCAGTTAGCGCCGCTAATGAAGTGGAGAATTCAGCAGTAAACAAGAGAAATCTTCACCGTAAGGTGCCAGGAGCTGAATGAAAGAGGCAGTTGGATGGAGCAGGCCCTCTCCTGCTGCCTGGGCTCAGGAGCAAAGCACTGATCACTGTTGCACCAAGAAACAGCTGTAAAATGGACTTCTCATCCTTTGGGAAAATCTAGCAGCCTAGATCGCTTTTACCAAAATCAATTTAGAAACAGTGAAACATCTCGTTTTTGAGAATGTAGAAAATACAGCAGTGTCCCAGTGGCATGCTGTAATGTGGTGTAGAGAACAGGGCACTGATCTGCTCAAGGGCTGTTGGAATGAATTTCTCTCAAGAATCTTTATTTACACCCAAGTGTTACGTCCTCGGGTACGAGCCTCTGGCCCGGAACATGGCCCCTGCTCCTCTGGGGCGCTCAGAACCAAATTGTGCCAGTAACTCTCCATTCTCTACTGCAAGATCATAAGGAAGTCTCAGAGCTGCTCCATTTTCAGAGTAGCAATGGACATGTTTTACTTGGCATTGCTGTAATCTTTCTATTCCTGGCTGAGAGGTGTGAGAGAAACGCCACAGCCAGGCAGGGAAGTCGGGGACTTGGGAAACTTTTGTTCGAAAGTTGGGGATCTCTCCAAAAGCAACAGCAGTAACACTGTGATAAAACAACCGTCAGGATCCTGGTTATCGCCAGCTCAGCAGATCCCAGGGTAAATGTCCTGTCTTGGTCACCCCAGAGATGGGGCCACCCCATACCCGGAGCATCCCTCAGTGGTTACTGGGCTGGCTGCAGCCCTGACACACCATACGGAATCCCTGAGCTCGAAGGGCTGCTGCCCCATTGGTGCCCTTCATCCCAGCGAGGGAGCTGCAGGGCGGCCCTGACTGCTAAATCCACCCACGCTCAACACATGGGCCGTTCTCGGATTCAGCCCAGGGAAGGTCTTTGCTGGCTCCTTCTCTTCTGATTCTGATGCCCACATTCACTGCAGCAGGGATCACCTGTAGAGGGATCTAGGAGTGAATTGTAAACTGAAATAGAATTGTTCAGAAAACCATCTTTTCTTTAAGAAAAAAGAAAAAAAGCCAACAGCTCTGGTCTAGACCACGAAATTGCTTAATACACAGTATAAGTCCTCTTAAATAGCAGCTGCCCAAGAAGGGCTGCTCTTCCAACAAACTCCTTCCAAATTGGGCATTAACTTTTCTGAGTGAAGCCTGTGCAGCCATTTCCGTTCATAATTATGTAGCCCACTGCTTCTTAAATCTCTGCACAGTCTCTAATGTCAGCGTTTAACTTTGCTTTATAGCCATTTATTGCTGCCTCTCCCACAGGGGCTAGCGTATTCTTAGTGAATAACGAGATGCTTTGCAACACGCACGATTTCGGCTGTCCCCCGTCCTCTCTCACCCTTTGAAAAGCCCAGCCCAATTAACCGTGCTTATTCCTGGCTCCATTGTCCGGCCCCGCGCGCTCTGGCCCCACCGCAGCCTCCCCTGCTCGCCATGGCTGCCCTGCACCGCATCCCCCCACCGTGTCCCCTCGAAGGGATGGCTGGAGGCTGATGCGCCCCCAGCACCCACCCCTGCCATCTGCAGCGGTGCCCTCCCGCCCCTCCCGGCCCCCCCAGCCTGGTTGCCCACCGGGCAGGACCACGGGCCACGCTCTGCCCTGCCTCAGCGCCCGGCACTGGAATGTGCATTTCCCTCCAGGCTGCCCCGGGGAAACCGGCAGGAGTGGGATAATAGAATATATTAGCCCTGAGCCCATTCAGCCCTGGGCTCTTTACGAACAATGGCTGCTAACTGAGCTGATTTTTGCCAAATGACTGGCTTTCGTGCATGAGCAGCAAAGTGGAGCCCCCAAATAGTCCCGTGCAACAATCCGGCAAGCGCTATTGCCCAGGGCCCATTGTTTTACTGCTGCGTTTGAGGGCATGGAGGAGTCATGGCCTTGCCTGCCCTGGCATTTCTTCCCCGGTTTCCCACCGCTGCCGAGCCCCGTCCTGGCCCCAGCAGAGGCGGCAGTGATGGGGGCGCGGGCACTCGCTGTCCCTGCCCCAAGCGGGGCCACAGGAGGACCACCAGCTGGGAGCCAGGGCTTGCCTGGCGCCGGGTGCCCGAGCCCCTGCCAAGGAGGGGACAGAAAGAGCTGGCGGGGGCAGCCGACCCCCCATGTCCCTATACGGGGACCCCACCGTGTCACCTCCTGCAGCAGGACAGCTCCTGGACACCCCCGGGGGATATTTGCTTTAGATTAGAGCCCCCCGGGCAGCTGGGAGCCGATAGCCCCTGCAGGGTCAACCTGCCCAGGAGGATGTTGGTTTTGCCGTGTTTGTTCTCTGGTGCTCTCAGCAGGTATCTCCAAGGTTCCAATGACACCAGTGCAGCCAGGAGCCCTCCCTCACCCCACGGGGAGGTTTTGCAGTTGGGGACCCCCTCCGCTGCCCCAGCCTGGTGCCCATCACCCCCGCGCTGCAGGGGATGCTCACACCAAGGGCCGGACTGGGATCAAGGCACACAACAATTCCAGCCGATGTCTCCTGTTAGTGTGAAATTAGCACCATTAAATGCTATAGCTAAACACAATCAACAAAGGGTTTACTAGCTGAGATAACATATAAAGAACTACAAGAACTAATGCCTTCAGCACAGCCAAAACTCTGACCGCCTGCCCCTAGTCCCAGGAGGGACCTGATGGCAAATATTTACAGGGGCTTATAAATATTTATCCTGTAATAACTTGCTGCATTACAGCACATTCTTCTCTGTGAGGCTCAGCTTCGCCCTGGACCAGGTGCAGGCTGCTGGGCGGCTCTGTGCCTTATATAAAGTTTGCCTGAATAACATGCAGCGAGCACTGGCGTTCAATAAAACAGCCAGCATCTGAGCTGCTCACACGAAAAAACACGCTGAGAGTCATTCCTTCCCCACAAAGGGAGACGTGGCCGGGGAGCCCAGGTGTGCAGGCACCTCCCTGGGGGTGCAAACCCCTCCGTGTTGCCAGAGAAACCGAGGGAAGGGCTGCAAGTCACCCGGGAGCTATAAATCACACCCCTGGGGCGATGCAATGGGGGCTCAGCCCAGGAGGAGCCCCGTGGTGACTGGGCACACAGGGACCCTTGGCTGCTTCGGTGGGGACCCCGAAGGAGGGGAGCTGGAGACCTTCCCACCATGGGGAAACATCTCCTCGCGCCTGCCGCTCTGTGACAATCCCCGGTCTGAGGAACCAACTACCGCACCCTGACATCACCAGAGATCCCCAAGATCTGCCCTGCAGGTGGCCACTGGGCAGCAGCTGCCGGCAGAGGGGTCCTCTCCAGTGCCGAGACCTGCAGCATCAGCAGCAATCCCAGAGGGACCAGCCCCTCACAGCTCTTCCTTCGGCCCTGCAGACAAGGCAGAGCAAAGCCCGGGCCCTTAAGAGGTGCCCGCATCGGTCACCGGGCGAGTACGTGAGTTATTCAGGGCCTTTGAGAGCCCACCAGCTCTCTCGGCCTCCAAGAAAAGCTGCTGGCTGGGGTTTCTGGGCGTTCTTCTTTGGACCCTCCATGACCAAACCCAGAAAACATGTGTTTGTCATTTTTCTTTGACTTTCCCCAAATGGAAGCTTCTTCCCAGTGCGGGTGGCTCTGGTGCAGGTGTCCAGAACACAAGGTGGAGCTCCCTGGGAGAACCGGCTGCCCCTGCTGGGTGCTGCCTCAGCAGCACCAGAGAGCGGCACCATGAGGTTCCGAGCCCTGCCACGAGCATCCTCTTCATCTCCCGCCCAGTGCAAACCTGACCTGCTCAGCAGTGAAGAGAACCAGCATTTAGCTGTGTGGTTGTTTCGTTTGTTTGGAGGCCAGATATTTGTCTTCCATCTAATAATTAATTTTTGAGCCTCCCGTCCAGTTATTTATTTATCTTTCTCATGCTCGATGATTTGCAAGAGCATAAGCAAGCCTGTGGTTTGGAAACGGTGTGATCATCTCCAAGCAGCACCAGGGATGGAGTTCCAAACAACTTCCTAACGTGAACAAACAGCCTGGAAAGCCTCCATTGTGTGTATTCTAGGTTGCTATTTTCTTAACCCTGTCTCATTAAGATGGATGGAGTTTCTGCTTATTAGTAATTTGGCAAGTTCCTCTTTGTGTACACTCTGCACTTCTCGCTAATGACGCTTTGCTTCAGTGATTAACAAAAGAGACTCCCAACATAGTCAGTGAAAACAGAGCCATGCACTTGGGGTGCGGGGACGGCAGCCCGGTGTTCTGGAGATGCCATTTGGGGAGGACAAGAGGCTGCGGGGGAACCCAGAAAAGGAAAAGCTGCTGGTCATAAAACCTTTCCTGACGTTCGAACAATTTTGACCTGAGGACATTGGTTCTTTGATTTACATGAAAAATTTCAGAGCTGACAGAGCCTATAACATAGTGATTCAGAGCCCTTACGCTGCTGTTCCTAAAACATGTCCGATGGAGATGAAGCTGGCACGGCTACTGCCTGGATTTACAGCTGGCCATTAAAGTATGTTTACAAGCCTTTAGTACAGTGTACACATCTGGTAAATCATTGGTTGAACAAATAGCTCCTGGTGTCATGCTCCCTCTGTCAACTTTTTCCACTACCATGTTACCCAGCACTGAATCATCTGCTCCAGACCCCCTTTTCTGCAGCCTCTGCCAGCCCCACATGTGCCCCAGCATCTGCCGTGCCCGTACCCGGACCTGCCGTGCCCGTACCCAGATTTCATGTGTAGCCCAGGGTGTCGCTGCGATCTGGATGCCGTTGGATGCTACCCCGGGGTCTCTGGCACACCCAGCTGCGAGTCAGGAAAGTGGTGTCACTGCACAGGACATTCCCAGATGGGACACAAAGGGCAAGGAACGGGAGAGGAGGCTGTTTCCTCCTGGGAGTATGTCTGAGAGAAGAGAAGGCGATAAGGATGCCTTCCCTAGCCTGTCGGCTGCCTTCCAGCAAGCTGCACGGTCAGCAGGCATTTACTGGCACCGGCCGCAGGACGTGCCCAGCTCCTGGGTACCAGCCGTCGCCCCAGGCGGCTTCAGGCTTCGGGGCAGAGCTCAGCGGGGCGAGGGGGATGGGAAAAGCATCAAGAGAGTAACCCTGGAACTGGAGAAACTGCAGACCCCAGATATAAAGGTCCTGGATGAAGCCAGACCCAAGAGGAGAGCTGTTCTCTGCAGCCCCGCGTGAGCTGAGCCACACACCCTGACGTCCCGCCAGCGCCAGCAGCTCCAGCAGTGTCCCCCCAGTGTGGCCGGGAGCTGCCATGTCCACCCCGTGCCAAAGGCCCACCCCAAGGACCGGCCCCAGGTTTCTGCACCAGCGCAGGGAGGGTGGAAGGGGATGGGGATGGAGATGGGGAGCTGTGGTGGGACGCAGCATCCCTCTGCCCCAGCGCTGGGGGGGCACCGAGCGCTGCCTATGTACGGGACCCACACCTTCCTTGCTTTGGGAGAAAAATGCCACGTTTGGTGTTTTACCAATCATTGCCGGTGCCCGGGGCCGGGGAACGGGAGGAGCCGCGAGCCCCCACCATGGCTCATTGTGCTTCTGAGAGAACATCTGGCCAGCTGTGCAGTGATCTGTGGCCAAACCCTCGCTCCCCTGGCCATGGAGCTGGGCAAAGGCCAAAGGGTAAAGGGCAAGCCACAGGAGAAGAAACAAAGCTCGATCAGCTCATTCATGCAGACCTTTTCAGGGCCATTTGGACAGACAGACAGACAGACAGACATGGGAGAGCAGGACCCGCTGTCCATGTGGGAGGACACAGGGGCTGCCGCATCCCCTGCGGTCGGTCACGCTGCGGTGGCTGGAGAGAGGTGTGGGACACTGCACTCCCAGTGGGAATTTGAGCAAAATGAGGGAGCAGGGACCGCTAGTGGAGCCCTGGGACAGGCTGCCCAGGGAGGTGGTGGAGTCTCCTTCTCCAGACAGATTCCAAACCTGCCTGGACACGTTCCTGTCCAACCTGCTCTGGGTGACCCTGCTTTGGCAGGGGGCTGGACTGGATGATCTCCAGAGCTCCCTGCCAACCCCAGCCATTCCTTGATGCTGTGATTCTGTGAATCTCCACAGAGCGACGGCTGAGGACGGGAGGGGAGACCATGGGGCAGCTTGGAAAAGGCAACTCAGAAGGCAAGGGGCAAGTTCCCTGCTGACATCCCACTGCAAGCCACAACCCAGGGAACACAGCCTGGGGAGGACCCTGGAGAAGCATTTACTCACCTTCCAGCCACCCCGGGCCACCACTGCTGGCAAAGTGCCTCATCCTCGTCCCAGTCGGTGCTCACTGGGAACACTGTGCGACCTGCGGACCAGGAAAAGCCAGCACAGAGAAGTGAGGCAGGTTCTCTCCTGGGCTTGTTGAAACTACATACAGGACAAGCACAGCTGCTACAAACAATTTTAAAGCAACAACAACAACAAAAAAAAGCAGTAAGATTTTAATTGATAGCAATAACCTCTTAAAATAGCAGCTCATTAGCCCGAGTGCAAACAGATTAAAAGTGTCGGCATGATTTGTGGGATCCTGTGGGGTCTTCTGGGATTTTCTGGGGTTCCTGTAAAACTAACACAAGGAAGAAACACAGCCCCTGAGTCCTGAAGAGAAAAAAAAAAAAAAAAAGTGTATTTCACTTCACATTAGCACATGAAAAAGCAGCTCTGGTTCACGGTGGCTGCCATTTTGTTGCAAACCCTGAATCTCTGCAGCTTCCGAGCATCCTTGAGGTTATGGCCTTGCTCAAGCGCTTTCCTGAATAAAAACTTTTTAATTCCACAGAAAAGTTCCCGTGGGGCAGGAACAGCCCTGCTCCCGCATCCTCTCCTTAAGGGGTGGGAAAATGTGGTGGCTTCATGCTGGGCAGCGGTGCCCTGGGGTGGGGAGGGAGGAGGCTGAGCATCCCCCCCATCCCTGCGGCCCCTGGCTGGTGCTGGTCCTGGTCCCAGCTTCTGAGGGAGACTGGGAGACATTGGCTTGAGGCTGATTTCCTGGGGCACAACTGCCCCTGAATTTCAGGTTTTTAATGGTGTGACAGGGCATCCGGGAGGGAGGAGAGGGAAATAGACTTTTCCTTCCCCCATAAATAATTTTATGGAAGATTTTAAGAGAGATTTAAAGAAGAACCTCTTCCTTCCCTCCCCCCCTTCTCAAATGTACTGTGCATTTTAAACCGTTTGCGGAAGGGAATTAATTAACGCAGGCAGCAGAGCCCAGAGCTCAGCAGCAGCCTGTCCTCTGCACAATGGAGATCCCACTTTTTCTCCCCTGCCTGAGAAACACATGCCCAAAATCCAAGTACATAAATTTTTTCTAACCTAATTCATTTTGTAGATTGATGGAGAAAATCCATAACAAATATTTATGACTTTGTAATAAATAACCCTCACAGAAGTTACAAAGAGCTCTGGCGAGTCTCAAGGTAACTTTCAGCGAGTTCCAGGGGTCAGGGCAGATGGGGATACTGGGTCCACAGTGTTCCAGCCTTTGGCTCATCTGTTTTGAATTATTGGTATTACTCAGTTGAGCAGCACTCTCAATGGAGTAGCTGTGCTGTGATTCCATGCCATATTTTATTTCTATGGTGGGAGAGAGGCTTCAATAATTATTAGTTGTGCTCTGTTGCAGCCAGCAAGAAGCCAGTCTCCACTGCGCTGGGCTGAGCTGTGCAAGGAGGGTGCCAGTGCCCGGGACCCTCGGGACGGCACTCAGGGCTGGACACCAGGCATTTTGCTGCCGGCGTAAGACACGGATCTGCTGGGATGCTCAGGATTGTCCAGTGCCTTTACCGAGCACTGGCCAACGCTGCTGCCCGGGCTGAGCCAGGGAGCACCGGGGCAAAGCACAGACCGAGGCAGCTGTTACCCCCACGGGAAGGGGTGTCAACGACGTCTCGGCTGCAGCCGTTGCTGAGTGTGGCGATACCCGCCTGGGGAGATGCTGAAACCACCAGCCCAAAGCGAAGGGGCTGAGGTGCAGCGGTGAGGCTGCGGCACCGAGAACCATGTTTCTCAGCCCATTTCAGCTGTTCTACACTTTGCTTTCTGTTTTCCCCTGGGACCCTCGCCTTTCCACCTGTGCTGACCCCAAAGCTGGCACTGCGGTGGGACGCAGCCATCATGGGGACTGCAATACCACAGCCATCGCAGGGTCCATGGCACTGCAGCCATCACTGGACACCATGGCACTGCAGCCATCACAGGGTCCATGGCACTGCAGCCATCGCTGGGCACCGCGGGAGCCATCGAGGGGCATGGGCACCGCAGCGGAGCTCATCCTCATGGCACCAGGCACCAAACCACCACTGAACTCTGGCACCCGCTCCCCCGGAGCCAGGAGCAGGGCAAACAGGGAGCCACCCCATCCCCGCTCCATCTTCGTTAGCTCTTAATCATCACAAGGGGAAGAGAAAGCGCCGGCAGCGTCACGCTGCTCTCCTGGGCGCGGGCTCCTTTCAGGGCTTTCAGAAAACAGGGTCAGACGTGTCTTCTGACCTGTGACCTGTCGCTTCCCTCCTCGCCATAATTATCTAATACAGCGCTCTCCCTGCCAAGTACAATGAAACAATTTGTCACTTCAATTGTCTGTCAGTCAACACTGGGGCCTTTTCAACAGGCCAACACATGTTTTTTGAGAGCTTGTCAGCAAGGGCTGTCTGGCCAGGCGCATAACCATGGAAAATGGAACCTTTGTTAATTCTGGTTCTTAGAAAAGTAAATCCATTCACTTGCTTTTTTCAGGCCTTCAGTTTGGAATTTGCACAAGAAGCTGAATTGCCCCTGATCCCTAAATGATTGGTCAGAGGATTTGCATGAGGAAGCAGAAATTAATTATTCTTTTCTTTTCTTTTTATTTTCTGTAATTGTGTGTTTAGAAATGAGATTACATTCTACAGCAGCACGAGGGACTGGGGGGAGAATTGTTTTGCATTTGTTTAGCTCCTTAGAGTTAAGATCACCTAATCGTTTCAAGCATTTCCTAAGATTCCCTCTCTCTTTTTCTGCTTTAATGACCAAACAAAGATTGTGCTACTTCCCGGGGAACTTTTCTGGCAGCTGAGCTCAGCGGTGGGAGCCAGGGGCTTATGCCTCTGCTGAAATGGTCCTCCCGCTCCTTTCAGCTCCTGGGGCACAAAATGCACCCCAGAGCTCAGGGGGCTGGGAGCCACGGTGGCTCCTTGCCATGGAGAAGGGGTGAGATGGATCCCCGCCAGCCCAGGAGAAGGGTGATGGCCGCTGTTGTGGCTGAGCAGCAGAGATGGAGACGCAGGCGGTCTGGGCTCGGGAAGGGCGCTGGGAGCATCTCTGTGAGTCCCCTGTGGGACTGCTGCTCTCAGGACATGGACCCGCTGGCTCCAAGCCCTGCAGTCAAACACCTGTTCAGACCACCCCCAAAATGCCGTGTCGCCTCCCAGGGCTGTCCTTCCTCACAGGTGACGGGAGGAGGGAACGCTGCCGGGCTCAGGGGGACTCAGGGAAGATGGTGGAAACCAAACAACCACGAGCCACCACCAGGTCTGCGCGTGGGTCATGCCGACACATCGGATGCAGCGGGTCCCCTGGGACGGAGCGTGCCGGGAACCCCGCGGCTGTGGGGGCAGCTGAGCGGCCCCTTCCCCGGGAGCGGTGAAATGCCAGAACCATGATGGCAGCGTGGTTTAAAGCAACACCCTTTGAAATTGCCACTTCCTCTGTTGACAGACATGGGGAATCTCACTCCTAAGTATTCAATGCGAGAGAGATACCTCCATTTTCAGGTATCCGTCATTTTCTTAACCATGTGGAAGCTCCATCTTTGGGCAGACATGGAATATTTTATCTGAAAGCACTGCAGAAATGCTAGATGGCCCCTGCTCGATTACAAATGCCCTGAGTGAAAACCTCTCCAGATCTAGCTTTCCAGAAAACCGCTATCCAAACCTAATTCAAACCATACAGGGAGCCCTGACTTAGAACCTTTCAAGCCTATAAAATGAAACAAATTGGCTTTCCAAGCATATCTCCCAATCTAAGCTATGCCTGTAAATTCGATTTGTCCTCTTGGATCCATTCTGCATTCGGTGGCCTGAAAGACTCTTTGTTTCGGAGCCCCTCCGACTCCTCCACAAGCCCCAAGTTTCTGCTTTTGGTCACGTCAGGCTGGAAAATGCCACACTCATTAACCATGAGGACACAGTGACCCTCTGGGTCTCAGCTTTGCCCCTGGGTCTTGGTAGGGGGGACCGGGACTGTGCAGCCCCCCGGCACACAGGACCTTCACCACCAGCACCCCTGTGTCCGAGCGGCTGCGGAGGGTGCCCGGGAGCACCCAGGCGCTCCTGGCCGAGCAGCCAGCACATATGGCTGGATTTCCCGGCGAAATCCCAGCCAGAGCAGGGTTGGGGGCAGCACCCACGAGTCAGCCAGACTTTTCTGAGCCTGGGGCTTTCAGGGTCCCAGCTCATCTTGCAGCCTCCTCTTCCTCCATGCTGCTCCCGGGGCCAGTGCCACCGGCTCCTGCGCTCCCGCTGACTCCAGCTGTACCCAGCAAACAGAGACTGGGGAGTTATGGCAAGGGAAACCCCATGGTGACACCAGGAGAGAAGGGGCTGGAGGAGCAGTGACGTTGGGTGCTCCTCAGAGGCAGGGTCTGCAGCCTGCACATCAATCACAGCTGGTTTGACTTACAGATAACGAACACGATCCTGCTCTTGGCGCTTGTTTTTCCTTTGCAAACACGGAGCAATAACCACTGGTACAGGGTGACATTGCTTTCCCCAGGACCCTTGATGCCTGGTCGGTCCCATGGGAAGCCCCCCAGAGTGGTGCCAGGGGCTTCTTCCCACCAGGACACAAAGAGGAATATGGGGCTGCAGGGCTGGAGTTCCTTTGCTGACCCCTGTGCTCCCCCGAGGTGCTCCCCGACCTCTCCACAGCACGGGAACAAGCTTCTGCCCAGTTTCAGTGTCCCCGAGGCCGTCCCCAAGGCACTGGGGATGAAGAACACCCCCTCAAGCCAGAGGTACGGGCGGGGGGAGCTTCCCAGACCCCCGGGCTTTATCCATCACGATTTTCCTTGGAGGTGTGTGAGGTTCCATACTGTGCAGCACAGGGACAGAGCCCGGTTCTCTCTCTTCAATACAGTAATTTACTACCTTCCTTTATGATTGCATGCACGCTTGCTATATAATTTTAACAGGCTTATTCTAATTCACCGTCTTTGAATAGGAATAAGCCTGATAAAATTATGAGCTACTTATGCATGGAATCATAAAATGCTGTAATGCAAGACGTGGATCTTTCAGAAAGGGACAGATCACACAACCCACATTTCCATGCTTGGCCATCATGCTCACATGGCAAACGGAGAAGATTCCCAGTGATTACAGTGTTTGCCATCTTTTCTATTCCAAAAGCACAGCAGTAGATGTCTTTAGATGAATGTCCACTAAATTCCATTTATCTCCTTTCTTGATACAGGTTTTCAGCGGAGCCAGGGATTCTCACATTCTCACTTAACACCTCCGGAATCCTCCCTGCAAGAGGCTGCAGTCGCCAGCAGGATGAGAGAGACCAGTTCTTACACTTGCTGGGAGATAAGGTGAGCATCTCAGTCCACTGAAGAGCTGCCCTGAGCTCTTAAGTTGTATTTTTAGTACCTGTTTCAAATACATTCATGTCTGCAGAAGCCAAGCCTTTAGCCCCCGACAGAAAGCAAAAGAAGGTTTTGGTGCAGAGATGGAACATATTTATTCTTAACTGCCCTTTTGTTTACCTTTTTCAGAGGTGACCAGATACAGGTCTGAAGAATTAGCACATTAACCTAATCATAAAAATTCTAGAGACATCTCCCAAGTAATAGCAATTATATTCCACTGCAAGCACTTCAGAGTTTACCGTGAAGGCCAGCAGCATCTCAGACACCCTGAAAACATATTTTTTATGTTTTTATAAACTCTAGTAAAATTGTAATTGGATAAAACCTTGCATTCAAAAGCACATTCTTTGAGAATATTTTATATGCACATAAAACATCTGAGAAAATGTTAACATTATGATCTTAACTGTTTGCACATTGGAACCAGCTAAAGTTTAGGAAAACGCAGTCCATCTGCTACAGTATTTTCAGCAGGATATTTGTGAGTGCCTTTCCGTCAGAGCTGGGGTTTGCAATCTGGAACAAACCCAGAGACAACGGACTGCGAGGCATAGGCCGTGGCGCTGATTGTGGCCGTGGCAGGAAGAATGAGCCTGATTTTTTCCCACCAGACTCATGGCCCAGGTCCCCAAAGACGGGACAATCCCTGAGGGCATCGGGGGGTTCTGCAGCTGGTACCAGGGTGTGCTGGCCAGGACACACAGCCCCAGAACAGCCGTTTGGGTGGGAGGGGACCCTAAAGCCCCCCCAGTGCCACCCCCTGCCCTGGGCAGGGACACGTCCCACCACACCAGGTTGCTCCAAGCCCCCTCCAACCTGGCCTTGAACCCCTCCAGGGATGGGGCAGCCACAGCTTCTCTGGGCAGCCTGGGCCAGGGCCTCGCCGTCCCCAGGGTCCGTCAGGAGCTGCCAACAGCCGGTGGGGTGACTCGGGATGTACACCGAGGGGTGCAGCCCTTGCCGGGGGGCTCTGGAGGAACCCCCTGCTGAGCAGGAGAAGGTGAGGGGAGCCAGGCCACCAGCAGCCCAGGCGCAGCGGGACACGGCTCGGGGGCTCGGGCTGTGGGGAGCAGGGGGGGAGAGCAGGGCAGCCCCAACCCTGCACTCCCTACTCTTCCCCCCAACCCCATGGGACTGGGGGCTTCCTACGGCCTGTGCCGAGTTTGTTTGTTCAAGCAAACCCATTAGGTGTTTATTAGCCTTCATTATGGAGTGCTAGAGGGTTAATTAGTTCAGGCTGTTCCTGTGGGAGGCGGGCAGGAGGGTGAGGCAAGATCCGCAGCAGCCGATATCCAGGTTCCGAGGGCGGCCCACCACTTGGCCAGGATTCTTTCTTTTCTCTTTTTTTTCTTCTTCATCTCTTCCCTAAGCAAATTAGGAGTCTCATTGTCACATCTGCAAACCGCTTGGTGCAAGACATGGTGGCTGGGCAAGGGGAGGCTGGGGAGCCTGGCTCCTCTGCAAGGGCAGGGGACAGGGATGGGGACGGGGAGGCTCCATCTGCCATGGGCTGCTCTGCAGGCAGCGAGGGTCAGCACCCAGCCCTCGGGCTGATGAAAGCCCCACAGAGCCCAGCTGGCCATGGCCATGGCCATCTGACTTCTGGCAACCTCTGAGGATGTCAAGTACCTCTCCTGAGCAACCAGGGCATCCTTGGAAGGTGTCCCTTCCCCAGCTCTCAGACCCGGGAGACCTTCCAGGGGGCCAGCAGGCACAGATGTGTCCCTGGAGCCCATCTGGGGACAGTAACAGCACTGTCTATCCTATTATATTATTGCAAAATTGCTGCTTTTGTCCACAGCATGACGTGGAGGCTGCTTATTATATTCTGTAAAAACTAAACCAAATAAATCATTCTTGTGTTTATTTCGTCCTTGTTGAATTGGGGTGCAGGGGTCAATGAATGATTCATCAGTCTCAGCACCGGACGGGATGTAAGGATGTTGAACCCCTCCCGCACAAACCCACCGCTCCACCTGGGAACAGAGGGACAAGGGGTGATGGAGAAAGTTTGCCAGCCACCAGCAAGCTGCTTTGACAGTTAATCACCCTTCCATTAAAGTCCGAGTTCATCTAGCTTCTGCTTCCAGCTGACCTCGGTATATTTACACTTTGTCTGTTTTTACCAGAAGCCTGTTCCTCTGTAAATACCGTGGAGATACAGACCGTGGGAGAGGGGCGACTTGCAGCCTCGCAAACCCAAGTCAGCCATGCTCTCCTGACATCATGGCACCCCTCATGCCAGCTCTTAGCCAGGCAGAGCAGCATCCATCACTTCTCCCAAGGGAAGTCTGAAACCGACAGTGGAGAGAAATCCAAACCCAGAACTGCTTTGCTAGAAGGACGAGCCTGTGTTCTTCTTCCTTGCTTATGGAAGGGGGAGTCCGTGGCCAGCTGTGCCTGGCATCCCTCTGAGGCAGCTGGTGCTGGACGCTGGTGGGGCAGAAGAACTGTCCCTGCACCTGGGACCCCACGTGCATCCTCAGATGTGGACAGCCAAGGGGGAGGCTGTAGAGCCCTCCCTGCCTCCCCTACCAGGGCCCTCGTGCTGCTCGGTGGCCCCCAAGCCAAGGATTAAGGGTTATAACACTTCTTGCTGCTCCATTGGCACTGCATTCATCTTGGCCATCTTGCAGAGGAAGGACAAAGCCGCACCGGACTCTGGTGTGATGTGAATGAAGCGGCCCTGCTCAGCCAATGCACACTGGGAAATTGCAAACGCTAAAAACCTAGGGTTTGTGGAAGCCTTAGAAACCCAAAGCTCCCCAAGCCGTGCTCAGCAAAGGACCGGGGAGGGGTGGCCATACCCACCGCTGCTGGACACATCCCTTCCCGGGAGCCTTCCCAGATGAATTAGCGCAGTTTCCACTTCAAGAGCAAAAAGACAAAGGTTAAATGCAAACAGAAAAAGGTGTCTTTACAATGGTGCTGAGTTGCTTCCTTTCCACACGTACCTGGACGCCCACAGCCCCGTCTGCCACCCCTCTGTATATCAGCCCAGCAGCCACCCTGGGGATTCATTTGCCCACAGACTCCACAGACCAACTTGGAGTGCAAGAGTGGATCCTCTGAAAACAGATTTTTATATCTCGTGTGCTGGGAGGAGCAAATGTTATCAGCTTTTTAGCAAAAGAAAATGAAAAACTAGCAGAAGAGCACAAAGAAGTAAATCCCTGCCAGACTGAACTCCAGCAATCAGGTACAAGATAACAATGGCTGTGGCCCTGCTTAATTATTTCTGCTCCACCTAATTGTGAAAAAACAGTCATTTCCACTTAAAAGACACTTTGTCTGATCTTTAGGAGGGTGATTCCCCTGTGGACCTGCAGCTTTCCCCAGAGGAGTCAGTGCCGCAGCTCCACAAGGGCTTTGAAGAGGGATTCCCTGGAGGGCGGGCATTAGGCATTAGCATTTTCCAATTACTGTGCAGAGAAGTCCCTCTCGGCAGGAATTCTGCCCTGAAATTGGCCACTCCGGTCCCGTTCCCGGGAAACGGCTGCGGGAAGGGGGAGATGCTGCTTCGCTGGGTCTGGGCTCAATGTGTTCCTCCCGAGCGGCCCGTGGGGGATCTGGGAGCACCAGGACCTCCCAGGAAAACTCCCATGGGCCTTGGGAGGGTTGGCCTGGACCCCGCTAATTGTGCAGCTATTGTGCACCCAACGTGCAAGCGCTCGGGCATCCGGCTCCCCCGACGCTTCCAGCACGAAGCTCAGAGACAGCATCTGTGCGTCCGGGAGGGAAGGCCCCAGGGGGATGTGCACGGTGAGTCCGAACCGTCCCCCCAACCACGGCGCCGCAAACCCAGCTCCCAGCGCCTGGCCGGGCCACGGTCCCCTCCATCCTCGGAGGTTTCTCCCCCCAGATGGGACAAGGACGATGCCCACGGCCATTTCCAGCGCTGCCTCCCCCCGAATGCGGGACAGCCCACACAGACTCGCCGTGTGTCGACGTGCTTACCCCCACGGCTGCCTCCTGTTGTTAAACCATGGACACAAGGTGCCAGCAGAAGCTGAACTCACGTAACCCAAGATTTGCCATTACTACGTGCGTCCAAATTTGTAACCAGTTTACATAAATCCCACGGGAAGATGAAGTGTTTTTTGGCAGGTTGGAAAAATCCCGGGAAGTCCAGGGAAGCTGTGGGCTCCCTGACCTTCTGGGCATGGCTGCGGTCTCTGTTCAGGGGTGGCACCAGGGGACACACAGTAAGGACAAAAACCATCTGTGGTGACAGGAAATAAAGTTAGTCCTGGTTAGTCCAAGGCTCATGTCTGGGATCTCCGGAGGCTCCACACCCAGAGAGACCTGTTATTATCGGTTGTTTCCCCACCCTGATACTCCGTGCTGATCTTTTCTCACCACCCAGTCACCTACAACAGCCAGATACTGCAACCCCCTGCGCCACCGCGCCTGCCGTCCCCTGGTCTCAGCACATCCCCGCTTCCTAGGGGGGTTCAGCCTCTCCCTTGGTATGATTTACAGTAGCTACAGGTAGAGATAAAGCCATTGACAAAAGTCTGGGCAGGGGGAACCTTTTCCAAACAGCTGCAGAGCTAAGAGGCCACTGTCACCGAAGGTAAACCCCATCACACAATTTTGCTCCCACGGCAGTGTTGAGTTCTGCAGTTCTGAGCCAGGAACAGCCACCTCACACCATGGGGGAGAGACGTTTTAGCTGGTCGCGGACTGACTGTTCGGGTCAGCATCGCTGTGGCTGACAGGGCTCTGATGGCAGTACCAGACAAGAAACAGCACCGCGAGGAAAAGGCCTCCTTGAGGCGCACAAAGGCAACAAGCAGTGAGTAGCGGGGAGAGAAGAGCCCCGAGTACGCTGCCGTTACTCTTCTCCCGACACCGACTGAGGTCCCAGCAAGTGCCCGCACCCCAGGGCTGTGAGCCCTTTGCTCTGCCGCGCACCCGGCCGCCCGCTTCTGCAGCCGTTGGTTTATTACCTTCATAAAACAGGTACAACAGTGATTTGATGAGCTTACAGTCTCACTCTCAGCCATAAACATGCACAAAAGCATGTTCAGCAAAGGGACAGAGTGAACCCTATGGTCAGACGCTGCGGCTGCTCCTGAAGAGGGGCTGTGGCAAAGCAGACACCGCGCCGAGCAGGGCCAGGTCAGCCAGCCAGCAGCACTGTCTGTCTCTGGGAGCATGAATTAGAGACCACATTTTACTACCAACATCTGGAATCTCAAATGCCCTTGCAATAGAGAGCATCTGGACTGAATTCCCCTTCTATTTTTTACAGGGCCTTCTTATTTAATAAATAATAATAGTTTATTACTGCATTGTAAAATTCCATAATCCTTTTCCCAGCAAGAATGAAAGATTCAGAAAAAAACAGAAAGCGTTTTAAACAGGATGATGCCAAGCACTAACGAAGACAGAGCATTTCCTCAAGAGAGGTGGGTCAGCTTGTTTTTGCTCTTGTGGCGCTCAGCCCCGTCCACGTTTGCGGATGCACCAACCAACGATTCCCGACAAAATCCTGGCTCGGGTCAGCTCAGAAGGGCAGGACAGGTTCCGCGCCTGCTTGGGACCCACAGGCAGGGCTGCCCCCCAACGCCTCTCTGACACACTTGTGCTCAAGAGGGGCTCACAGGCAAGTTTTCAAATGTCGGGCATTTTTTACTGATTTCCCAATTTGTAACAGTTTCAGGCGCACACCAAGAGTTACTAACAGAGCTCCCATCAACTGAGACGACAAGAGCTTTGGAGGTAAAACGAAAGACTGATTCAACCAGTAAAATGATGTCTTTTCTCCCAGGCTTTACCCAAAATCTTCACTCTCTGGAGGTGTCCTTGTCCCCCACCCGCCCTGCTCAGCAGCACTGCTATGAGAAGGAGCAGGCAGAGCTGTGAGGCGGCTGAGCAGAGCCCTGGACATCAGAGAGACCCTGGCAGGTCCCGTGGCACGGGTCCCGTGCTGTGCCCAAGCCCTGCGCGGTGTGGGGACATCTCCCCATCTGGCACCGTGGCCTTGGTGCCCAGGTTGAGGGGAGCGGTTCCGGCCCCCTCCGATCTGCCCTGAGACTGACCCTGCCGAGCACAGCATGGCCCAGGCCAGTGTGTCTGCACTTGAGTTCGTTCCTCCTGACACACCAGAAACCCTCCTCCTCCACATCATCTCCCTGGTGGAAGCCTGGGCACTCCGAGAAGGAGCAGCTGCAGGAAGTAATGAAACCCCCTGTCCCAACAGCTTTGCTTCCCTTCGCTGTGTGTGAAACTGAGGGAAGGGTTCCAATAATTGTTTAAATAAACATGTCACTGATTAGCTAGCTTCTGAACCTTGGAACAGTACCTTCTGATCATCCGATTTCACAACTTCCTGATGAGGAAGGCTCTCAGGAATGCTGGGCTCCATTTGCAGCAGTCACAGCATCAGGAACAGGGATTGCACAGGGAGGATCCAGCCAAGGCTCGTTTCCCGGCTCTGGCTGGTGCTGTGCCTTTAAGACTTTTGTTTCCACTGGACCTCAAGCTCCTGCAGTGCTTCTGTGGAAGTACTTCATTAATTAACGCAGACTTATACTAATCAATTTGCTGACGCTTTCGCTCACTGCCAGCACCTCTCACGTGTGACTCCGGGAAATACTCGCCACACACTGTGCTGCAGCCCAGGCTCAGTAATTGTGCCCATAATTAGCGCCTGCGTCTTTTCCAATCCCATTGGCACAGTTTGCCGCAGAGACCTCGGGAACCTTCCATCAGTTGCACCAGTTCCCTGGTTTCTGAACCAGCTGAAGGGGTGCTGGCGCGTCTCAGGGGTTTTGCGGAGGCCACAGCACTCGATACACTGACCCGATGCATTCCGTAACCCGAGGGGGTTCATGGCAGGGCCGGGGACAGCCGGGGCCGCGGGGACCAGCCCCGGGGCCATCCCGCTGGGCCCCCGCCGACTGCCCCTCCCCCGGGGTAACCAACCTCGGACGGGGACAGAGAGGGCAAGGAACCATGCTGCGGGGCTGTCGGTGTTTCCCTCTCTGCTCGCCTGGATTTGGCAATGAACGGCTTTCGGGTTTTCCTTAAACCAAACGATCTTTGGCCGCCGCGGCCAACGGTGGGGGGCCCACGGTCGGCGGTCTGGAAATGATCCCGCGTTTACCATCGCTATCGGCCCGGGGTAAAGCAGGTGTGAACGGACCCTTGCACCGGGCAGGAAGCTCCGGGCGGGCGGCAGTGGCCGCGGCGGCCCCGGCAGACCCCCTCGGTCTCCTCGGCTGCCCCGCCCCGCGGCCCGGTGCCGCCCGGTGCCGCCCGCCCCGCCGGGCCACGCCGTATCACGTGCTCGGGGGTGTATGTCACGTGGGCTGTATCACGCGGTGTGCAGGTGGGGTTAACCACGCCCGGCGAGGGGGGGGGCCTCAGTCCAGCCAATGGGAGGCCAGGCGGTGCGCACGCGCACACGGGCCCTGCCGCTCAGCGTCCCCGCCGAGCCGCGCCTGCGCACTGCCGCTTCCGCCCTTTCCCCGGCCTGGGCCCGACCCGACGCTTTTGCGACAGCCGTAAGTGTGTGGGGCGGCCGGCGGAGCGGTGTGGGCGGCGGCGGCCGCGAGTAGCGGCGGCGCGATGAGGCCGCAGCAGGCGCCCGTGTCGGGCAAGGTGTTTATCCAGCGCGACTACAGTGGCGGGACGCGCTGCCAGTTCCAGAGCAAGTTCCCGGCCGAGCTGGAGAACAGGGTACGAAGGGGCGGGCCCCCTCCCGGCCCTCGGGGCCGGCCGCGGCGGGGGAGGGCTGGGCCCAGGAAGAGCCTGCGGGAGGGGACCGTGTGGCGCCCGGGTGGTCTTCGCGGGGTGCTGAGGCCATTTTGTTTCTGTCTTTTGCGCCAAGCCGCGCTCGTTCCCCGCGGAGGGAGGCGGCGGTTCTCCCCCCTGCCCGGGGATCCGCGCTCCCTCCGGCGCCCCCCGGCAGGCGGTGCTGAGGTCTCAGAGGTGCCTGTAAGTCTAAGGAGCCTAGCGCTTCCTAATCCTCTCTTTCTGTTCCAGCCCTGCGCATAGTGCGAGAGGCACGTTTTCAAAGTTTAAAGGAATATCCTGCTTAGGACGATGTTTATTTTTTGGCGTAAAAGCGTTGTTTGTTGTCCAAATGGCATTTCTAACCAATTGCAGCAAAAAAATACTTCTAATTTGCAGTGAAAAGATGCATGAAAAATAGTTAAAAATGCTTTTCTTTGGTGTTTATGAAATGTTGGCGCTTTGTGCTTTCTTTAACCGTGAGGAAGGCAGCTGTCTTTTGTAGCAGTAAAATAGAATGTGCTCATTATGTCGGTGAAATAAAGCACACGTTGTTGTGCTGTGGTGCATTGACACTGTCCTCTCCTGTGGAGACCAGCCAGTTCTGCTGAGCCTGTTCAGCAGCTGCACAAGGACTGTCTCAAGTACTTCAATGCTGTCAGATGTAATATCTTCAACTGAGAGTAAAACACTCCCTCCTTGCTAACGCCTTTTCTTTTTCTCACTGCACTTCTCTTCCTGGTTTGTTTTGTTTTGTGTTGCTTTATTCAGAGCTTGTTTGACCAGTACTGCAGCAGCAGCAAGGCATTATTAAGAGTTAGCTCTGTCAACTCACTCTGTAACTGCTCTTTTTAATCCAGCAGATCTCTATGCGTGTGATTTAAACCTTTTTTTTTTCCCCTAGCCGAATTGCACATTGGCTTAATTGTGTTAGTCTTAATTGCTTTGTGTTCACATTGTGTTGGAATTCAGACTTGGTCTAATCACTGGGTGGATGTTTAACGAAGAGCTACAGGTCTGTAACTCAAAGTGTCCTTCAGACTTTGGCTCTAAACACAGCGGCTGCAAAACGCGGAAGTGCAAATAAGCAATAAATGAAGGTAAATATCTGAAGATATCGGAGAGTTCTGAAATGTGCAGGACGTGACAGCTTAACCTGACTTCTCTTGCAGATTGACAGGCAGCAGTTTGAAGAGACTGTCCGAACACTGAATAACCTCTATGCAGAAGCTGAAAAACTTGGGGGCCAATCTTACCTGGAAGGGTGTCTTGCCTGTCTGACTGCCTATACCATCTTCTTGTGCATGGAAACGCATTATGAAAAGGTGCGCTGCTTTGGTTGCTGTTTCTGTGATACTGGGACATTCCCTACCCTAATGTAGGGAAACCTGAAACTGACTTGTTCTGTGGTGTTCTATTACCAGGTTCTAAAGAAAATTGCCAAGTTCATTCAGGAACAGAACGAGAAGATTTATGCTCCTCAGGGCCTCCTCCTGACAGACCCCATTGAAAGAGGTCTAAGAGTTGTATCCTTCTGTGCTTTCTGAGGTGGACAAACCAGGACACAATCTTTTTTTTTATTATTTTTTTTTTTGCATACACCTCCTGAAAAAAAATTCAACTTGATTTTCAATTTTTTTAGTGACTTATTAGCTGAACTGTAGTAGTGTTAACTTGTGTCTAGTGCAAGCCTTTCCTGGGATGGAACAGAAGGTGGCGAGGCTCACAAACTCTCCACATGCAGCCTCTCCTGTTCTTGTTGCTGCTGGTCTGACAGGGCATCTCTTACCTGTACTGTTCTGTTTGCTTTATAGCACTGAAACCAGCCTTGAAACAGCAGGTATGAAGTAGAAAGATCAGAGGTTCTAATATCTTAATATTTTTTGCCTTTTTTTTCATAATATTTTTATAGTGTGTTTCCGTAACAGCTTTTCTGTGCAGATTGAAATTACCATTTATGAAGACAGAGGTATGACCAGTGGAAGATAAAACTGTGGACTCTCAGGTACATGTTAACTTTATACTAGATCAGTCTTAACCTTTTTCTGTGCTCAGAAGGGTAGTTTCTGTCATACTGAGACAGAATATTTATCCCACCGCTTTATGTAATCAAAGGCTGTTCACGTAAATCTTGTGTGGACTGGCTTTTCTGAATAAGTAGAAATATCAATACTTGGCATTATTATCACTGAATGTATTAACATTTCAAAAATGAAGAAAGGCTTGTATCATGAGTTCTGGATAGTTTGATGAATTGCCAATATTTATGGTCAGGAAACACCTGTTGTGGAAGCAGGATGAGTGCCCCAGTAAGCCTGACCTGGAACTGGAGCTTTTTTAGGGATTCATTAACTCGTCACCTCGTCACGTGGAGCCTGCCCACTGTTCTGGAGGATGGAATGCAGCTCCACAGAATGCAGACTTTCTGTCCTGTGTAGTGGTAGAGGATCAGACTCTGGCTGTGGATAAGTAAGACATCTTAGGACTTCTAATGGTCCCTCCAACATCTGTGTAAACTCAGAGGAGCTCCAACATCAGCTTTGAGACCTTATCCTACCCAGTAGTGTTAGCTGGAAAAATATTTGCATGACCCTTTCCCTGAGTGGATTCTAGCATGCAAAAACATTTTATTGCAGTTTTTCAGCTGGATGCTGTTCCAGTTCTCACTGCGGTGTCTTTACTTGTGATGCTGTCAGTTAAAATTACTGTCCCTGGGTTTCCAAAATAGCTGCTGAGCCTTCATTAAGCTTTGGTTTTGAAAAGCTCAGATTTGAACTGTCTCCCTTGTCTAAGTCACTCTGCAGAGGGGGATGGTAGTCAAAAGTGGAGGTTGTTGGCCATGTGTATAGAAGAGAAATTGGAAATCTTTATGTCTGTTATGCAGAAAGAAACAAGGAAGTGAAGGTCTTTATTTCCTGTTAGACGGAAGAAATCCAGTGTTGGCTTCTGTTCCTGCTGCTCACTGCAGCACGTGGTCACCCTGCCTTTCCCGCTACATTCCTCCTAAGATAACAAAATACAGCTAGGTCAAAGTTTGTGTGGGGTTTTGTTGGTTTTATTTAGTAATAGTTTCTAATAATGTGAAATGCCTTTTCTAGCAGACAGCTCCAGAGTGGACTCGCTGTATCGAAGTTCCCCTACCTCCTACTTTAGAGCATCATTCCTTTCTCTGCTGCCGGATCCACAGTGCCATCTACTACAAGGACTAACTTCCTAAAACTGCTCCACGTGGGGTGACCTTGCTGGTCAGCATCCATTTTGTGGCAAACTTTGTAGGGTTGTTTTTTTGTTTTTTTTTTCAAGAAAAAGCAGTAATGGTAAAGCTACATACTTTTCTGAAAGAATCGGGGCGCTTAGCCCAGCAGAAGACTAGTTTTAGTCCCGTAAGCACGGTGCTGTTCCTCCCTAGTCCGTAAGCCCTCTGTCCATCAGTCAGGCTTTGGAAGTTACAAGTCAGAGTTGGGAATTTTCCAGAAACAAGGCCTTTGCTCCCATTCCGTATTGGAGTGAGGGGAGACGCGGTGCCTCTGCCTGGCCAGGAGGGACTCAAGGCAACGAGCATTTTACACTCCCTGTGCTGATTCTCGTGGAAAAACGGAAGGCAAAGTGTTATTTGTTTTAATGTTTGGTTGTTCCTAGAAGGGGGAGGAATAGCCGGACTTTATTACTGGTGTTTTTTCTACTGCTGTATCTGTGCTGTTGTTGCATCTGTCAGTGCTCGCCAGGAGAGGGGGTCGATTCGTGGGAGTACAATAAAATGGATGCTGAACTGATAAACGTAACAATTCCTGCCCTACTCTGATTAATATGTGAAGTGTAAAACTGTTTCTTTATGGGTTTGTTACATATAATTTATAGGAAAACCTTGATTTGACAAGCTGTTAGATACTGTATAAGATGGTTTCTCAGTTCTGTCTGCTGGCGCACTCTCGGGGTGTAGAACTGTGCATTATTTCCTGTCCCCCACGCACCCACCTCCCCCAGCAACACCCACAACAGTGAAGTTCCTACAAAACCCAGCTGGCTTAGCATTTTCTCTAGTATCCTTCTCCCTTATCCCTACACAGGGATGTCCTGGGTTAGGTTGTAATTGTCCAACTGTAGAAGGAATTTTGAGAATTTAGAAAAGGTGAAGATACGGCAGAGCAGATGGAGTTTTGGCTTCGGTGGTGCTGCAGGTGCTAATTCTGGAGCTGAAATTCCAGGCTTATTACTCAGCCACTGATTCTTTTTTTTTTTTTAATTTGTTTAATATTTTAATTGTATAAAACTTGTTTTTTCTAAACTGTAACAGTGTTTGCCTTTCACCTCTGTTGCAATATTGGCAGAAGTACTAATGGATGAGTAAATTTTTTCCTAAACCGTGTCTGTGTTGTATTTGACAGCCCTGCTTTGCACGAAGTAGCATGAGGGTGAGATTTTCACTCCTACGGCAGCAGGGTAACGATTGTGAGCAAACAGCCAGTGTCATCTCAGGATCAGTTGATGCAATTCGGTTTATTTCGGGTAAAGCTCACGTTTATAGTCTGTACTTAAAAAGGCATTTGATGGAGAATATAAAAAGCACATCTGTAATGCTGGTGGCTTTGTGACCTGCTCCTCCCTTGCCTCCTTTTCACCTTGGCCACTCACAACCAAAGACCTGAGCTCTGTGAAGTAATAGTTAATGAGCCGACTAATTAGCGGGACCCTGCAGGCGGCGCTCGGCCTTTTTCCTCTGTCACGGTGACAGTAAACCCGCCTGGTCAAAGACAGACGTGGTTTCTAAGCCGCAGCCCTTTTGTCCGCTTGTAACACAGCGTTGTTTTCCAACCGCCTTTCTGCTGGCTCCCCCCTGCCCACGCCGCCATCTTGGCTCTGTGGGGCCCGCAGACGGGGCCGGAGCGAGCGCGCGTGCGCAGTGGGGCGGGTGGCGCGCGCGCGGCGGTGGCGGGAGGCGGCGGGAGATGGCGGCAGCCGGAGCTGAAGGGACGGAGGCGGACTCGGACGGCGGCAGCGAGGAACTGGTGCTCACCCCGGCGCAGCTCATCCGCAGCCTGGAGCAGGTGGTGTGGGCTGGGGAGGGCGGCTGGGGGCCGGGACCTGGGCTCCCTGGGGAGCTCTCGGGGGTGACCGAGAGCTGGGCCCGGGGGTGACCGAGAGCTGGGCCCGGGGCTCACCGGGGGAGCTGGGGAGGGCTGAGTGTCCGTCTTCTCTGGGGACTGGGGCGTACGGCGGGTGCGTTCCTCGCTTCTACCTGCAGCGTGTCTCCTTCCAGGCCTGGCTGAATGAGAAGTTTGCTCCAGAGCTGCTGGAGAGCAAACCCGAGATCATCGAGTGTGTTGTGGAGCAGCTGGACCACATGGTGGGTTCTGGGGGGGGTGGTGCAGGCAGGCCTTGCTTACCTGGTCTCGCAGATACACACTTGGGGACCGTCTGCTCCTCTGTCCCTGGGATAAGCTGTTCTGAGTACTTTCTTCGAGGTTGTCTTGGAGAGGGGACTGGGCGAAACAGTGTGCTTTGTGTCACCAAAAGCAGCTGCAGTCTGTTCTTGTGGGCTTTATGTACAAAACCCACCTTCCTCTCTGCTTCTTGTTTGACATTTCAACGGGTTAACTTCTCTTTGCCTTTCCTTGCAGGAGGCAAACCTGAAACGGGCGAAGAGAGGAGACTTGAAGGTCAGTGTTCACCGCATGGAGATTGAAAGGATCCGTTACGTGCTCAGCAGCTACTTGCGATGTAGGCTGGTGAAGGTAATACTCGCTGTGCTGCCCGGGGGATGAAAAAGGGTGACTTGAGGAGTGATTTTTGGCCATATACTGCCTCCTGCTTCAGCAAGGCACTTAATTAAAGTGGGCTTTCTCTCTGTGTCCTCCGAAGAGCAACCCAAATGAATTCATTCCTTGGACACACTTTTCTGTTGTGATGAAGGAGGATCACAGCATTGCTGAGTGTTTTCTGAGCCCAGAGTGGCACAAATGAATGCTTGCACGTTCTGCCTGGGTCCTGCCATGTGCACATGTAGTTTTGCAGCTTGGAGACCCCAGCTGGCCATACGGCTGTGAATTCAGGGCAGGCCTGTGGCAGTGACCACTGCTTGCTGGGGAATCCTCTGAGGAGTGGGGATTGTAGGCACTGAACTACTGGGAGAGAGGTCTCTTACAGTCCTGGGGGTTTTGTTCCAATACCAGATAGAGAAGTTTTTCCCCCACATCCTGGAGAAGGAGAAGTCTCGAGCCGAAGGGGAGCCTTCCATTCTGTCACCAGAGGAGTTTGCTTTTGCTAAAGAGTGAGTACGTTTTGGGTGCATCTTCCTCCCTTTATATAGGTTATGGAACTCGCCTATGTGTTGCACTGAGCAGTTCTTAAGACTGGTAGCCTTAGACAGGTTTGCAGGAGGAATCATGGGTTTTATCAGGAGGTTTCCTTAGGGATAAGGAAAGACCTGAAGTAAAATAACTCTGGTAACTCTGAACCAGTTACCAGGGCAAGCCATTAGGCTCGTCTCCGGCCATGCCTGTGTGACCAGATGTTGCTTGGTTTGAGTCAGTGCTCTCCTTATAGATTTGTATTTTATTAAATCAGTAAATGCTCCACTGATTTGTTTCAGGTACATGGCAAACACAGAAACTTACCTGAAGAACGTGGCCCTGAAACACATGCCACCCAACCTACAGAAAGTGTCTCTCCAAAAATCAGGTGAGTACATCCAGGGTAACCTGAACCTTACAGCAGCAGGGGTGTGGGGAAAGCTCTGGGGAGCCTGCAATGTTCAAGGCTAGTTCTCCAGCTGGCACACAGCAGAAGCAAAGATGACGTGGTGACAGTGTCATGGCGCTGCTCTGTTGTGTGGTACGTGGCGTGATGCTGCTGTCAGGACCGTGCCAGCCCCTGCTGTCGAGTCTTGTCTTCCCTTGAGGCAGTGCACGCGGCATCTGATCAGAAGTGTTTGGTGTTCCCTTTACTGGCCACGAGTTTGCTGTCCCTCACACCCCTCCATTCGCTCAGTCCTGCAGAGGGACATCAACGAGTGCTGAGCTTGTGGTCTGAATCCCTTCTCTGCAGTTCCGAAGCCCAACCTGGACTCCTTTGTGTTCCTGCGGGTGTTGGAGCGGCAGGAGAACATCCTGGTTGAGCCAGAGACGGATGAGCAGAGGTAGGTGGGCACTTCCCGGTGCGCTGCACATAAATAAGTTTGTTTCACAAAAGCAGTGTGGGTTCCGGCAAAACAGGAGCAGCAGCGTAACGTCTGGCCCATCTCTGCAGGGAGTACACCATCGACCTGGAGGAGGGCTCGCAGCACCTCATCCGCTACAGGACCATTGCCCCGCTGGTGGCCTCGGGAGCCGTGCAGCTCATCTGAGGGGCGAGCGGTAAGTGAGGGGCCAGGGCTGCCGTGTCACTGGTGGCCCCCACCGCCACCCACGGCGTGTCCTGTCGTGCCTGCGGGTTGAGACAGCAGGTGGCGCTGGGGCAGCGCAGCGGAGGTGGTGTGGGGCCAGCCGTGTCCCCTCTGGAGGTGGCATATCTGGGCAGGGCAGCAGAGCTGTTGGAAGGGGTACCCTTGAAAGCATACAAATAAACCAGCAGGACATCTTTCCCTTGTTGCCCCCACTGCTCATCAAACTCCTAATTGTTTATGACATGCCTGGAATACAGTCAGACTCCTTTTGCTGGTGCCCCTGAGCGAGGGCAATCTGTGTCACCGCACTCCCTACAACGAGGCTCTGCAGCAGCCGTGTCATAGTCCCCTTGGAGTCCAAGGGAGGGACGAGCGTAGCTACTGCCTCTCCAGTTCCCAGGCTGGTTTGACAGCAGGTGTGGGCAGAGTACGTCTGTCCTCAAAGGCCATTGTAAATAGCAGGGTGCTCTCTTTTTAAACCTGCCCCTATGTGTTCATTCCTGTTCCAGTTTAGCACTGTTCTTTAAATTATCAGCTGGAACCTGACTGACCCAATGCTGTGGCGACCAGCTGTGTAAACTCCACCTTCCCCATCAGCTTTGATCTCGTGGCAGGGTCTGTGCAACCCTGGATGTTGTGCAAGTTGCCAGTTGCTCTGAGGTGAACCGGGGGAATACCTCAGCACCGTCTCTGCCCCATGGTCCATTTTGCAAAAAAACACCACACATCAAGACGTTTGCTGGCAGGGCAAATCTGTGTTCTTGCAGAAGGAGTAGGAGGGATTGGGAACACTTCAAGGATGGAAACTGCAGCTCAGAGCAGAGGGGATGTCACAAGAAAGCCACAGGGTCCTGTGCGGGGTGCTTAGCACTAGCTCGTTACCTGCAGTGGGCAGGGAGGGTGAAGAGCTTACCAAGTTTGTTCCTCTGTCTTTCTGACGATATCGGCCGGGAGGTGGCCACGAGCTTAGGAATTCAGGGTTTCTGCTGGCCTTGAGTTTCTCCCTTGAAGAGTTGTTATGTGGGTCAGACAGCCAGTCCGTCCATCCTTGGGAAGGCACGGGCTTTGTTCTGCCTGTGCAGCTTGTGTCCCAGTGTGGATACAGCTGTGTCGGCACAGCCCTTTCTCATATGGCCAGAGAGGAGTTGTGCTGCTTTTTCCTGGCACTGTGGCAATAGTAGAACTATCCTTGTAAAGCATCCACCCTTGCAGGTTTGCCTGCGGAGCAGGCCTGTATTTGGAATTGCTACCTGTCCCTTGTGCTGATAATGGCATTTCTTGCCCTGGGCCAAGGAGTGAGTGCCTCCAGGAGCCACGGCCAGCTGTGTTCTTTCTGATCAGGTTGTGAATGGTGCAATCACCATCAAAGCTTTGGAAATGTCAGACAGCATTTGCAGGTTTGTCACAAACCTCTTTTTAACCAGAGGAACTGGTTCATGCTGAGGGTGTTTGTTACAGAGCCATGGGGTCTTCATGCTGCCCATGTAAAATTTGTGTTCAAGTCTGCTGTTCTGCTGCATGCGTGAAGCCACCACCAGAGCAGATCCTGCACAGAGGGCTTAAGTGCTGCAATTTTACCTCCTGAAATTCTATATGTGGATCAAGCAAGGAGGGGTGAGAGACTTTGCTGTTTTCCAGCCTTTTCTGACCTGCTGCTTTGGACTGGCTGACTCCAGGGACATTGCATTACAGTCACAGCTAATCCTCAAGGCTGCCGTGGTCAGTGAACTGCAGAGCAGGTTGGGCCCTTGGTACAGGGTGGTCTTGTGTGATCAGCAGCTGAGCACTGTGGAAGAGCCCTGAGGAATTCTGTGAGCTTGTAGGGGCTTGTGGTGCCTTCGTGTAGTTTAGAAAGATACTGGAACATGAGGCTGGCAGAGCTTTCCCAGAGTGGTCTTTTGTTGCAGGATGAGAATAGGAGTCTTGTCTTTGCCTGGGTTTCTATTTGTGTGTTATTCACGCTGCTTCCTATCAGGCCAGTGTTCTGTATCTGATTTCTGCAGCAGAGCATTTCCTGTGCAGGGAGACTTGGATCAATAGAAAATGCAAAGTGACGAGTCAGAGGGCATTTTCTGGAAGGCTTCACTGGGTAGCTGCTGGGATGCCTTATTTAAGACCGGCGGTGGCCAGTTTCACTAAAATGGAACACGTGCAATCATGGGCTCAGGAGAGACCAGCTTTCTGCTGTGTGTGATCTGAAGACCGTCCCTCCACAGAGCGAGGGGTTCTGGTACAGCTTCTGATGGAAGTTGCCAGGGTAGAAACTGTCAAACTCCCTTCTGCTGAAACAGGTGCTGAGGAAAGAGGGACAAGCAGTTTCTTTGCTGGTCACGCAGAGGGAAAGCTCCAGTTCTGTTGACCTCTGTGTGCTGCTTCTGGTTGGAGAAGCCAGAGTGTCCCGTTCTCCCTCAGCTCAGTGCTGCCAGGAGCGTGGACAGACAGTAGCTCGTGTTCCTTCAGGGCAGGGTCTTCCCCGCATGGAGCTTGGTGAGGGGCAGCCCGGTGCCCCCCAGATATGCCCCTCCTCTGCCCTGTGGGGGGTGACACAGTGCATCTTGTAGTGTGAGTGGCTTTGCATGTGTAGTTTATAGGGTTCTTAATGAATCCATTTAGGTAAAGAAGATTCTTTTAAGTATAGACGTTAAGAGGAGGCTGGGTTTAATCCTTAGGAATCAGTAGCACATACCCATACCAGGGCTGTGGATTGTGCTTGCCCATATCTCCAGGCCAGGCAGCTTCCCAGAGGTGACTGAAGCTCCAGCCAAAGTCGTGGTTAATCCGCTGTGCAGAAGCGTGCTAGAGAAGAGCTGCTTGGAGGATGTCTAGGTGGTACGTCTGGCAGACTTTCTCCTTGGCCCTATTAAGTTTGACTGAATGATTGTCCAAGCGGCTGTTTCCCCACCGCTGCACCTCACGTGGCTGCAGCAATGTGAGCATACAGGGCACCCATCCTCTTCCAGCAGCTGAATCCTAATGGGGTCTGGTTCTTTCCAGGGTGCCTTCAGTCCAGCTCCTCTCTGGAGCCTGATGGCTGACACACAGCACCGTCACCATGGGCTGTGCAGGACTTCTGGAGGTGGCTGGTAGGCTGAAATCGGCCAGACTAGCAGTGAGATTCAGTTCAGGCACACCTGAAAATGCTGCTGTCTGCTTTTTGTGTCCTTCCATGACAAAGTATTAGGACTGGATACAGCCTCTGCTCACTCTGTGCCTCTGTCCTGTGCTGGGGGACGAGGAAGTGTCCACACATCTGTCAGGCTTGTACTTTCAGATGGAGGAGAAAACCCAGCAATCCATCCACATTAACCTCTGCCTCTGGAAGAGAATGTGCAGAGTGGGAGCAGCTTTTCCAACTTCTATGAGGTCTCCTGTAAGGCTTGAGCTCAAAAATGCATCCCCTGTTCTCTGCTCCCTCCAAGGTGCGGGTAGCTTGGGTTTACTGAGTGATTAGCTCTGAACGTAAAGTAGGTGGATGGTGAGAGAGGTCGCAAGGAGGGCACCAACGGTGAGCTGTGATTTCCCAGCCTGAGCCAGATCTGCTCTCCTGAGCACAGGAGAAAGGTGGGGTGAGCAATCTCATTGCCAGGAAGCCTCTCTCGCGTCTGTGCTTACTCCCCTACGTCACTGAAGTGGGGGGGAAAGGCAGTGTCAGCCTGAGAGAGTGTGATGAAAAGATGGTTCTTGGGAAGCAACTGCTGAAAACTGACTCATGGCAAGTGCTCGGAGGTTCAGACGCAGATGGTGTGCAAGACCGTGAGCAAGAGCCCTCAGCTCAGGGAAAAGGGGGGCAGTTTGCTGGTGTGACCTCAGGAGATGTCACATGGGTTCATCTTTGGGTGGTCACGGTTGGACCTGGCAGGGGTGCGCACGCTGCGGCAGATCCTCCAGCTGTCCTCGGGAAGGATGTGGCCTCAGGAACGGAGCATTGCCTCCAGCTGGGGCCTAAGCGTGGGCACCGCCAGGGCTTGGGCTGGAGGCTTCTGCTGCAGCATGTTGGCCACGTGCTGACAGCAGGAGTTCAGGCCTGGGCCCAGCAGACAGATCTGCTCCAGTGCTGGCCAGGCTGAGGGGCTAGTAGCCAGGAGTGCTGGCCACCAGCAGACACCTCTGGCTCCTGCAGGCCCGGCCAGGTGAGTGCATCTGGCTCCTGGTCACCCACAAAGATCAGTGTCCTGCTCCTCCCTGGGCAGGAGTGTTGGGCCAGCAGTGACACGAGTGCCACGTGCCCTTCTAGGGGAGACAGCGCGGCTTTGACTTTTGCTGCTTTTTCTGATGGTTTTGCTGAGTGAGGACAGGGCTGAATGCAGATTTTTAGCCAACCAGGGGCTGGGTTCAAGCTCATTTCTGGCAACCCTGCGAGAGGTGTCCTGTGCTGGAGATACCAGGACACAGTGGTGATGGAAAGCCGTGCATGAATACCCATAGATAGGTTGTGTCATGGGCTGATGAAAATCTGTGCTGTCAGCAGGAACCTTCAGGGCTACTTAACATAAATGGCTAGACAGCTCGGCAGGGATTAGTGGGCAGTACAGGGCAGGGGTGATCTGATTGAGGTGACAGTCTCTTCTGTCAAGGAGTCACATGTGAGCTGAACAGTGAAGGTGATTTTGAATATAGGTGTCTGGGACACCGCAGGGCCTCTTGCCTGCTCAGGCGTCAGTGAAGTTCTTCAGGGCAAGGAACCAGGGTAAGAAACTTGGGAGTTAGGCTTACTTTTGGTCGAGGATGGGTCTGGGATTTCCTTTGTGCTTAGACTTCCTGGAAATAGCTGTCTTTGGACAGGCACCACAGAAGGGATGTGTAAAACCAGACCCTCCCACCGCTGGAGACAACGTGGGAGGAACCTGCTCCTCTCCCCTCTGTAGTCCCCGCAGGGCGCTGACAGCTCAGCAAACCTCCGTTTTCCAAAAGCACTCCCGTTTTTCTGGTATTAGAAGTGTTTTCTGTGCAGCTCCTCCGGTTAGCCCGCCCCGAGGACGGGCAGGCCGCCGCCCGGACCGGGAGCGAGTCGCTGTGCTGGCTCGGTCTCTGCCCCGCTCCGGGGGCTCCGCCGCCCCGGGCCCGCCCGTCCTCCTCCGCGGGGCTCCTCGGCAGCCCCGGCGGGCGGCGCTGGTGGGCGGAGCCAGGCGGCTCCGCGCCCCTATTGGCCGCTGCGGGGCGTGTCTCCGGCGCTGATTGGCTGCCCCCGCCGGGTGTCCCGGCGGCGGCGCTCCCACGGCTCCATTG
>JAHREE010000488.1:84121-100317 GCA_033628505.1 Tringa tobata
GGGCCCGCCCCGCCCGCGGACCGTTAGCCGGCGCCCGCCGAGGGGAGTGCGGCCTCCCCGCCGTGCTGCGGGCCGCGCCGCAGCGCCCCCTGCGCCGAGCGGGATGGGCCCGGCCCCTCGCCCCCCGGTGCGGAAGAGCGGGGCCAGCCGGCCCTGCGGGGCCCCTCCCGGCGCGGCGGGAGCTACCCCCGCGCTGCCCGGAGCCGCCGCTCCCCGGCGCGCACCCGCCGGGGCCGAAGGTCGCTGGGCCGAGCCCCGGCCCGTCCCTTATTCGCTGCGCCCTGGGCCGTGCCCCGCCGCCTTCCCGGTGAATAAAGCAGAGCGCGATCCCCGCCGGTGCCGCCAGCCGCACCCAGCCCGGGGCTCCCCCGCCCGCCGCCGTGCGGGATGAGACCGCAACCCGGGTCGGCAGCCGGGCTCAGCACCGGGGCGGGGCCGGGCCTGACCCCCGGAGGCTGCGGGCGGGGCTGCCTGCGCGGCCGGCCGCGGCGGGGTGACAGCGGGCGGAAAGGCTGTCACCGAGCCCCTCGTATGGCGGCGCGGCCGGTCCGACCAGTTCCCCGGCGGGAGTCCCGGTCCTGAGGGCGACGGCTCCGGCGTCACGGCCGGTTCCACGCGTGGCCGCGGAGCCGCCTCTCCCGGGACGGGGTCAGTGCCGGCGCGCCCGGGCCGTGTCGGTGTCCCCGGTGCAGCGGCGCTGGGACACGCCGGGCAGGGCAGTAGGAGGATCCCCTCGGCCCCCTGTGCTTGTCGGGCTCCCGGTCAGTCCCGCCCTGGGGCTGGCGCTCCACAGGCGGGTGAGGGTGGTGTCCTGAGGGAAGTCTCCCCCGAGCAGGCTCTCCCCGGTAGCCTCAGATGGCCCCGTGCGTGCCCCTCCTCCCCCGGGGTGCCTGACCTCTGGCTGCTTCCCGTGCCCCAGCGAGTTCCACTTTGGCTAATCATCGGCCATGATTGTCCCCTTGGGCTAGCTTCCTGTCCCCAAGCAGCCCCGTGAGGCTGGGGTGAGGTGTGTGTACAGGAGAGAGGAAGTGATTCCTTCCCAGGAATCTGGGCACCTGGCTGGCTCGGGCTCGGATGCCTCTGAAATGAGAGAGGCGATAAGATCTTTGTCATGAGGAAGGGTTTTTTGTCGCTCCATTAGCTCCTTTCCTGTCCTTGGGACCTGATTGCAGCCTCCCGTGCTCTGGGTGTGGTTCTGCTCGCCCTGTGGTGTGGAGGGTGTGAACACACCGACCCAGCGGCAGCAGCGGTGTTTCCCAAGCCGTGACAGTGCCAGGCGGTAGCCGGAGTGCCAGCCCGACCCTGCTGTCCCTCAGGAGCTGCGCTGAGTTATGTGACCTCAGCCCAAGCGTTGCCTTCCAGGTTTCAGAGACCACTGTCCCTGGCCTCCTGCCACCCTCCGGGTTGACGTCTCTCCGAGCTGGGTGACTTGCCTGACTTTGGTTTCTCTTTCCTTCGCTAGTGCTGGTGGCATGTGAGTGCCTCGTCTGCCAAGAAGCCAACGCGCCGTTTGAAGAGCTTTCCAGGGACACGGGCTTCGTTCGCGTCTGTAACGACCCTTTGGCGTGAGCGGATGCCAGGGGCCTCCAGAATTAAACTTGTTCCAGGCGTCATGCGAGGACCTGCGCTGGGGCCCGTGTCCTCACGGAAAGAACAATAATAGCTCCACATACGGTAGGCTCCTGCAAGTGCCAACTCCCTCGATCTCCTCCAATGCAGGCTCAGGGATGGACTCCACCTTGTCCCCGTGAAGAGACTCTGCATGCTGTCAGCAGCCAGAAGGAGATTCTGCTGCCGGCTCCTTCACAAGCTGCCCCACAGCAGGACTTGCTCAGCAGCGCCTCAGGGGGATATCCCTTCACGCAGTCGTGTCACTGCCGTGCCCATGGAGGAACCCCTGTGCCTGCTCCATCTTCTCTGAGCTCCTCAGCCCGCACTGTCTGAACTCACCTGGCTCCAGGCAGACTGTGTGCTGCTTGTCCCGGTGGCTCTCCCTGATCCTGCTGCGTCCCCTCTCTCGCAGAGCCCAGAAAGGATGTGAACTTTGGAATGGGGTCTGTGAGCAGGCTGCGGACTCAGTGCGTGTGCGAGACTGTTGCTGAATAACAGGAGGGCCGGTAACTGCTGCGGGCAGCCGTTCTCTCTGGCTGCAGGGCAACAGCCTTGCCTGGGCCCTTCACCATGTTCCTCCTGCTCCCCTTTGACAGCCTGGTTGTTAATCTCTTGGGGATTTCCATAACTGTCCTCTTCACTCTGCTTCTGGTTTTCATCATTGTGCCAGCAATTTTTGGAGTCTCCTTTGGCATCCGCAAGGTTTACATGAAAACATTATTAAAGATTTTTCAGGTAAGTCACATTTCCAGAATTTTCTGTGTGTTTGCAGAGGTCATGTCACGTGCGGTGGTGTCAGGAGCGGCTTTTGCCCCTCAGCGGGACATTGCAGGTGGCTGAGGTGGGGAGGCTGGTTTTTTTGGTGACCTGTGCTGGTGCCAGATGACCTGTTTGAGTCATCTCAGCCAAATGCAAGTTACTTGGCCTCTGTTCGTGGGCTGTTTTTTCCCTGTAATTAATCCAATAAGTCTTCAAGCAAAGCGATGGGGTGGTGTGGTACGCGGTCATAGGGTGGGCTCTGCGGATGTGCCGGGAGGAGGTGTGTGCTGGGACGGGTTAATGTCCCAGGCAAGGCCAAGCGCTGCCACAGTTTGATGAGGAAAGGAGCCAAAAGGGGTGTAGGGTGCGATGGGGAGGGACGAGGCTGCGGTCTCCGGGCTCCTCCTCCCGCACGTGTTTGGGTGAAGCAGAAGCAGGAGGTGAGGCAGGATTTTCTGCGCTGCGGGCCCTGAGTGGTCTGTGGCCAGAGCCCAGAGCTTGCGACACCCGTCTGTCCTGGAGAGCCGCCTGCTTATCTGCCCGGCCCAGCAGCCACGACTGGACCTGCAGCCTCCGAGGCCGACCAGCAGCCCTTGCTGACCCTTTTGGCACAGGGAGGCCAAGTGGAATTTTCCAACTTGGGGTCACGCTGTTCCCTTGCCTGCCTTTGGCAGACTAATGTTATGGGCTGTCTCGCAGCCAACACTTCTCCTTGAAGCAAGTCCCTGGTGAGACCAGAATTTTTGCCAAACTCCTAGTAGATAAAGCCTGCAGCACCCTACCCTGGCAGCCCGAGTGAAAGGAAAAGGGGTGCCCTGTACTTGGCAGGGAGGTTTTAGGCTCTTAAATGTGGAGTTCAAGCTGTGAAAGGATTCATGGTACAGCTACTGCTGGTTGGCCAGGGCTGGTCTTCCCCAGGAGGTTGCCTTTCCTGGCTGGACTTGGGAAGGCAGCCCTGGGGCTTGCAATGTTCAGCTCTTTACATTTCAAGTCCTCCCAAAAGCCTGAGGTGTGAATGGGAAGACCCTGAGCTTTGTGAGGTGCTTTGTTAACATAGATGTCTGAAGACTTGACTTCAAATTTAGTGACTGAACCGGGAGAAAAAATGACTAAGTTTGGTTCATCTGAAATTGAACTTTTCATCTTGTTTTATTTTTTTTTCTTTCTTCAATTCAGGAAGGCTTAATCTCCACACCTACTTTGGTGTTTAGTTTTGAAACTACTTTTCTGAAAAGACTCTGAAGTCTATTTCAGTTTTTATCAAAGATTCTTTGTGATGGAAGAGAGGAGCACTCCAGCACAACTGCTCACAGATTTGGTGGAAAATGCACTCACTAGGTTTGGTCATTCAGAATTGTGTTTTTGGAGGAAATGTTATTTACCTGAAAGATTTTCCCAGCTCTAGAGGCTGGTGTTGCCCCTCACCCAGAGGTGGGACACAGACAGAGCAGCAGCCCTGGGTGGCAGTAGCACATCTCTGATGGTGGTGAGGGACCTGCCTGGCCCTTCCCAGGTGGGAGTCTGGGTTTGCTGCAGTCAGGATGGAGACTGCTGGGCTGGCGAGGAACGCCTTCTCCAGAGACTGCTCAGCTCCTGCAGAGTCAGAGCTGCTCTTCTGACCTCTCCTGGGACGGCAGTGTCTAGACAATCATCTGCAATCCTGCAGTTCCTTCTGCTGGAAGAGGAGGCTTCTAGATGAGCCAGACAATCCATATGCAATTAGTGTTCCCACATCACTGGCTCCTGATCTGCTGCTGGCGTGGGCTGAGACCGGGATGCCAGGAGTTCGCAGTGGCTTCCCCTTCTTCACAGCTCCCCGATGGAGCAGGTAGCCTGGAGCAATCAGCGTGTTGTACACAAGAACACAAGCAGCTTGTTCTCCCAGGCCTGTATTATGCAGAAGAGTGTGAGGCTGAGAGGGTGACCTGGAGGGCAGGCAGGAATCCAGCCTGGATCTCTGCTGTAAAAACGTTCCTCCCGGGCCAGCCTCTGCTTCGCCCCGGTTCAGCTGGGTTCAGTTCTGTACAGAAGCCTCCTGCTTTAACCCAATTTTTACTCCTTAACCATGGCCTTCCCTGGAAGTTGGCTGTAAAACAGGGATACTTTGAAGTGGAGCTATAGGCCTTGCGAATCCTGCTCATGGTGTGTGTCTCTTGCAGTGGGCGACACTGAGAATAGAGCGTGGTGCCAAGGAGAAGAACCATCCCTTATACAAGCCCTATGTCAATGGTAAGATCCTGGGTACATACAAAGTTCAAAATTCTTTTTGGGAGATCAGATAAATGTGGTGTCTCTGAGCGGGTCAGTTTGGGAAGCTTTTTACATGTAGATGGATTGGAGGAAGCAATGGTCCATTTTGTGAGGAAGGGGAGGGAAGGACCCCTGGGGTGCTTCATTTCTAGGTAGTTGAGGGGACTGGTTTATACTTGTCTGTACTGGAGAAAGGAAGGGGTTGCTGGGGAGGGCGGGTGAGGAAGGGCCCTGGCTCTCAGCTGTTTGAGCGGGGAAGTCGCACGTTGCTCAGAGCTGCTGGTGGCATGTTGCAGGAATCATTGCAAAGGAGCCAACGTCACTGGAAGAGGAGATCAAGGAGATCCGCCGGAGTGGCAGCGGCAAAGCCCTCGACACCCCCGAGTTTGAGCTCTCAGATATCTTCTATTTCTGCCGCAAAGGCATTGAGACCATCATGGATGATGAAGTGACCAAGAGGTTCTCTGCTGAAGAGCTGGAGTCCTGGAATCTGCTCAGCAGGACCAACTACAACTTCCAGTACATCAGCCTACGCCTCACTGTGCTGTGGGGTCTGGGTGTGCTCATCCGCTACTGCTTCCTCCTGCCCCTCAGGTGAGCGCTGCCCTGGGGACTGCCAAGGTGGTGCCGGTGGCCTGGTCCCGCAGCAGCCAGTGCACTGGTCTCCGAGCCCCATGACCTGTTCAACACGAACGGAAGAAATGGGCTACTTGATGAGTGGGGCCAGTGGCCTGGCTTTGCTAGCCTGTAGCTTCCCTCTTTCTACAGGATAGCTCTGGCGTTTACTGGCATCAGCTTGTTGGTGACTGGTACTACGGTGGTGGGATACTTGCCAAATGGAAGGTGAGTTCGTCTTTGAGGGAAGAGAGAGGATGGGGACCCTCCTGTGTGGTTCGAGACCTGATAATCCTCAAGTTTTCCTGCAAAGGCCAGTCTGTTCCACCTGCACCAAGGAGGTGCTCCTGGCATCTGTGGCCCCTCAGGAACAGACACTGGCATTTCAAACAATGGCCCTAGATGTGAGCACTAAGCCTGAGGCAGAGCCCTGGGCTCTGAAAGGAATAAGAACAGAAAAGAGCAAAGGCCAGAGTTTGGTTCTCATGATTTAGGCATCAGTGGTCATAAGCTGATGGCAAAACCCCTGGCCGAGACGTGTTTCTGAGTGAGAGTTGTGAGGTCTGGGTTGGGTCTGGTGGCCAGGGGCAGCTGGGCTGAGTGGGGAATGTGGACCCGGGGGTGACAGTCTCTGTCCTGGGCTGCAGGTGTAAGGAGTTCCTGAGCAAGCATGTCCACCTGATGTGCTACCGGATCTGTGTGCGTGCCCTTACGGCCATCATCACCTACCATGACCGGTAAGGAGGCACCATCTGCTGCAGGGCGTCCTCCCCACCAGCTGCTCCGTGCCCTGCCTCCTGCAGGTGTCGTGCTTCCTTCCTCTGTCCTCACCTGTGCCTTTGTTTCACATTTAGAGAAAACAGACCCCGAAACGGAGGCATCTGCGTGGCCAACCACACATCTCCCATCGACGTGATCATCCTGGCCAGTGATGGCTACTACGCCATGGTAAGGTCTGCACCCCAGCCCTGGCTCTGCCTGCCAGGGCCTGGCCACACGCGTGGTGGGAGCAGAAAGTGCATTGTGTGTGACCAGGAGCAGGCAGCAAGAGGCTTTGAGCATGGAGAGCTGCTTTTCCCCGCACCAGGGGTCCCTGGGCACAGCTTTGCACGTAGAGCTCTGGGCAAAGCACTTCCCCAGCTGGGCCTCCAGCAATGTGGAAAGCACTTGGGGCTCTGTCCTTCCAGTCAGAGCCTGGGACTTCTCCTCTCGGCCTTTCCAGGGCAGGGGTAGAAAATGAACCTCTATGTGGCCATGGAGCTGGGAGCTGGCACCTTCGTGTGTCCCCAGGTCTTGTAATGTGTGTCTTCTTGTCGTGCCCAGGTGGGTCAGATCCACGGCGGGCTCATGGGTGTGATACAGCGAGCCATGGTGAAAGCTTGCCCCCACGTCTGGTTTGAACGCTCTGAGGTCAAAGATCGTCACCTCGTCGCCAGAAGGTGGGACAGTGGCTGGCTGCGGGGAGGTGTCAGGAGGCTGGGAAAGGGGGGGCTGCCCATTTTCCCTGGGCGAGGATGCTGCTTTTGCCTCGGGGATGTCGGGAGCCTGTGCCACTTGCTGGCACCCAGATGGTCCCCGGTGACTGCAGGATAAGGACTGTGCTGTGTGGGTTGCTAATGACAGCTCCTGTGCTAATTGGTGACACTCTTCTGTTCAGGCTTACAGAGCACGTCCAGGACAAGAGCAAACTGCCGATTCTCATCTTCCCAGAAGGTGGGTTGTGGAGCGGCTGCTGGAGGGGTCACATCGGAACAGCATCTCGGGGCCTTGAGACCCTTCACTGAGACAAAGGGGACATGGTATCTTTAGAGCTGACTGAACCCCTAATGTGGAAATCAGATGATGTGACACGTCCTGTGTGTGCAAAGAACAGGGGGTGCAAGTGGGTGTTGGGGGACAGGTGCTGGGTGCCCGTGACCAAGCCCTTAGACCTCTGCACTGACTTGCGAAGGGAAGTTGAGGAGGTTGTTCTTGCCCATTACAGGAACCTGCATCAACAACACCTCTGTGATGATGTTCAAAAAGGGGAGCTTTGAAATTGGAGCCACCGTTTACCCTGTAGCCATCAAGGTATGAGAAAGTGAATGTTCTTACAGCACAAGCAGTTCCCTGTGTGAGAGCTCAGTCTTGGCACTGCTGGGCCGACAGCCTGGTCTGGGGGCTCGGGGACACTGAGGTCACTCCATTGCTCTGGTGGGGCTGGGCAATGGCTGGGCTTGGGGTGGAACCTGGAGCCTCAGGGAGGCTGCAGCTGCTGCCTGACTTTTATGAGCTATTCTGCTTCCCTAGTATGATCCGCAGTTTGGAGATGCCTTTTGGAACAGCAGCAAGTACGGGATGGTAACCTACCTCCTGAGGATGATGACCAGCTGGGCCATTGTCTGCAGTGTCTGGTACTTGCCCCCGATGACCAGGCAGGTAAGGAAGGTGAACCCTCCTGTCGGATCTGCTGCCTCCTTGGCCCTTTGCTCCTGCTGAACGGTGTTGTTTTGCCACAGCCTGAAGAGGATGCCGTCCAGTTTGCCAACCGTGTGAAGTCAGCCATTGCCAGGCAGGGGGGCCTTGTGGATCTGCTCTGGTGAGTCCAGGCAGGCTTTTTCCCTCCTAATGCCAGGGTTCCTTGTTCCTGGGATCCGGTATGTGCTTGTGGGCTCTAGAGCTAAGTTTGAGCCCTGCTCTTCTGTAGCAGGGACCAAAGTCTTTGCTTCTGCTGTGTGTGTTGGGCACCAGGGCTTTATTGTGCAATTCCGGCTTGCACTGGGGTGCCCTGATTCTGCTCAGCACAGTGGATTGAGCCTGGGAACATCCTTTTTCAGGCACTGAAATCTTCAGGGCCTGGGAGGCAGAAGGGCTGTCATGGTGTCAGAGCAGCTCACGCTTCTGGCAGAGCTGCTGTGTTGAGCACAGTGCAGTGCTGTGGGTGCAGCTCCTGGCAGGGCAAGGTGTGGAAGTAACTGCCCTCAGGGACAGTCGGCAACACATGGCACATCCGTACCTGTCTGGGTGTTGTGGGAGCTCCGACCAGCCCTGAGCAGCCCCAGCTGAGGTTTCAGACAGGGCCCACCTGCAGCGCCTCTGATGGTGTGACTCTCTCCCCAGGGATGGAGGACTGAAGAGGGAGAAGGTGAAAGACACATTCAAGGAGGAGCAACAGAAACTCTACAGCAAAATGATTGTGGGCAACCATGAAGACCGGAGCCGCTCCTGAGCCCTCTCCTCCAGCACCGATCCTGGGCCTGGCCAGAGCCCTCTGCCTCCCACACGAGCCAGGGCTTCTCTGGAGCAACTCCGAATCTTTGGACTTTGGCTACTCCAGAGCCACTTGGACTCGCTCCTTCCTCCTCGGGCCGTTCTTCCCTGGAGGCACCATTACTGCCTGGAGTCCTTAGGCCCCGAGCAGCTCCTGGCAAAGATGCCTTCTTGTTACTGTTACAGTGAAGCCCTGTGCAGGGGCAATATTAAATGAAACACTTATGGTGTCATGTGCTTCCATATGGTGTTTACAGGCCCAGGGGGAGGACTGGTGTGTTGATGTGCATGTGTGTCAGTCACAAGTCTCCCACGGCACAGAAGCCGGCAAGCTGCACTGAAATTAGCTGCCTTGACAACCGAGGGAGTCTTCGTGAGCCTGTGCCTCTCACGTCTGCAGCATAAACTTCTGAGGAGCAGTTTGTGGCCTCTCAGACTGTCTCCAGCTTTACTTCCAGGAGAAACCTTTCCTTTTCCTTTGGCCACCCTCCTGTTGTAGCCTGACCCAGACCATTGCTCTCCAGCACCCAAGTAACAGCCTCTGCTGGGGTTCCTCCTTGGCAGCCTGTCTCTGTCCCTGGAACTGGGGGTTGTCACTGGGGGGGCTTTTGGGGAATCTGTATGTGCTGTGGTGAGAGCCCACGGTGGGGTGGGTGGGAGAGCCCTGAGTCTCTGTGGCTGAGCAGGACATCCCCTTTCAAACGTCTCCTGAGGACAGTGGTGGGACCTGATCCTGTTACGCACCAACATGCACATACATAATCTCAGCTCGTTGCAAGGTGACAGAAATACTGTCCTGGAGGTGGTACCGCCTTCCCCTTCAGCTCTGCAAGTGCTGCTCAGTAAAACAATTTGCACTTGAGCTTTCATCCCATGTACTTTCCAATTTTCCTTATGTTCCTACAAACTTCAGCACTTCCATTGCTTTCTCTGCCTGCTCTGATAACCAGATGCTGTTTCACCTGCAGAAGCCTCTTTGCGTTTGCTTTGATGCTGAAGAAGCCAGTGCTGAAGTGCCTCCTTTGTGCCCAAAGTGGTGTTTGCTGGGGGAAGGCATCTGCTGCCCCTTCTGTGTCGGTGTCCTTAAATCTGAATTTCCCTGCACTGGTTACTAGCAGGGATTCAAGGTAGTTTTCATTTGGGTAAAACACCATTTTATTAAGAAAGAGACAGAGAAAAACAAGCAGCAGAGAGAGATTCCAGAAACTCCCCTGACCTTTCCCAAGAGACAGTGTGCACACATTGTTCAGTTCCGTGTGGCCTCCCTGCTTCAAAACCCTTCTTTTGGGTCAGTCGGGTCTTTACCTGAGTGCAGACAGACCACGTGAGCCGGGTAAGCACAGCTCTTCCTCACGGTGTGCTATTTCCCACCTACCCCAGGACCATCAACTTACGCACAAATAAGCTAAACTTCCCAGTGTGACATCTGGGAGGGGACAGTTTCCTCACTCACAGGGATGTGAAGCTGCACTTAATGGCGTGTGAGGTGTTAATGTGCAGTTATAGGAAATATTTCTATACCGGATTGATTTACCTTTGCTTCTTGTAGTGCCCAAAATGTGATCCTTTATAAATACACACAGACAGTTAACCTACACAAACACTGCATTCGGTTACCAGGGATGTGTTAGACGGGATCCCCATTAACACCCGGCTGCTCTTTGGTGATGGGGACACCCTCACCAGCCCCAGGCTTTTCGCTGTTACCCCAATTTCCTATTCTCTTCTGCCCAACTTCAGCCATGGCAATTGATCGGGGTGGGGGAGGGGGAAGAACAAGAAACAAAGTCTGGTACCTTTTCCTTTCCATCTAAAATAACAAACCAAAAGCAGCTGAAGCAGGACACAGTAAACAACAGCTACAGGGCTGAAGTGTGTTGCTTGTGCTTACACTTACCGACAAAACAACTGCTCCTTTCTAATAGCTATCAGTTACCCAGGCAAGGATCCTCCCCGTGTTAGGACCTTGTTATGGCATTAGGGGTCTATTCACCAGCATTTTGGTTTACTTGTTTTATCCAGCTTGTTGGGTACCAGCTCACCCATCCTCCAGCCATGGCTGATAACTGACGGGGATGCTGCTTTGCTACTTAAAAGAAAATAAAAGGAAAGGAAAGCGTAACCCTTATTGTTGTCAGTGGCTACATTTATGCAGTTTGTGACCATCACCTTTAAGTCATATAAGAAAGGCTGGGTATGGCATATGCCTTACAGGAGTTAACCCGTAGCGTGGTTAAGCTTCGGCTGCCAAGCAGGTGGGTGTTTGTTACCCTGCAGCACTTGCCTTTACCATTTAATTATGACATTTTAGAAGCTGTACTTGCTCCAGTTCCTGCCTGAGCCACATGTTTGCCCAAAAAGCTACTGCTGACCTCCATGGCAGCCCCTGGCCGGGGTGACCCAGCCTCAGCTCTGACTAGCTGTGCGCTGCTGCTCCGGCCCTAAGGCTTGCAAAGCTTTTCCCGTGCTCAGGAGGTACATTTGGACTAAGACCCTTAATGTGCCGTGGTCTCCCCTTTGGGGGTACGGACATTGCCTTCAGCCTCTCCCAGGGCAGACCCCACACAAGCTCTCATGTCTGTGGTAGCACCCCCTGCACCCTCGGGCACTCAGACCCATCTGTGGGTGCCCACAAGTTTTCTGCCCATGGGTCGCCCCCCCCGCCCTGCTCCAGCCCTTGCCACAGAAGCCATGGTGACGGGCAGGAGCCCACTCCTGGCTGCCCACCTCCCTGGCTCTGTGGGACCCCCAACCTCCCCTCTGCTGCCGGGATGCTCCGCAGCAGGCAGGGAGCTGGCTGGACAGGTTAGGAGGCACACATCCATCTTTCCTCGGCTCCCCCTCCCATGCCCCCAGTCAATATGTCTCTCTCCGATGGGAAAGTTAATAAATTTAGCTCTAGATTAAAAGTATCGATCATTTCATTTGTAAGCGATAAATAACTGGGGGGAGCGCTGGGCGGCCCGTGGGGTAGGGGCTGTGGGCTCCGGCTGCAGCAGCCATGCAGCCCGCTGGGGCCAGGGGCCCTCATATACATTCTGCCCAGATGCTGGCATTGATTTGCTATTAGTCTCCACGCACCACCCAGTAGCACATCATTCCCGGAGCCGCTATTAATGGCCTTTTGATAAATAATCACTTGTAAGTCAATAAATTTTTATTAAACAGTGTGGCGCTTTGATTTATGAAAATCCGACGGGGTTTGTCTGAGAGAAAAGGGATGCAGAATTGAAGCGGAGCCGCTATTCATCTGCCTGCCAGGCCGCCCTGCCCGCGCTTGCACCCGCACACCCCCAGAGCAGCCGGCCCCAAGCCCGGCCGTGCTCGGCACAGCCCCGGCCGAACACCCCAGGGCTGCCCAGGGGCACAAGGTGGGATTGAGGGGGCAGAGCTGCTGCTCGCCGTGGGCCAAGCTGGGGCCGAGCCCCCCACACTGGGCAGGGACCGCTCTGCGGCAGCAGCGAGTGACCGGTGCCGCCTGCGCGGGCAGCGGGAGCAGCGCTGGGCAGAGTGGAGGGACCGGAGGGTCCTGGGAACTGCTCGGGGACGCGTCTGGCTGTGGGGATGCTCGGAGCAGCCGGGCTGCGGCTGTGATTTGTCACTCTCCCCGGCTGCAGCAGGCCCTTTGCCACCTGCTTTATTTGTCTCCCAGCCCTGACGTGGCATCAGACAGGTGTTAAACTACTTAATCACTTTAAAATTGTTTTAATTTTCTGTTTTGTATTGATTTCCACAGCACCAATTAATCAGCTCACTGGACCAGGCAGTTAGTACATTAAAAATTGTCAGCCACGCTGGGCAGCTTAGAAAATGTCAAAAAAATATCCCGCCAGCAGCCCTGCACTTCTCCCGCCGTGCGGAGCTGGCTCCTGCCGAGCACTGGCTCTGCCCATGGATGGTGACGTGGCTGTCCCAGCCCTGCCACCAGCCCGGGGACACGGGGGACTCAGCCTCCACCCCAGCCCTGCACTGCCCTGGCCAAGGGTCCGTCAGTGGCAGTCGTCCTGTCAAGGGAGTGGAGGGGCTGCATGGCTGACGGGGAGGCGTTAAGGTCCCCATGCTCCCTGGGGGGCTGGATCAGTCTTCCCTAAGCCCTGGAAAAGTGTTGCCAAGTGATTTGGGCTCCTTGCAAAGTCCCCCCAGCCCAGCATGTGGCAGAAAGCAACAGATCGGAGAGAACTTGAAGCCAAATGTGGGCCCTGGGGCCTGGGCAGAGGGGTCGCAGGGTGAGGGGCTCCAGCCCCACACCACGGCTCCCCACCACAAGGCTGGTGCTCGGGGTTACTGCAAACCCCAGTGCTTGGGGGGCTTTGTCCATCTCCAGGGGTGGACTTGGCCACTGGCCTGTCCCTGGATGCTGCCTGTGGCCACAGGGGAGGGCAGCTTGGGTTGCAGCCCCCAGCAGCTCCTCCGTGCCCATGCCATGCTGCTAATCAGTACATGATGGGCCGGCAGCACCTTATCTCCAATTGATTTCCTCCCAGGACACAGCTGGTCTGTTTGCTCACACCCGGCTGGCACTTAGTTGGCTCTCGGCTGAACAACTGCCACACTCACTGGGGCCCTCAGCACCGTGCTGGTGCGCCCAGGAGCCCCTTTGGCATCCTGGGTGGCTGGGACAGACAGCCCCATGGGGCACCCACCCTTGGCGTGCTGGGGCTGAGCTGCAGGGAGCCAGCGCAGGGGATGTACAGGCCCTTGTGCACACACGTGTGCGAGCAGCGGGGGGGAGGCCCACCAGGTTGGCAGCAAACACACTGGGGCTATTGACACTACATCAATCCTGCAGCCCCGACAGGTGAATGGGCTCTCACTCACACCGTTAAGATAAATGATATTTATTTGCTGCTAATAGGTTCCAACAAGAGGCCCCAACGAGTGACTTTTGAACAGCACCTCTTGCTGCCGGTGCACGCCCAAAGTGGGGAAAACCCTGGGAAGCGTCCCCAGGACTGCCCCGCTCCTGTGGGCTCTTCCTGCCCCACACACAGCACCATGGCAGCAGCCCCGTCCCCCGCCTGCACACAGACCCTGTCCCACACACACCATCCCAGCCTGAAGGGGCACCCTGGACTGCACGCCCGCAAAGCAAGTGCTGGGACTTGGCTGGGACCTTTATTTCATCAATGCCGACAGCTCGGCCACGCCTGACGCTGCCCACACGTGCTGCTCCCAGCCCTGTGAGCCACCTTCCCTGGGCAGGAGCCACCAGGAGGGGGGCGGTTGATGCCCCATTTCCACAGCCGGGCGTCTGCATGGGGGCCACCCCCCGGCAGGAAGCAGGTGGCCGGGCCGGGCACCCCATGGCCCAGAGGGGCTTAGCCGCTGTGTGTGCCCAAGCCCAGCACCGAGAAGGCCGCACGATGCTTCCTCAGCAGCAGCCGGATCTTCTCATCATCCGAGTCAGGGTCCAGGGGCTTGTTGTACTCATCATCCTCGGTCTCAGAGGCTGCCCGCTCTCCGCCAGAGCCCCCCGCCCGCTGTGAGGATGAGGAGGGCTCCAGGGCACTCTTCTTCCTCCATTTGGTCCGTCGGTTCTGGAACCAGACCTGCCGCCCCACAGGACCGGCTCGGTTAGCAGCCACCACACCACGCACCCCGTGCCATGCAGAGACCCACACTCACCTTCACCTGTGACTCTGTCATGCCAAGGGAATAGGCCAGACGTGCTCTCTCCGGACCCGCTAGGTACTTGGTCTGCTCAAAAGTCTTCTCCAGTGCGAAGATCTGGTGCCCCGTGAAGGTTGGGCGCGTGTGCTTCTTCTTATGGATGCTGTCGGCCAGGTGAGCCGGGGCTGTGGGAGAGGAGGGAGGCGGGTGAGCACCCAGGCTCGCTGCCGTGTACAGCTCAGGGCAGCTCTCACCTTCCCAAACACAGCACGAGCCCTCAGCGCCCACAGAGTCCCTCCACGCTGGCTCCCATCCAGATTAAAACAATATCTTGGTCTCAAGGCTTCAGCCTCATCCCGGGTGGGATGAGGTGCCCTCTCCACCTGCCCCACAGAGCCAGAGCCGGGCTGTGAACCTCCCGCTCGGTGACAGCACTAACTTGTGCTGAGGAGGAAGGGTTGTCAGCAGCAGTGCATGACCCCAGAGCCATGCAGCACCAGGAACACTGCGCCCCCCACACCCCACACCTTGCAGGATGCATGACAGTAAGACAGGCAGCGCTGGATGGCTCATAGCCCAGCCGGGAGCCGTGCTGCCCTGCCTGATTCGTCTGCTCCAGGAGCATCACCCAGAGAGGGGAAAAGGGGCTGTGGCTGCAGGGTCTGAGCACCTGTACCTGGAGCCTCCTGGGGCTCCCCACAGGATGCTGGGTGCAGCCCTCCTGCCCAACCTCTGGGATGGCAGTAACACGGGCTGCAATCCCCCTGCCAGCTCTCTACCAGGCAGGCAGTGCTGCAATCCCAGGCCAGCGGCCATCCCACCCATCTCTGCTTGAGCTGGGCCAGGAACCAACCCCAGCGAGGCTGCCGGAGGGACGGGGCAGTGGGCTCTGCCTGTCCTTGCCAACTGTGGCTCATCCAGGGGCTAACCAGAGTTAATCTCTGCCATTGGAGCTGCCCCTGCTCTTGAGCCAAAACCTCTGCGGCAGGCTGAGGTCTGTCAGCTCTGGCACCGGGGCAACTCCCACCCTCCTGGGGCAGCCCACAGGGTGACCAGCCGAGAACACGCGTCCTGGGCAGCTGGTTCACGTCCCTGCCCCAGTGCCTATGGGTCGGGGCTCTGTGGGGTGCCCTCCGCCTGCGGCACCCACCCGCCGCCCACCCGCCCCGGCCCCGCGGTACTTACGGCCGCCGCACTGCCGGCCACCCCGCCACTCCGGGGCCGCCTCTGCCCAGCAGCTCCGGCCCCGCGGCAGGTACTCGCCACCAGCCTTGGGGAGGGCCCCCACCTGGGGCCCATAATAGACGCCCGGGGAGCTCAGTCCGTTAAATCCGCCCGCGTGGGGGTAGCCGGGGAGGAGGCCACTGTTCGGCGTCGCCGCGGGCCGGCTGAGGATGTCGGAGATGCCGTGGGGGGTGCCGGCGGCCAGCTGGGCGCCAAGCCCTGGGGGGCCCAGCTTGTAGAAGGAGCTCTGCACCGAGTACTGGCAGACGGGCGCCTTGGCCTCCGGGAAGGGGCCCAGCGAGGGGCCGTTGAGCAGGAAGGTGCCCGGCAGGTTGGCATCCATGGCTCCGGTGTCGAGATGGCCCTCAGAGCCCAGCTCCCCCAGGGTGTGATGGCCAGCCCATCCCCACCGGCCTGGGGGCTACTGGGCCCTGGCACCCGCCCCGGCTGGGGGGCACCTGGGTGACCCTGGGGCCCTGTCAGGCTGGCCGAGGGCCACGTCCTGGGCAGGCGGGTGGCCACGGGCCGGGCCAGGCCCCAGGCGACCTCGCTGAGGTGGCTCCAGCTCCGGATCCAACTTGGGCTTGGGACGAGCCAACATTTCTCTGATAAAGCCCAGGCGCATTAGAATACGCGGCTCCCATTGGCCGGGCGGCGGCAGGTGGTGGCTCCCATTGGTCGGCTCTCGGCGGCCTCAGTCGCCATTGGCTGCGCCGCGGGGGCAGCGCGGGATTGGCCCGGCCCAGACAAATTGCGCTTTGAAAGGCGGCGGCGGGGGGACGCGGCGCGCGCTGGACAGCGCCGGGAGGGGCGGGGCCGGGACGGGCTGGGTGGGACGGGACGGGACGGGGTGCGATGGGATGGGGTGGAACGGGATG
>JAHREE010000488.1:100655-211666 GCA_033628505.1 Tringa tobata
AACGGGATGGGGATGGGGAGGGGGACGGGACGGGGTGCGATAGGGTGAGGTGGAACGGGATGGGGAGCGGGCGGCGGGGACGGTGGACAGGGCGGCCGGGCCGGGATGCGGCGGGACGCGGCGCGGGGATGGGGAGGGCCGGGGGATACGGCGTACCCGCGGATGGGGTACGGCAGCGCCGGTGCGGTTGGGAGACACCCCCCGCCGCCGACGCCCCCTGCAGCGGCCCGGTAGCACCGGCTGGTCGGCCGGGAGAGCCCGGTGGGATCAGCCCCGGGACCTGCACGGGGGTCTGCGCCTTCCTACAGCTGCCAGCCCCCACAACCACCCCTCGCCCTCCTGGCAACGGGGCACGGGCAGAGGGGACCCCACCGGCCACCCACCCCCAGCCTCAGCCTTCCCCACACCCTTGGAAAAGCAGAGACGAGACAGGGTCTGTGTTGGTTTCTTTATTAATTCATAGTCTGATAGCTGGTGTACAGGGAAATGATCTATACATCAGGGGCTAAGACAGGGAGATCCAAAAGGCTTGTTTCCATAACAATTAAAAAAAGGAAATAAAAGTAATTTTTAAAATTTCTAAAAAGCTTCTAGTGTGCAGACTGCAGCATTCTCTAGGCTCAATGTCGGGTGCAGCCTCCCCTACCAGCCCTACGAGCAATCCGAGCGCAAAGCAATGTCACTGCAGGTGCCTGGCACGGTTGCAGCACAGCACATTCCCTAAGGCGTAGACAAGGCCAAAGCACAGGACCCACACACAACTCTACGGTGATGCTACGGAGTCAGCTGGGTCTAGGGAGGTTATTGTACACAGCAAGGGCGATGGATGGAGAGCCTGTGCCTATATGGCTCAACTTTGGGGTGGGAAGGGGTCGCTTTGCTCTCCGAGGCTAAGCTGGGTCAGTTGCTTCGCTGCAGCAAGGCATCTTCCCACCTGCAGGGGAGCCAGGGGCTCTCCCAGCAGACGCGCACCCTCTCTCAGACAGGGCTGCCCTGCCGGGGCCACCAGCCTGAAGCTGGAGGTGGGCTCGTCCTGCATGTGGCCACAGAGAGCAAACTCAGGCCCTGCAAAACAAGTCCATGGCCACCTCCAGGGGAAAGAGCAGGGGGTCCCCACACCACTGTGCTACGAGGAGCAGGCCCCCATGTTGGTTAGGTAAAGGACAGACTTGGAGACATGGGACCTACTGCTGCTGCCTGCATCTGGCCCTCCTGGGGTGAAGTGTCACAGCAGACTCAACCCACTGCACACCTCAGCGTTGCCTGGGTGGCTCTGCCTGTCGCTGGCCTCCTGCTAAGGCAGCTGGCCCCGGGGCCACCCTGGCTCCCGGGGTGACTGCTTGGGCCAGGCTGCCACAGCGGGGCCCGGTCGCCTGGCCACAGAGCAGCCACTGGGGAAGCAGCCCCCGTGTCTCTGGGGCTGGTCCTGGGAGGGTCAGCATCCATGGGAACAAGGGGCTACACTCATTTGTGCCCCTGGAGGGAGGGCAGGGGACCCTGCAAAGCCCTTTCGTGGGGTGCGTCGTGCAGGGCTGCTGGCTCCTGCCAGCTCCTGGCTCATCTCCTGAGCAGATTTTGTGCTGAGTAGACCTAGGCACGACCCCATGTGTGGCACAAGTGTCCCCTGCTCTGTCTCACTACCCACTGTCCCTGGGCCCCAAGCACCTCAGCGCAGGCCTTACAGCTTCACCCCAGCGGGATCTAACCCAAACCGGGGCTTGCGCCATGGACAGGCCCCTGGGACTGCACCTGTGGGACCCTCTTCAGGCCAGGAGGGACCAGGCTCAGCCGGAGGGGCACTGGGCAGTCTGCTGCCCTTCTCCTCCTACAGCCTCCCAGCTCCATTCACCAGAGCTGCTCACCTTCTCCAAAGGTCTTGCCCGTCCTGCAGCCTGAAGAGGTATTTGGGAGCAGAGCTGTTAGTGCTTTGTACATACTGCTAGAGTGTCCCTAGGGGTTTGCATAGTATTTATTGGTTCATATACACAAGGCTGATCGCTGTACAGTTTACACTTTCAACACAAGCATCGAGCTCAGTGCTCAGCCCAGAGCCCTTCCCGGGCGGGAGACGCTGCACGTGCTGGGGAGAGGAAGGGCCGCCCCGCGCCAGCCCCTCTGCCCAGGGCCATTGTGCTCCCTGAAACCCCCACCCCGCACACCCCCTGGCAACTGCTGCCCTCCCCGCAACCCTGCACTCACGGAGAGGGAGGAGAGGTGAGTCCAGTGGAGGCAACACGGGCGATGGGGGGTTGAGCCGCTCTCCTTCCATGGTGAGCAGAGCCATGCTGCCCCGGCTTCCCTCTTGCAGCTGGAGCACGGTCGTGGGGATGCATTCAGACACGCAAACGCACAAGGGTGACATTTCCTTCCTTCTCATTTTCTGCCAGTCCAGCTTTTGCCTCCCAGAGTTGCTGAGAGGATGCCCCTGGCGTGTGCTGCTGTCGCTGGGCTCCTGGCAGCAGCGGGGCAGGGACGGAGGCCCCTCCGTTGGTTTTAAGTACTGTAGCTCATGCGTCTTGCAGTCAGTCAGTCATGCGGATAGGACGGTAAGTATGTCTCATACAGAAATCATGCCATTAGCCTATAGAAACATGTACAGCCAGCCCTGCTCCCTTCCACTCTCTGCTTTCCTCTCCTCTCTTCCCAGGTATGTGTCAGAACGTGTGTGGAGTTCAGTGGTTTGGTGTTGAGGTGAGATCCTGGAGAGAGGGAGAGAGAGATGGAGTTACTGGACATTCATGGTGGCCAGGAGAAAGGGTGGGGGCAGCCAGGTACGTGCAGCCCCAGCCCCTTCTGCACCCAGTGCTTGACCCGCATGCACCCATCCTGCCCAGATACCACAAGACAAGTTTTGGGGGGTGTCAGAGAGACAGTGACAGAGTACCAATAAGTGTCCTGCCTGGAACCAGCAGCAGTGCCATAGATGCCATTGCTGGTGCTGTCCCAGCTGCAGAGAGCAGCAAAAAGCAGGGGCTGAGCTGCACCAAAAAGCAGTGTGGCACTGGGAAGGAGCTGGGAGGGCTGCTGTAGGCTCTGGGATAGAGGCGGCCAGCCCTGAGCCCCCAAGACTCAACTAGGGTGACCGACTGCACCTCACCCTCACAGCAGCGGGTAGGACCCCAACATTCCTAATGGGCCCATTCCCCTGGGACAATTCAGCACACTACGGGAACCAGCAAGAGCAAAGCAGCAGGAGCAGCGCCCCAGAAAGAGGGAAACCCAGGGGCTGTCCGGGGAGTGGGGCAGGCAGAAGGACTAAGGACATAGTCTGCAGGAACGTGTGTCCGCAAGCACAAGCCTCTTGACCATCATACACCCACAGAGAGCCCACTAACAGAGTGGAGAGAGGAGGGAGCGGGAGGACAGGCAGACAGACACAGTCATGCACATACAGCAGAAGCCAGAGGACCAACTGCCCCTGCTTGGCAGCTTCTCCTCAGTCCAGGGAACACACGTGCAGCACCGTTCCTGAGAGCTGCGCAGCCCAGCAGCGAGCGTGCAGAGAACAATAGTGCAGCTGGGTCCAAGCGCGCTGTGCCGAGCACCCTGCCTTCAGCCTGCTCTAGTCCCACCCGGCAGGGAAGTCTGGGGGACCAGGACACACACAGGACTCAAGGGGTGATCCGCTGCTTACAGTGGGGATCAATGCAAGAAATGTCCTGGGCCAAAGGACATTTGCCCCCAACCCCTGCAAGCATCATGTTCCTGCACCCCGCCACTCCTGCATCCCTGCTATCCTGTTGCCCACCAGCAGATCCTCCCCTGGCACCCCCTTTCCAGGCCACGGGCGCTGCAGAGACCTCACTGCCGCCCTCTCCTGCCGCGATGGTGGCTGGCAGCGGCAGCCACTTGCCTCTCCCAGCAGGAATGCTGCCAGCAGAGGCAGCAGGACACAGCCCAGCAGAACTGCGACACCTCTCAGATGGCTCCTGGCTGCACCCCGGGGGAAGGGGACGTGGGGCCACCAGGCTCCAAGGCTGCCCCGAGGCTGCAGTTAGTGCTTGGGGATGAAGGGGACAGCTCTGCCCAGACCCCTCGCAAATGCTATCTTCTCCCAGGAGCGGTTTGGGACAAAGCTCATCCCTCTGCTGTAGCCCAGCATAACGAGCAGTAACAACCCAGCCCCGTCACTGGGAACCATTGCTCCAAGGGCCCAGGGTACTGTGACTGCAGCAGCAGCCCGTGGCCGGGGCATCGCCGCAGAGCAGGGCACCCCCTGCCATTTGCACCCAGGCGCTGGGACCAGGCCAGCAGCAGGGTGACACTGCTGCCCACCCTCAGCATTTTGCTGCAGCACCACAACCCCTCTCCGCAGCCGAGGGCTGGGAACAGCCCTCTCACGCTTTCCCCAGGAGGATGTATATGACCAGCAGCTCAGTGCAGGCAGCAGCTTGGGGAGCCGGGACAGAAAGGAGTGCAAAGGTGGGGTTACCTCACAAGAGGCCATGTGAGGGGTCACTGTTTCCCCCTTTTCAGGCTGGCTCGTTTCACTATCTGAGCCCCCATTCTGCCCCCGGAGACCTCCGGTTTCGGGACACGCACTCGCACCTCATCCTGAGGAAGCCGCAGGGGCAGGAAGCAGGACATCACCCAGGTGAACAGACAGACATACAGAAGAGGACAGGAGAGGGAAAAGCAGAGTCAGTTGGAAGAAGACACTGAGCGAGAAGATTGATGCAGTGGGCAAGAGCTGCCCCAGAAGCCTTAGAGGGGAAACAGGAGAGGAGAGCAGGGCAGAAGAAAGGACAGAGGGTGGCAAAGCCCCAGAGCCTGTGAGTCCTGCAAAGGAGGTGCTAGCCCCAGGCAGGGTGCCTGCAAGGCAGGGCTATAACCCACACCGTACCTTGGCCCCCAGACCGTCCCGGTGGAGGATGGAGTATTTCATGAAGTGATCGTCCTCAGCCTCCATGTCTTGGGGGTCTTGCAGGGAGCCCTCCAGAATCAGCTCCTCCTGCTCCTGCCTGTCACCCGTGTCACTAGGACCCAGCTGACGCACCACCTTCCGGATGACCTGTGGAGACCCACACAGCTAGGCATCACAGCTAGCCCCTGGCACCACAGCTAGCCCCCGGCACCACAGCTAGCCCCCGGCACCACAGCTCCCTCCTCGCCCGCCCTGGCCCTGGACTGCACACGGTGTGCAGGCTCTGTCCCTTGCACAGGGTCTGGCCAAAGTGCTGTGACTGTAACCGAAGACGGCGGGACACGGGGTGCCCTGCTTGGGCCCCTGGGCTGCGGGGAGGAGCAGGGCCACCGGGCAGAGGGGAGAGGAGAAAGGCTACAGCATGCCCTTGCCCACACCACGTCCTTGATCAACTCACCTTCTTGGTGATGATATTGCCTTGATCATCTGTGAACTGCTCCTCAGTCACCTGCTCCCCAGGGAGATGGAGGACTTCGTTCCCCTGCAGTGACAGGAGGGACAGCAGGGCACTTCAGGAAGGTGAGGGGAAGGCACAGAACAGCATGCCTGATGCAGCCCACAGCCTCCGTCCCCCTCCCTGCCCCATCCCGTTCCTTCTCTCCTCTGCCTCTGCCCCGGGACTGGTCTCTCAGCTCCCTGCTCATTACCTTCACAAGGACACGCCGGCGGACGACCCTGGTGGAGAGAGTCTCCTCATCGTCCGCCAGCCCCTGGCTCTCCCCGAGCTCCTTGTCCAGCTCTCGGTGGGCGTGTTTGAGCAGGAAGCGGACGGAGCCCCTGACGATGTGCATGACATTCTGGCAGCTGACCAGGAAGAAGGCCAGCAGCACCAGGGCGACCAGCAGCTGGGCCAGGAAAGCCCACATCCTGCCTCAGCGTGTGTGCCCCACGGGTCTGAGCCCGCCGCTCAGAGCCCGGCCATGCTATCGGCGGGGACGGGCAAAGCCCCTGGGGTAGGAGCCCTGCGGGTGAGCCGGCTGCCGGCGCGGTGCCCGGCTCTGTGGGGGGATGCTGTAACCCAAGCTGCCGCAGCTCAGCTGGCTGGGGGCGGCGAGAAGGGAGCGGGGCAGGTGGGGCGTCCTCTGCACTCACAGCTTCTGTCAAAGTCATGAGGCCGGAGCCGAGGCAGAACCACCCGTCCCCAGCTAGGCAGTAAATGGGACAGCCCTGTCCCCCTTCTCCGTCAGCTGGCCAACAACCTGTCCTCCTGGCTGTGGTAGGAGGGCAGCGTGCCATCCTGTCACAGGGCAAAAGAAGCCCCGGGTGGGAGCCAGGGGCTTGGGGTGTCACTGGAGTCACACCTAACTTGGGAGACATGCACTGCAGAGCTGAGCAGCCACCTCCAAGCGTGGTTGTGCTGCCGGGATGACTCTGCGTGCCCTGACCTGGGAAAGGTGCTTGCCCTCACCTTGTACCTGCCAGCTCCGTGTGGCTGTGTGCCCACCACCCCACTGGGACCCCCAGATCAGCTCTATTTCTGGCTCCAGCAGGCTGTTGGGCCAGTGGCCAGGGCAGATACTCAATAAGGAAGCAGGCAGGGAGGCCGGCTGGGTTATAAATGGAGAGTGAGAGCTCAGGTATCAAGCACAGCAGGCTATTCTGGGCTGAGAGGCACCCCTAGGGGCAGAGGGCAGGAAGTGTGCCAGGGAACTTGTGCCTCAGCTAGCCCCCGGCCTGCCCGGCTGGCCTTGTGGCAGGCTCAGGGAAGGGCTGTCCATAGGGTCTCTACCTCCTGAGGGGTCCCCTTGCTCTTACCCTCACCTGGCCAAAGAAGCGGCTGTTGGCTCCCTCCTGCCAGCCGCCCATGAGGTGCTGGGGCTGCCACTCGCTGTCCTCTGTGGAGCTGACCCGCATCAGCTCCACAGCCGGTGCCAGGACCTGCTCTTGCTCCTGGCCCTGTGCCCCAGAGGCCGTGGTGTGCATCGGGAGCAGCCTTCGGGTGACCCCCTCCTGCCAGGAGCCCGCTGTCAGGTCCTGTAGGCAGGAGATAAAGGAGCCTTCTGCATTCCAGTCCCTCAGCCTGGGCACCGGAGAGGGACAGGGAGAGAGAGACAGAGAGAGAGAGGCAGTCAGCTTTGCCGTGGAGTGCTGCCCTCTGAGCAGCAGCCTGCCTCCAGCAGACACGCCAGCGCAGCCTGCACCCCTCCAGGCTCCGGGATCCCCAGCTCACGGCGCTGCCAGGCACCCGGCACAAGCAGCATAAAATGCAGATGGACAAAGGGCACAGGCCTCCTCCCCGCCCTGCTCCCTGCCCACCCCACAGCCTCGCAGCCTGCGGAGCATCGCTGGGCTCTGACAGGCACCTCATGGGACTGGTGCCACTGGGGATGCAGGAGGACACAGCCCAGACTGAGATGGCTCTGGTCAGCACAACCGACATGCAGGGCCTGGATGTCTGCTTGGGGTCCCCCCATATGCTCCGCAAGGAGCCCCCCAGAGCATCTCCAGAGAGGTGCAAGGCACTGCTCTCTGCTGGGGATGCCCAGGCTCCAGAGCTGGAGACCAGCAGAGAAGCAAGCAAAGCTGGGAGATAATTGCAGCTGGCCCAGCACAGGGCAATAGCTGGCAAAGCAGTTCTGCTTCCCTCCCACGGCCACCATGGTCCCCCCAGGCCACAGTACCTGTCTGTGCTCTTCTCCACGATGTGGCTAATGGTAGGTGATGCTGTGATCCTGGCCTGCACCTTCTGCTGAACTGAAACAAAAGAGACTTCACTCTCCAGGTCCTTCTCCCCGGTCCCTGGTGGGTGATCACTGGCTGGCATCTTCCCCTCTGGCCTCTGCCCCTCCTCCTGCTCTAGAAGGTCAATCAGGCCATTCATGGCATCTGAGTCCACTGTGTCATCCTCAACCAGGTCCATAGAGCCCATGTGGTCCGGGCCATGCGCGTCTGCTAGAAGCTGCCCTGGGAACCGGCCTTCGCTTGTGGCATCCGAGTCCTCGGCCTTGCTGCACTCCAGAGAGGAGTCCTCAGCAGTCACCAGCGAGGGGGTGAGCCCCGAGGACCACACCTGTATGTCGGACATCTCCATCAGGGCGTCCTGCTCGGTGGCAGCCATGGGGATAGCATCCATGATGGCCACCTCATTCCAGTACTGGTCGGCACGCAGCGGGGATGGCAGCGTGTAATGCAGGGAGGCAGGGGACAGCAGCTCGTCCTGCAGCGAAGCGTAACCTATATGGGCAGACAGAGGCAACATCTCCAGCAGCCGTCCCACGCGCAAACAAGCACAGCAAGGCAAGAAAGGGAACAGCCTCCGGGAGGGTATCTGCCCCCAGGACAGCAGTGGCCACTGCACAGAGCCCAGAGGCAGGGCTGAACCGGGCTGCGCTCACAGCAGCTGCTGCCTTTACACGATCCCTGCAAGTGCTGCCATGGCTCCCTTCGAGTCCTGGGGGTGGTTTGGGCAGGCCGTGGGGCTGCCCACTCCCTGCAGGGAGGACTGACCCAGTGTCCACATAATGCCACATCCACACTGCAGGACACAGTGCTGCCCTCTTTGCTACCCTGCTCCATCAGCCCCCAGATCCCTGCCCACAGACTCTGTCCAGCATCAGCTGGCTAATGGTCAGCCTGGAGCTCAGGTGACCAAGTCTGGCAGGCAACGACTCCCAAAGTCAACCCCACTCTGCAGCACAGAGGAGCAGGCTAGAAGTAGCACCATGAGCAGGGAAGGATGGCCCTGGTACATGTCATGCAACCCCAAGGCCCTGCAGGATGCACCCAGGGCCCTACAACCCTGTTGGTGTCTCCAGGGCTACAAGCAGTTGTCATGTCCTCAACACCTGGGGCCTCGTGCACAGCCCAGGGACACTGATATGGCTACAGCCAAGCCAGGCTCTCCCCACCAGCCAGGGGACTTTGCTCAGCCTTTTTCAGCTCTGAGCCGCTAGCCCCTCTTCCACCCCCAGAGATCAGCAGAGAACCTGTTCTGCTCCCCAAGCAGCCGGGGATTGCCAGCCACAGCCAAGGCATGGGGGACAGCTGGGATCCCCAGTGCAGAAAGGGCACCTCTCTGCTGTGCGGGTGCCCAAGCAGTGCAGGGCCAGCCAGGGACAGAGCGCAGGCAGTGCAGGAGGAGAAGGCCTGGGGTGGCCGCCTGCAAGCACAGCAGCCGTGAGAGGCCCCTGGTGACATGCAGTCGCTGGAGCAGGACACAGCTCCCGGAGGGCTCAGCTGAGGTGAAGACAGTGGAGGCAGAGGAGGAAGATGAGAGAAAGAGAGGCCAGGATGAGCTCAGAGAAGAGAGGTGACAAGAAGTGACCCACAGGAGTGCCCGCACCTGACGGCGCTAGGTGGCATGTTTGAGAGAGCAGAACAAGGGAGAGACAGAGAGGAGAGAGCGATGAGCCGGAGCTGCATGGGCAGCACCACAGCGCAGGACTGTGGCAGCAGACAGCCCCGTCCCTGCCCGGTGTGCTGGCTCCCCAGCTGCATCCCTGCACCCAGGCAGGACCAGCCCAGCTGCACCGCTGCAGCCAGGACTCTGTGAGCTCCCAGCTGCCACTCCGCTTGCACAGAGACACCTCTCAGTGGCACATCAGGATAAAGAACGTGTGTCCACCCCGCCTGGAGAGCTTCTGAGAAGGCAGTATGGCTGGGCCAAGCTTCCTGCAGCATAAGCCCCAGTGAAGAGGCCACATCTGTCAGCAACACCTTGTGCCCACTGAACTCCCAGTGGGTCACCGGAGCATCCTGGTCAGGCGAGACATCAGCCCCAATCTGTCTGCATGGACCTGGCCCCCAGGGCCCTCACACAGTCCGTGCCAGGAGCCAGGACTCACCATTCATCTGGGATGGTGAGAGGGAGTAGTCTCTGTCCGTGTAGCGCCAGCTGCCCTTCAGGCTGCGGCTCTGCCGGCCGGAGCCCTCCAGCGTGTTGATGATCTCACTGCGGTCGATGTTCCTCAGCGCTGTGTACAGACTCTCAACTGCAGGGGGAAGCCAGTGTCAGCAAACTGGGCACTGGGGGAGCACAGCTGGGCCCCAGACCCCCTCCAGGCAGGCAGGTGGGCATTAAACGCTGGTGTGAAGCCAGCCAGGGACCCCTGAGCACACACAGGTTGCTCTACACAGCCAGCCCAGCCACCTCCCTGCCTGTAACAGGGCACTGCAGATACTCACTCTTGACACTCTTGCCCTCGCGGCTGACCCAGAGGTTGAGTAAGGCTATGCTCTGCTCCAGCAGGGAGTTGGGGTTCTCCACACGAATTCTGTTGATGTCGTCTACCCCAAACTGCAGCTCACGTGCCAGCTCTGGGGGAGACACCACAGCTCAGCATCACACCCTCTGGTGCCCACCACCAGCTCCTGAGCCAAAAGGGCTTGGGACATTGTGAAGGGCTCAGTCAGACCCAGCGCAGTCTCCCACATCCCACACAATGAACACAGCAGAACACGCAGGAGCTGAGGGGCAGTGGTTGAAGCGCCTCTGCCCAGGCTGGCTGTGACCAGCGCAGCGTGTCTCACACTGAGGGGGAGCACGGGAACTGCTGCTGGGTGTGTGGCTGCAACAACAGGGCTTAGCCTCCATGAACAGCAGCGATATGTATGACTCTGAACAAACCCTCGCCCGGCATGTGTGTGCATGTGTGAATGCATGCACAGCTGCAAGAAGGTCCATTTCAGTCCCCTGGTATGCTCAGTTTAACAGAAGGTCTGGGAGGCGAGGCCAGCCTGCAGAGGAGCTAGTGCAGATTGCGCTCATACCGATGCCAGCGGGGCCCAACTCCCTGGGCAGAGTAAAGCACATTCACTCCCCCCTGCAGCATGTTTCCAGCCTTCCTACGTGCCAGCTTTCCGAGGAGTGTTGTGCACCCTCAGAGCTGTGGGGTGTGGACTCACCAGCCCAGCTGAGGCCCAGCTGCTCTGCTATGTCGACCATCTTCTGGTCTGCCTTGTCTGTGCTGCTCAGAGAGCCTGAAGGAGAAGAGGAAGCCACAGTTTCAGCTGCACAGGGCCCTCCACCAGGGTGGGGAGGGGGAAGGGGTGCTGGCTGTGAGGGTCTCACAGCCCTGTAGGCACTGCCCTGCAGGCAGGACCAAGGAAACCCCCAGGGAAAGGGGAGCTGCCATGAGCATGAGTATGACAGCGTCAGCCCAGCCCTTCCACTGGGCTTGGGCACCCCCAAGCACAGGTGGGGAGAGGGCCTGGACAGTCCCAGCAGGCTGCGTACCGAAACTGGTCTCGCTTAGGATGCTGTATCGCTCCCGCAGGGACAGCGGTGTCAGTGTCCTCCTCCGCTCCTCACTGCCGCTTCCCTGTGAGGGTGGGGGCAAACCAAAGTCTCACCAGCTTGGAAAGAGGACAGCAGCTCTGCCCTGGCACCACTGCTTCTCCCGCAGCCCCAGAGTGGCATGGCCATGTGGAGCAGCCAAGGAAGAAGAGCTGACAGCAAGGGCTGCCTCCTGTGCCTGGCAGAGAGATGGGCCCCCACTGCCCCCTCTCAGAGGTGCCAGAGACCTGGCACTGACCTTCGTGCAGGGTGGTATGCTGATGTTCAGGTGGCAGAGCACATGCTGGAGGTCCTCATACTTCATGGCCTTGCGCAGGAAAGACAGGGAGCCACTGGCTTCCCGGCTGCTGTCCCGAACCTGAGCATGGAGAGCCTGATTAGGTGGCCTGGACCAGGACAGGCACAGGGGCCCCCTGCAGCCCAGCCCTGCACCCTGCCATTACCTTGATGGGGATGGCGAGACGATTCTCCCGGAAGGACTGGAAGAGGAAGGTGCGGGGCTGAGTGGCCTTCTTGACAGGCATCAGGTTCCCTGAGAGCTCGACGTGCAAAGGCATCCCCTCCACCACCTGTCAGGGAGCAGAAGACAGGATCAGACCCTCTGCAGAGCTGCTTCCCCTGCCCCGGGACAATGCCAGGCCCCTCCACTGGCATCAGTCTCCCTGCTCCCTTCTGCACCCAATGTTGCTGCTGGGGACAAACCTCAATGTCCCTGCTGCGGGCCACCTCGGTGAAATTTTCATGCTGCTCTAAAGTCTTGTCAATCTTGTCATCAGTCATGCAGTAGCAGCGCAGCCGGCCTTCCCGTGAATCATTCATCTTGGCAAACACCACGAATTTGGCCATGTAGGGCACGGCCGTCAGCTCCTTGTACAGCATCGTGGCAAAGTGCACGGCCTCAGCTGTGCGCGGGCAGTCGGCCAGCCAGAACCTGTGGGAGGGATGGGTCGGGGACTGCTGGGCAGGTTCCCCAGCGGCACCAGGAGAGCTGCTGCCCTCCCCGATAGCACTGCAGAGAGTGTCCCAAGAGTTCAGGGTAGAGGAGCAGCCCCATCTGTGATGGGGACCCACCCAAGCACAGAGAATGGCCCCTTCCCTCTGTGCACTCAGTTGTTGTGAGTGTTCCCCAACACATGCTGAGGCAGCATGGGGGTCTCAAGACTGGAGACATGTGGGAATGGGGCAGCACCACAGTGAGCACAGGGGTGGGAGGCTCCTCCTGGCACAGGCTGCACCCCAACAGCACTTGAGGAGCAGGAGACATCCCCAGATAAGCACACACTCGCTGAGCCTCACCTGGCAGACACGTTGGTGGTGAAGTTAGCACACTCATTTTCATAGACCAGCTTTGTGGTGCCTGTTATGTCTTCCCACTGGGCTTGGGCTGTCCCTCCTGCAGCAGAAAGCAAGGATGAGTGCACTGCCTTTCCATAAACCTGGGGTCTGTATTCCCCGGGCAACTGCTCTCTCCACCACCATAACCTGTCCTCAGCTCCCAGGAGCTGCAACCCACTGAGGTGACCCAGACCATCCCCACCAGCAGGGGCTGGTGGCCTCACCGATCACACTGCAGAGCAGGCGCAGGCTGGTGGTGTCACCCTCGCCGCTGTCTCGGGGATTGTCCTTCCAGGATGGTGGCAGTGGGATGCGGAGGCCAATGGGGCGGTGGAACTTCCTCCGGCGCGGCTCCACCGTGACAATGGGGCTGAAGGTCGCCTGGTTCCCCAGCAGCTTGGTCACCAACTCGTCGGGCACGGGCTGCGCCTGTGGGTGGCACAAGCAGGGGTGTCAGGGCCGGTATCCCCGGGCTGGGGCACAGCCTGGGCCCATTGCTGAACCCCGGGCTGGGCTCACCTGCAGGGCCAGCCTCACTCCCTTGGTGACAGCGGCGTCGGGGAAGGTGGCCTGTACCATGGGCACCAGTGTGCTTTTCAAACACCCTCCCTCAGGGCCGATTGTGTCACAGTCCTGGCAAATCCGGGACATGACCACGAAGTAGAGAGGGAAGTCGGTGGTGATGATGCGACAGACCCTCTTCTTCTCCAGCTCGTCCAGGCTCTCCAGCTCTGCAAGGGCAGCACAGCCATCAGTGCTCACACACCAAGCCCGGGGCTGTCACCCACCATGCCACACTCAGTCCTGTCCCACCACCCAGGCCGGCCGCAGCCCTGCCTGCGGGGAGCCGCAGGGTGCCGAGTCCCCGCCTGCCAGGCACGCTCACCCTCATCCATGCCGTTGAGCAGCTGGTCCATGTAGCTCTCCTCGTAGCGGTTGCGGTGCTCCTTCCAGACAGAGCCGTTCTCGCTGCGCAGCACCACCAGCTCACGGTCCCCACGCCCGTAGGAAGCAAAGTGCGGGATCTCCACAATGACAGGGCTGCAGACAGCAGAGGAAGGGTGATTACATGCAGGTGCTGCTGCCAGGACACACAAGGTGGCCCTGGGCAGAGCACCTGCCCGTGCCCTACAGCCGCCGGAGGAGGAAGGCAGGACTGCTCGCACCCATCTCTCTGGGAAACGGGGTCTGCACCTGGTCAGGACCATGCTGGTCAGGGCTTTTCCTACCAGAGCACAACCACTGATCCATTACACTGGAACAACCCACCCCGGAAACATGCTGTGCCTGGCTGGAGGCGGGATGTCCCCTGCACCAGACCCCAGAGCAGAGATGGGCAGAGGTCTTGCCACAGCTGGCAGAGACTCTAGAGGAGCCCGGATCTGTCCCCCACCATGGGGGGGGCAGCCACACTGTTGCCAGCCCTATCACCTCTGTTTCCAGCTGTGCTCACCTGAGGAACTGGGCACCAGCGGGCCCCAGGGCAATGATCCGGCTGGCCAGACCCTCCTCCTCAGCCAGTGTTGGGGGTGCAGGCAGCTTTTGGGGCTTCACCAAGCGGCAAGTGATGCGGGTGGGGGCTGCGCAGGCGCGGGGAGGGATGACCACACGCAGCCCGTGGTGCCGGCTGCCCCGCATGGAGCCACCACGGGCATCCACCATGAAGCTGACCAGGAACCTGGAGTGGGCAGAGGCATGGGCAGGTGGGCACCTTGCAGCCAGCTCATGAGCAGAGCCTGCATGTGCCGCATGGGCTGGGCACTCACCCTGTGTGCACGGGGCTGGCCACTGGGCTGATGTTATCCGATGTCTCAGTGGCGGGGCTGCTGGGGATCAGGGAGTCCTCGTCGAACTCCTTGGAGGGCTGTGTAAGGCAGGGAAGGCCCCACACGGGCACAGGATCTTATGTGGGGGTGCTGAGCCTGCCCAGTCCTCTGCAGTCCCACAATCTCCTCTGGGCAGTCCCATACCACCAGGTCCATCCCCACCACCCACCCCACATTGTGGCTCTGTGGTGATGGGGGGACTCTCCCTGGCAGGGATGCCTGGGAGGGCCATGGCAGGCTGTGTCTCATGCTCACCTCCTGTGGGGACACTGAGGGTGCATGCAGCAGGCTGACTTGCTCAGCTTCTGTCTCCACAGGTCCTACCTGCTCAGTCTCCTCTGCTCTGGTCACCACAGTCTCAGGTGGGATGCAGGGGACCTGCAGGACAGCTGGAGACTCCATCCTGGCAGGAAAGGGCAGTGACAGCCACTGAAGTGGCAGGTCTCGGCCACTCAGCCCCCCACGGTCCTCCCAGGGAGTCCTGGGACCGCTGGACAAAGGCAAACTCAGCAGCAGACCCATGTCCTGCTCCAGGACCAACATGGACTATCTTTGCCATAGCCAGTGGGGGCTCAGTGATCCATTCCTTAGCCAGAGCTGTCTCTGCCCTACTGGCATCCCACCCCAGCACCATTCTGGCCCTGTGCCCTGTACCCGCTCCCTCCCCACCACCCAGTGCCCCTTACGTTTGCTCCAGTGTCGTTGTGGTCACAAACTCCAGCATCTCCCTCTTGCCCTCTTGGTCCCTGGGATCGAGTGTCCTGGGCTTTGGTGCGATCAGCTCCTCCTCTGAAAGTGAGAGCTGGCTCAGGACGCAGAGGCAGAAGGAAAAGGGAGCACAGACATCCAGCCATTACCCCCACCCCTCCCCAGGGCTGGATCCAGGGCCCATCCCTGCTCCCACTGCTCCCCACAAACACTGTCCCCTGGGGCTCAGCCGGCCACGGGGCGGCTTTGCCCTCTGCCAGATGGGGTCTGCTGGCAGGGGCAGGACCCATGCTGCAGGTCAGTGGGACAGGAGCTGTGGTAGCTGTCAGGAGCTTCGGCTGCTGGCCGACCCCTTTCCCAGCACCAAGCACAGAATGGAGCCTGCTGGGGGGGACACCCTGCCATTGGATGCTGGGGACAGGAGACTAGGCAGGGCTGTGGGTGTGGGAAGGATGCTCTAACACGCATCTGTCCTTGGGGGCACAAGCCTGGCCAGCACTACCTGCTGGCCAAATTAACGCCTGTTAAGGAGTTCGCCACAGTATGGCTCTCGCCATTGCCCTAAGCAGGGGAGTCCAGCACCTCCCACAGCAGGGAGAGACCCCCAGAGATTGGGAGGGGACCACAGCAGCACGGAGACTTTTGAGCACTCAGGCTCATCCCTGCCATGGCCAGAATGACACAGGGCAGTTGTGGAGGGGCACAGGAGTTTGTCACAGGCTCTTCCGCCTACTGGGGACAGGGCCTGGGGCCAACAGGGAGCCAGGGCTCCCCCACACTGCGGGACAGCCCTGTTCATGCAGTCACACCACAGCAAGCAGCACAGACACAGATGGGCAGGGCGGGATGGCGGGGCTGTGCTGGGTGGCACAGGCCCAGCAGAAGGCTCAGCAGATGGAGGTGGCGTGCGGATGGTTAGTGGCCATGGGGTGAAATGGGCCATTGAGCTGGGGCAGGGGGACACATTTCATACCCATTACTGTGACATGAGCAGTGCCTGCAAAGTAAGAAGAGGCAAAGGTGAGGTCTCGGTGTGAGGGAACAGGAGCAGACCAGCTGCAGCCAGGCTGGGAGCTGGTACAACCCCATGGAGCAGGGTATGGTGGAGGGCTCTGCATGCCAAGGACTCTCTGCACACTGTCCCAGGAGCATGGAACCATGGAGACACTCAGGCATATCCCTCCTGCACCTGAGCCAGGAGGTGCCGTGCCAGGAGTCTGGTGGGCTCCCCTCATCCTCTCCACAAGACCACCATGGGGCCACAGCCTCCCCACCCCAGCCGTCAGGAATGCCAGTGCCCATCTGGCTGCTGCCAGCTGCACTGGTCCAACTGGCAGACCTCTGGGACAGTGTGACCCAGCTCCAGCCCCTCACCTTCATCCTCTGACACGTCCAGAATCTCGTCTACGGTCTCTGGGAAGCTCATGCGGTGCTTGTCACCAACTGACTGCAGGAGTAGAGCAGAGTCAGAGGAGGCCAGCTCTTCACTGTGCAGCCCCTGCAGCCCCCTCCTCATGCCCGGGCTCGACTCCCTCTGCCCCAAGTGAGGCCACAGCTGCTGCCCAGGGCTCACTGCCCAGCTGCGCAGGGTGGACCTTTGCCAGGCAGCTCTCAGATCCAGCCCTCCCTCAGGGACTCACTGGGATGTCAGTTTCCTCTGTGACAATCTTGAGCACATCTGTGACAGAGATGTAGCCAAGCCGCTTTGCGATGGCAAGGGGAGTGGTGCCGTTCTGTGCAGGGAGGAAGGACGGGGTCAGCAGCAGCCACAGGGAAGCCCGGGCAGGTGACTGAGCCTGCCATGGGTGAGGAGGCACGGGCGAGCACCATACTCACCGTGCTGATCTCGTTGGGAGAGGCACCGTGCTTCAGCAGTAGTGTCACAATGTCCGTGTGTCCCTGCTGCGCTGCCTGGTGCAGAGGGGTGTATCCCAGCTGCAGGGGGGAACAGAGGGTTCTGCCATCGGTCCTGGGACTCTGCTGCCCCAGAAATGCCCCCAGGCCTCACATTGTGCTTCATGCCTGGAGCAGGAGGGCAGCTCCCTCCTTTCCGGGGTAAGCAAAGGGCTCTGCAGAGCCCAGCGCTTCCCCAGGGCTGTAGCCAGAATACAGCAGCTTCCAGACAAGGAGACAGGAGGGCTTGGAACAATGTGGTGTGGGGGTGGGGGGAGAATTGGAAGCAGGGAGGGAGACTAAGCCTTCCCCAGCAACCTGGATCCTGCTGCCCAGGGCAGAAGGGTCCTTGGAGCACAGGACATCTCTGTACCTTAGTCTTGGCATTGACATCAGCCTGGTGCTGCAGCAAAAACTTCACCAGCTTAATGTTCCCATAGTGGCTGGCCACATGCAGCGGGGTATAGCCCATCTGAAATACAAGATCGGGTCTCAGCCTGCCCTCAAAGATGCCCTTCTGGCTCATCCCATGGGCAAGCCCCCACAGAGGAAGGAAGGTGCATGCATGTGGGTGCTGCCTGAGAGCCCAAGGCCAAGGCAGAAGGCACAGTGCAGACCACACCAGGCTGTGCCCAGGGGTACAGGAGTGACCTGTGGGAGCGGGCAAGAATCATCCCTCTATGGAGATGGGAGGAAGGGGAGGAAGAGTCCCCAGGACACAGACAAAATGGTAAGAATACTTGCGAGAGGGGAGAGTCTTGCAAGAACAAGAAAAGCAATACTCCTCCTGGAGGAGGCCTAGCGGTAGTTCCCCCACATGTTTTTCACCACAGCCACAGTCAGTGCACTACTTTACCCTGGTTGTTGCATCCACTGTGACTCCATGTTTCACCAGAACATCAGCAACCAGCACATGCCCTTCTTGAGCCACAAGATGGAGAGGAGTCAAGCCACTCTGCAAACAGAGGAGGTCTCAGCACAGTGGCAGTGCCACCATTGCAGCTCTACCAGCAGAGACTCTAAGTCAGGTCTCCAACCTGGCAAACTGACTGGCACTGTGCAGTTGGCCAGCGTGCTGCTGCCCAAATGCAGGGAGGCACCAGGGCCTGCACTACCACCCTCCCTGCTGCTCCCTGCTGGGGTGTTCTCTTCCAGCCTGGCAGGATGCACTGGGAAAACTTACCTTGTTGCCTAGGTTGCCGTTGGCTTGTTTGGAGAACAGCAGTGCCACCATGTCTGCGTGCCCCTCCTGGGAAGCCAGGTGCAGGGGGGTGACCCCCTGCGCAGACTCGGCGTTCGCAGAAGCCCCGTACTGCAGCAAGCTGCTTGCCACCTCCAACTGGTTCTGCTTGGCAGCGATGTGCAGGGGGGTGTACCCGTTCTGCAGGGAGAGAGGCTCATTGCAGTGCGCAGCCCCTGATGAGCAGACCAGCAGGGACAGAAGGTGCCACTTTGCCTCTCCTGCCCTTCCTAGTCACCTCCAGAGCTCAGGGATGCGGGCCTCACACCCGAACCATCTCCCCGACAGCAACTAGCCTTGACGCTGAGGCCAAATCCCTCTTCCAGCCAAGACAGGGGTATCAAAGACCACCTGCTTCAGGTTCAACTGGTATCAGCTTGTCCTGGAGTTTTCCATCCATGAATTGCTACGGCAGCATTCAGCCACCCAGAGCTGAGAGGCCTGGGCAGACAGACACCTCCCAGAACGTGCCTGGCTGAGGTGTGGGGGAAAACCTTGCACTATGCGGGATTAGTATTCATGCAGAGACTGCAGGGCCTTGTGCGCTGCCTCTGCCGCCACGCTGCAGCAGCGCAGCAGCTGGCAGACGGGCTCTGCCCGGGGTGACGCGCGGGCTGTCGGTGACGCAGACCGATGGGGGACTGGCGCCGGTGCCAGCTGCTCCCAGTGCCTGCGCAGCGAGTCTGCCGGCTCAGGGGACAGGGGAGGCCAGATGGGGAGGGCTGGCACCAGCAGCCACTCGTCTGTTCCAAGGATACAGTTTCTGCAAACAACGTGGAAAACAGGGCTGCCGGTCTGCTCCTTGGGGGCTGCTGGGCTGCTCTTTGGGGGGACGTTCCCCATGCTCAGGCAGAGCGGGGCGACTCTCACGAGCTGGTGGATTTTCTGAGTCACTGCTTCCCAGCTGCATGCAAACATTCGCATGCGGTTTCCCAAACTGCCAGACCACATCGCTGCTCGGCAGGGCTTGCTATGGAAACACATCCCCCAGCAACAGCCGACACTGGCAGCAGGGACTATCCTGACATACCCTGTCTGTGGGGTTGGTATGACCCTGGCCCCCTGTCCTGCTGCCAGGGACAGGCACAAAGAGTGGCTGGTGGTGATTGGTCCATTGCACACTCCCCAAGTCCCAGGGCTGAGGGGCAATGCTGGCCCCAGGCTGGCACGCACTGACCACAGGACACATCCCCAGGGACACCCGGTCCAGCCTTACCCAGGCTGAGCTGTGCGGAGAGCTCCCCTTGGGAAGCAGCAGCCTGACGATCTCCAGGTTGTTGTGGTGCACAGCCACGTGCAGCGGGGTCAGGCCGTTCTGAGAAGAGGGAGAAGTGAGACAGGTCCTCTCCCCATATACCCCACTCCTCCCACTGCCGCAGGAGCAACACTCACCTTCCCTGCTGCATTGGGGTGAGCATCATGTGCCAGCAGCAGCTCTGCCACATCCACCTTCCCATACTTGGCTGCCACATGGAGAGGGGTAAATCCTTTCTGAGGAGAAAGGCAGCCCATCACAGGGTGCACAGGGATGAGGAGGAGAGCACTGGCACACACGTGGGAAGGGATGCTGCAGCACAGGAGGAGGCTGCCCCTCCTATGACAGGGACATTGAGCCACGAGCCTGCCCAGCTGGGCTGTGCCTTCAGTGATGGTGGCCACAGCAGCCTACCTTGGTCATGCAGGTCTGTGAGGCCCCCTTCTCCAGCAGAGCTAGGGCTGTGTCCACATGCCCCTCTCTGGCAGTGATGTGCAGGGGTGTGTGCCCTGCTGTTGTGGCCAGGTTGGGGTTTGCATTGTTCTCCAGCAGCAGTTTGACCATGCCTGTGTGGCCAATGCGTGCGGCACAGTGCAGAGGGGTCTGGTCATCCTGCAAGGGAGGCAGAGAAACTGTTTTGGCAGACGTGGACCAGTCCCTTGCTTGCCATGCCAATGGGTCCCCAGTCCTGCTCCTGCTGTTGCACAGCCCCTGGCAGGCCAGGAGCTGGACTATCGTACAGGTTCTCTCTACTTACCTTGGCCTTGGCGTTGGCTTTGGCTTTGTTCTGCAGCAGGTACTTTGCCACATCCGTGTGCCCAGCTCTGGCTGCCATGTGTAGGGGTGTCTCCACTTTCTGCACCAAGGACAGGATAAATTGGTGAGACTGTAGGAGGGAATATGCCCTCCTGCAGTCGTTCCTCTGGTCTGAGCACAGGAGAGCAGTGCCCACGACTTTTTCTGGCCCCTACCAGTTCCCCCTGCCAGCCCAAATCCAGTGGCACAAAGGATTGCTCAGGAGAGCAGAGAAAGCAGGACTCGGGCAATCCCCACCTCCTGCTGGACCCCACCATGCTGAGTTCCCACCAGCCCCAGCCAGGGTGGGACTCACCACATTGGAGACATTTGGAGAGGCTCCACGTTGCAGCAGGGTCTTGACGATGGGCAGGTGCCCCATGAAGGCGGCCACATGCAGGGGTGTCAGGCCGGACTGTGGGGAGAAAGGGACAGGAACCAAGATTGGGGCTGATGGCCTTGCCAACATCTCTTCCAGCTCCCTCCTCCCCCTCCCAGGGCATGCTCCAGCACAGAGGCAAACTCAGGGTCCCCAGCCCGGCCCCAGCACCCCGGCAGGTGAACTGAGGGGAACACAGAGAGCTGCTGCCTCCCCTGAGTCCCCTGCCCTGTAGAGAGCAAGATGTGAGGAGATGCTGCCAGGCTTAGCAGGTCCTGAGCTGCAAAGAGCTCTAAGCTGCAATGAAGAAGGTGCCTGGGGACCAGAAGAGGCTGGGGGCCACCATCCTCTGCAGCACTGCTGGCTCTGCACAGGAGAGCTGGGGCTGGGCCGCAGCCCACCTACCTCCGTGACAGCATCGATGGAGGCACCCGTCTTCAGCAGCAGCTCCATCACCCGGATGTGGTTCTTCTTGCAGGCGATATGGAGGGGTGTGAAGCCATTCTGCAGATGGATGGGCAGAGGTACAGGCATTTGCAAGAACTCTCCCTCTCCCCTGCCCCAGCCCTGCCTGTCCCTCCTAACTCACCAGGGCTCGGGAGTTAGGTTTGGCCCCCTTCTCCACCAGCAGCTTGGCTACCCGGTGGTGCCCACAGTGTGCGGCCACGTGCAGCGGTGTTAGGTGGTCCAGGGTGATGTCGTCGATCTCGGCGCTGTACTGCAGGAGCAGACGCACGCAGTCCAGGTGGTCGCCCTGCGCTGCCATGTGGATCGGCGACAAGCCGTTCTGCGACCATGAAGCGGGGCCTCAGGGCTGGGCCAGGAGGGGGACAGGCAACCCAGCCAGCCCCTGCCTTGCTACCCTGGCCACAGCTCTGGGGCAGAAGAGATGGTGTGTTCCCCAGAGCGCTACCAGAGAGGAGCCCCAGAATCCCTCTCTGAGACTCACAGCTGAGCAGAAGGCAGTGCCTGAAGAGCTGCTGCCATGGGGCAGGCTGTCCCCTTCTCAGAGCTGGTCCCTTGGAAGCATGCAGCCCTCGGGCAAAGGGCTTCAGCTAGAGCCAAGGAGGAGGTCAGGAAGCTCCTTGCCCCTTGGGAGGCCAAAATCTCAGCACCAGCCCAGCCACAGGTGGCATTCAGCAACTGTGCCCAGCTTGTTACCCCCTGTGTGGCCCTGGGACCTGGCACCAAGCACAACCCCACAGAGTCCCATGGATACCTTGGTTTTGGCTTGAATGGGAGCCCCGTGGTCAAGCAGGATCTCTGCGATTCGCACATGTCCATTGCGAGCCGCACAGTGGAGAGGGGTCAGCTCATCCTGGGGAGAGAGAAAGGTTCAAGGGCTCATCATGGGCAAGAAAGGGCAGGGCTTCCCTCAGTCAGGAAAGTAACAGGGTCTTTGGACTTATTTTTGCAAAATAAGGCAAAACTGAGCCCCCGGCCCCAGGACACACCCACTGTAGCCATGCAGCCTCCTCTCACCTCTACATGCACCAGCAAAAAACCTGGTCCATCCCTTAGTGCACCAGGGACCCTCCCTCACCCACCCAGCGAGATATTCACAGGGTGTGCACTGGGCAGTGCTCCCTGGACACAGGTTGCTTGGGGAGGGAGACAACCCATGTACTTGCAGGTGATCCAAAAGCAGTCTCACCTTGGTCCTCGTCTCTATCTGGGCCCCGCGGTCCAGCAGCAGCCGTACCATGATGATGTTGCCCCGGCGGGAGGCTATGTGCAGGGGAGTGATCCCATTCTGGGAGAAGGAACAGCAGCATGTTAGAGGGAACAGCCCCTTCTCTTTCCCCTGCAGGGCTGCAAGGAGACATGGAATGAACAAAGAACAGAGAGGACAGGAACCACACACAGCTCGCGGAAAAGCACCAGCTCATGGGTTTGTCTGCACCCATGGGACTGGAAGAGGCACACAAACTGCAGGGAATATAAGCTCTGCCCTGCAGTGACAGCACCAGCTTTCCCTCAGCCTGGACACAAGTCTCAAGAATTTCCAGTGATGCATGGCTGCATCCAACAGAGGGAAGACATAGTAGAAAAGGTCCATGCTGGTTATTAATGGCAACTCCCCAGGAATGCATCAGTGTGCTACCTTCTGCATGGCACCTACATGGGAAGGAGCCACAGCATCCTCCTCTGGCATCGCAGCAGTACCCATCCCACTCTGCACTCACCTGGGGTGTGAAGTTGACGCTGGCTCCACGGTTCAGCAGTAATTGGGCCACACTGAGGTTCTCGTAGTGGGCTGCAATGTGCAAGGGGGTAAATCCAGTCTAGGAGAAAGAAGGAGGGATCAGCCCAGCCAGACACATGCTCCCTGCTGAAAGGATGGATAAACACAGCATACCAAGCTGCTGCTCTCCCTGGGGATGTGGGAAAGCTCCCAGAGACAGGATGGGAAAGCCACACACCTTGGAGAGGACGTCAGCATTGGGATCATTCTGCAGCAGCACGGCGGCTGTGCGAGTGTCATCGTTGCGGGCTGCGATGTGCAGGGCAGGCAGGCGGACCTTACCCTTTGTCCCATAGTTAATAAGGTGAGCAACCACATTCTCATGCCCTTGTTGCAGAGCCACAGCAAGTGGTGTGAAGCCATCCTGCCAAGGAGAGGCTGGTGAGAGGGGGAGAGCCGAGGAGCCATGGCAGCACCTGGCACATCCAACAGCAGCCCCAACAGGCAGGGCCCTAGAGTCCTCCCCAAGGATCTCACCTCTGTGGCTACATTCTGATTGGCTCCATTTTCCAGTAAGAACTTGACAACTTCCAGGTGGTTTTCCTGCGCTGCCATGTAGAGGGGTGTGAAGCCTTTCTGCAAACACAAGGCCATGCACATCAATACAACCCTTTAAGTTTCTCAAACTTCTTGCAGACCTACACCCCATCAACACCCACACCCCCACCTCACTGAACTGGGGCAAAAGCATACACAGTGTTGGGGGGGGGGGGGGGGGAAGGAAAAAAACTGGCAGTGGTGGAACAATCACAGAGAGCTGGGGCTCAAGGCTCCGCATGTCTAGAAAGAACCAGGGAAATGCTCCACAACAGTCAATGCACGAGACACTGCCTTTCACTCATTGCCACTACTGTCCCTTGCTTTGGGGGTGCTTCTCTCATCAGCAAAAAGCTGAAGAGCTTGCAGCCACACCAGGGCTGAGAAAGAGAGAATGAAGGAGGCAGAGTGTGCAGAGCTGCAGGGGTTGCTGGAGGCTTTGCCAGGGAGGCATCGGCCACAACTCCTCCCGGAATGAGTTCAAAGTGCCTGTGTGTGCTGCCATGGACTCCCTCAGCAGAGAGACCCTGCTGGTCTCCCAACATCCCTCCAGACTCCCTCCCCACCACTCGCACACTCATCTTCTTTCATGAGTCTGGCAGAGCAGTCCTTTTCCCTGAACACAACTAGAGAGAAACTGTAAAGGGCTGCTGAAGTGCCGGTGCTGGGCACATTTCCCACCATGAGGACACCACCATCATGCATGCTGGGTGCTCTACCCACCCCAGCCCAGGTCACTCTACCTGTGACTGCGCATTGACGTTGGCCCCATAGTTCACCAGTTCCCGGACCACGTCCTGTTGTCCAGCCAGGGCAGCGATGTGCAGGGCTGTGTTTCCCTTCTGAAAGACACCACAGGGCAGCGCTCAGGAGCTGGAGCAGCCACGATGGGCCTGACATGCTAACAGGCGTGCAAAGAGCAGCTGGCCAGGAGAAGCCTGTGGGGCCACGCAGCCCTTGCTCCATGCCCCATCCCCACTACAGAGTGGGCAGCTACCCTTCACGTTTGCTGGCCAGGGAAGAGAGTGATTTCATCTCTCCCATGAAGTTACTGGCAGCAAAAGCTGTGTGTGCTGTCAGGCCCTGTGTATCTCCAGCACTGAGAGACGAGGAGGGGAGGGAGGATGGGGGGCTGAGCTGGCAGTCTTCAGGCAAAACTGCAGTGTGCACTCTGGAAGCCAAGGCATCCCGGCAGAGCTAAGGGATGATAAGCAGGCTGGAAAATGCAGACACAGGCTCCTCCAACTTGTGCCTTTGTGTGGTGTGGCAGAATGCCAGGCTCTGTTCTGCGCCCTGAGCCCTGCCAGAGCGGTGGGGAGGTGGGGAGCCAGCCCTCCCCGGCTCTCACAGCCCTTCAGATGGTGCTGGAGGCTGCTCATTTGTCAGCCCAGCTCGCTTGCGTGGTGTCTCTCTTGTCACCGAGCAAGAACCACACCCCGTCGTGGTGATGCAAGGAGAGAATGAGATGTTATTTACAGAGCGCAGGAGCTCTCCAGGCTTGTGAGAATGGTACCAAGGCCATCTCTGTGTTGCACCATGCAGGGGTGCCATGGGGCAGCACGGGCTGACCCCAGCTGGCAGCCAGTGCCAGGAGGAGATATGGATGAAGACAGCACTAGTCTGCGTCGTGGCTTCTGTTACTCCTCCTGAGCTCACAGTGGCCCCTGTGGCCCAGAGGAACCTCCCACATGGAGGTGCCCAGCACAGCTCCAGCTGGGCTGAAATCACAGCCTGGTCTCCAGGCCCAGCCCAACACCATCACCATCGGCACAGCCCTTCCAGGGGCTGAAAGCAAACAGCGTGATTCACCACTCAGCTACTGCTGCCGTGTCTGCCAGCAATGGCAGGGTGCGGAGCAGGAACTAACGTGACCAGAATCCCTTGTCCTCACCTTGGTCGTTGTCTCCAATACGATCTCCTTGTGCAGCAGCTCCACCACCATTTTCACGTGGCCCTCCTTGGAGGCCAAGTGCAGGGCATTCAGCCCATTCTGGAGGGAGAGAAGGTGGGAGAGGGGCATTAGTCACCGGCTGGGGCTCTGCAGGGACCCCCCTACTCCGAGCTTCTGTGTGGACACAACTGTGGGCACTTGGCCCATGCTGGAGAAAGGGCAGGTTGGCAGGAACAGGAGCCCTGGAGTTGTCCTCGATCCCTGTGCTGGCATCCAGCACAACAGCCATGGTTATCTCCAGGCTGCCAGGGCAACTGTGTGCTGAATGCTGAGCTGCTGACTAATGCTGGAGGTTTCTCATGAGCAAAACATGCAGCCCCCGTAGACGATTTCCTACAGGTGGGTGTCACTACAGCCCAGCACATGTGTGTTTGTTGCCACAGGAACTGTTTCAGTCCTCTCTGCTCATGGCACATCCCTGATGTCAACTCCTGTCTCTGCTCAAGTGACTTTCCTTGGGGTGTCGCTCCCCAGCATTGCCCACCTGCGGCCCAGCTTTTCAAACCTAAAGCACAGAGCAGAGCTTTGTGTATGGCCCAGAGCTGCTGTGAAAGTGCCCATACAAACATTAAACTTTAACATTTACACAGGCAGAAGTGCAGTGCCTGAGAAGCTCTGCCTGCGACAATGATTTTATCCAGCAGCAGCCAAATTTAATTCACACTAGTTGAGGAGCTCCCTCCTGGCTTCGCAGACTGCCCCATCCTGCAGCCCCTGCTCAGCAGAGGGTCGGCTTCACTCCCTCAGAGTTTGGCTGCAGCAAAGGGTGCAGAGAAAGCGTTGGCTGGGCCACGGCTACTCTCCACCAGCTCCAAGAACCCCCAAACAACTGAAGCGACTTCTCAGGAACAGCTCTGGATGTGCCCCACTTTAGTTCACTTTTTTCCAACACATGAGACCTGTGCCCTAGGGGCAAAGGGCTGCCCAGTGCTCTTTTAGCATCCCCAGGCCTGTCAGGAGGTGTCAGGCCAGTCGGTACCCCAGAGGCTGCTAAGACAGCTTCTGCTCCATTATTTCTGACATCCTGCTTCCGCAGGAACAAAAGGGCTGGGATATTTGCTGGCAAAGAGGTTAAATACTTGCAGGCAATTTCAGATGTCACTTTTTCCCCACAAGGCAAACCTTTCTTGTCCCTCACTTCTCCCGGGCGGATGCACTATGTTTACTCACCCCTACGCAATGCTGTCGCCTGGCAGAGCCGCCAGCTCCCCGAGAGCACACGGTCCTGCCCAAGCTCTCCACCTCCCAACCATCTGTTTCGGCTCCTGTGGAGCACTGGAAGGTCACTTCACAGAATTGCTTCATCCCCACCTGAATATAGGTAGGGGAGCAGAAAATACCCAGAAAGGCTCCAGTTCCAGCCCTCAAAGCTCCGGTTAAGCTTAGAACAGCTTCAGGAATGTTATTGTACTGGAAAAAGATTTTTCCACCCTCTCACTCAAATCACCAGCTATCCAGGGATCATGGTCAAAGATTCACAAATTCTTTTGCTCAACTCTGATTACAGCACAAAGAGCAAAAACCTAAAAATCCACAGGCTTCCTCAGCATAACAACTCCAAAGACCCTATGACCCTCAAGCACAAAAGGCCTGCTTCCAAGGGAAAACAAAGTGGGAACACTGCAACAACCACAGAACAGAGCTGCCGAATGGAAATGCTCCCCAGCCTGGCTCCACTGAGCCCATCGCCTCGGTCAAGCCCAGCTTGACTAAGACACACCTACAGAACTCCATACAGATGGCCACCGACACCCTTAACTTCATGACCTCCCAAGTTGGATATGGCCACAGACACACACTCTTTTTCTTGGTTACACTCACAAAAAAATGCTTGGACTGCAAGACCACAGATGTTCAGTTGCTCTCCTCAGCACATGTGCCCTTTTACACAAGGGATTCGTAAATAACCTTTTGAATGCTGAAAACCTGTGACGAATCATTATTCTCTGGCCTTACAGCAATAAGTGCAATGTTTGCAGAAGATCATTTCCCTGCAGTCCATCGATATTTCTGCTGCTGGAACAATACAGGCTGTTTTGCACATTTGCTTTGGCTTGACAGCTCCTCTGACCCAAAACCGCCACAGGATGTGCTTAATTTGAAAGGTGCTGTATTCTTCTCACTAAGTGCTGCAAATGCTTCCCAAAAATCCCAGTCACTGGCTGTCAATGCGACAAATGCAGCCCAGAAAACACAAAAGACAGGACTTTGCACTTAGCCTGTGACAAAGCGGGGCCCTGCCCTGGATTGCCCATCAGGACTGTGAGTGGCCACCCCAAGAGAGACTATCTCCTGGCACCAGTTGGCTAGCTCAGCACTGTTTCCTGCTGGTGAGGGTCCTGGCAGCTTGTCCTTAGGCCTCCGGCTCTTCATGGATGAGATGGGAGCATGCAGAAATTCAAAACACGAGAGGTGGATAATGAAGACACCGATGCAGCAATGGAGGGGATGAAATCGGCGGGATGAAGATCAGATGGCATGTCAAGGTCTCTGCACTTGAGTAAGAATACAGGGCCTGTGGGATAGGTCTGACCACATATATCCCTCTTTATTCTATACAGGACATGTGAGGTTGGACCTTTCCCACAGGTCTGATATTCCTCAGAAGGAAACCCCAAAGTGCCATCTAACCTCAGGGAGATGGCAGGAACCAGAGCAAAGATGTCTGTGAAGGAAGTGCCTCATACTGTCGTAGCCCTGTGCTCCCGATCAAGGTGTTGCATTCCCTCACCAGCACCAGAAATCTGGCTGGAAACAGGACTTGCAGCCAGTCAGTGGAGACAGCTGACGACTGACCATCTCTCTGGGTGAGGAAGAAGTCCAAAGCCATTGTCTTTATCTTGTGGCTGTGTTTCCCTCCTTTAATTCTTTGCAGGGCCCTCTCCAGAACCAGATATTCCTCTGCACTAGAGCAGTACAGGAGCAGCAGACGCAGAAATCTTCCCTCTGGTTTTAGGCTTGTATTGGAAATGAGTGAACATCCGCGGCACACTCTGCTTGTGGAGTCTCCCATCTCAGACGGCATGGGCCAGTGCGGCCAAACACAGCCCCCACCTACTCTTGCCCCTCTCTTCCAGACACCCACAGAAACTGCCAGGGGGGATTCTCTGAGTCACTTGTGAATGGGCAAAGGTGATTTTCCCTCCAGGCTCTGCCCCAGCCTCTGCACACAGGAACATCCCACACACGGCAGCATCCCCAGCCCCTCCTGGGGAGGAGAGTGGCAGCATCTCCCTGCTCTCCCAGAGGTCTGTCAGGGAGCGGTGGGTGCATTAAACACCGATTTGTCTCTGCTCATTTGTAGCTAAGCACTTGGAAGCAGGAGCAGTGTGACTGCTTCACTTCCAGCCACTGGCCCACTGCTGTGGCTCAATTACAGGGGCTGCTGTTCTCCCAGGAGAGACGAGGGAAGCAGCAGCTGGGTTTAATGACTGGGGAAAATTCTGAAATGATTTACAGCAGCTTGGAAGGTGCAAACAGGGGATCTGCTCAGTGCCGAGAGCAGGCCATGTCGTGCAGCCCAGTGTTAAATGTGTGCCACATGCCCTCTCCTCTCTTCAAACCCTGTAGTTATGAGGTCAGAGCCTCTAGCCCACCAACAGGCCCCATGGAGAAGCTCATCTTCAAAGGACTCTGAAACTGAACATTTTCTACCTCTTCTCCCTACAAGACCCTTCTGATTTAAATCCCGTATGTCCCCACAGAGCCCCAGGACAGAAGTCTTTGAGAGTATCTGGTTGCTGATTATGAATTAATAATCCAGATCATAAGATAATACAGTGATGAACAAAATGAGCGACTACTGAGCTTTTCCCAAACCCCATGGAGTGTCCCAGAGAGGAGATGCAAGCTGCAGCGTGCCCCAGGGGTCTGCAGAAGCCCAGCATCCCTGCATGGTACCATCGGTAAGAAAAGAACAGGAGATGATGACATTTCCTTGGGGGAGCCTGACTGCAGTGACTGCACTGGGCGCTGCAGTGCACAAATCAGTAGGTCTGAACTACGCTCAGTTTGGGGACTTGACACTAAACCAGGTGAATATACACCTGTGCTACCTGCCCTGTCAGCCCTCCCCAGCATCACTACTGCTCGGGAAAGCAGCAGAGGGCTCAGCCCCTGTCACCCCTTGCTCAGCCCAAGCCTCCCAAGTCTCTCCCTACAGCACCTGCACCGACTCAGGCTGAGACACTTGCATTTGGCAGCTACACAGATCCAAACTGTTTTGCTGCTTATGTGCAAACAACTCCTCTGTGCCTGCAGCTCTCCTTTCTGGGGGCAGACCCATCTCTGCGCTGGGCTGGGAGGATTTCCACCTGCCCAACACCTCCTAGGCCACCAAGACCGGCATTTTTCAAACATCCCTGGCTTGTGTTAAACTGCAGCTTCTGGGAACCTGAAAGCCTGAGCACTGCAGGTGAGGGTAATATCCCCAAGAGTGTGACAACCTGGCCACAGACATCTATCTGCTCTGCCCTCTGATAAGTGGCTGAGCCTCTCCCAGCTGTCCCAGTTCCTTGTCACCTTGCAGGAGCCTCAGATCTCCCTCTTTGCTTACCTGTTAATGCCCTTTGCTATGCTCCAGCCAGTACTGCCAGGCTCCCCAGACCTTTATAGCTATTGCCGTCCTCCCTGCCCCAAAGACAGCCAGCCTTTCAGCTGGGCCACAGCTCTGGGGCACAGCCCTGGAGACTGAACAGTGCCTTTGCAGAGCAGATCATCCCCAGGAAATCACCTCCGCACAGCAGAGTCGCTGCTGTGCTCCACCGAACAGAGGACTGCTTTTCTCTCATCTTCAGACACCTCATCAGGAGCCGGACGCATCAGGAGCAGGAGGGGATGGGGAAGCACAAGGCAGCTTCTCCCTCAAGATTTTGAACTTCTTCTGCCAGGCAAGTTACTATCAGCTAACTTATACCCTGCTCCATGGCAGGCAGGACTGTGGGATCAGGCCAGGTTCTCCCGATGGGATACACAGAGGAGAGCAAGTGAGCAGCCACGGGGAACCTCCCTGCTTCCATCCTACAGGAGCAGTGCAGGGAAGGGGAGCAGTGACTGTCACCGGGCCTGGGGGAGTCACCGCATGGCACATTTTCACATGAACTAGAGATGGTACCAGAAGCACCATGGGTTTCACCTACCTGGTTACAGGTGTTAATATCTACCCCATTTCTGAGGTGATCCAAGGCTTTGTCCAGATTCCCGGATCTTGCAGCTCTCAAGAAACTGGTTGCAGCATCGGCCTTGGGGAAAAAAAGAAAATGCATGAGACTGAGTCCCTCTGTTCTCCCCCATCACCAGCACAGGGCCAGCTCTTCACTCGGTTGCAGAGAACATGACTACAGAGACCAAGCAGGTCGAGGTGGGACCTCCTGGGACAGGCTGAGGTGCCCCAAATAAGACAGGAAGAAGTAAAGCTGGACTTAGAGTGAAGAGCATCCAGAAGATGGGGCAGGAGAGCCACATGAGGTCAGCAGCTCGTCCCAGCACTGCAGGTGGGATAGGGAGGAAGCTCTAAGGGACTCCAACCATGGCAGCCTCCTTGGCCCAAGGAAACATCTCCATGTCCTGGCTGAGAGACTGCAGCAACGTGTCCTGGCTGAGAGACTGCAGCAACGGATGAGGCTTAGACTACAGCCGTGGTGAGCCCACCCCTGCAGTCCTCCAGAAACCGCTGGGTAGCCGCGGTGGTGAGCTTGAGAACCAGCACTGGGGACAATGACCGCAGCCGAGCGCCTGCAGCCAGGAAAGTCGCAACTCTCATTTCCGACAGAAGCAAGGCAGTGCCTGCCTGCACCACTAAAACGTGGCCACCACAGGCAACGCACAGCAATACTTCAAGCCACGCTATTGAGCAGTGTAAGGCAGCAAATGATGACCGTGGGATGGCTCACCAGAAGCTGAAGAACAAATAGGTGGAAATGCAGTGATGTGGCTCTGTGAGGTTGGGACCTTGGACCGGTAACTACGAGCTGGTTCCTGCCTGCTAGGTCCCAAAGGGCTCTCTGCAGCAAAGAGCCATGAGACATCCATGCTGAGGGCACAGGACGCACTCCTCTGCCTTCAGCTCCAACAGAAAATCAGACCTCTTCCTGTACCGTTCATGCTGGGACTGACCAAGGAACCTCCTGCGCTACAACAGTCTACATCCTGCTATCCCAGGCCACCCTGTAGTGCCCACAGCCTGGATGCTGAGGAGCACCCAGGATGAGGAAGCTCCTGGACAAGAGCTGGAAGCAGCACAGCCACAGAGGACAGCATTGGAGGCCGACCTGGGCAGGATGATGCACCACATGGGTTCAAGGCTCCTCATTTCCCTTCTCTTTGCAGCCTCAGCTATTCAAATTTGGACTTTGGAGAAGCACAACTCGGCCACTTCTACTCACCTCCGTCTGTCTCCCCCAGCCCATCCTTTCTGCCCGACCCTCCCACCACAGAGACACATAGCCCTGTCCTAGGCCCACCGGTCTGCTACCCCCTGCAGTAGCCATGTCCACGGAGAAGGTGTCCTGATCGCCGCCATGCCAGGCACACGCTGCAGAGCTGGGCCTGGGTTCCCTTGGCAGTCTCCAGGTGCCATGGCCCCCCGGGCTGCCCAGGGGCAGAGGGACAGGCAGCAGCACCGTGTCCTGTCCTGGCACGCAGCCTCCGTGTGGGGGGGGACACGTGCCCATTGCATGACCTCCCCTGCCAGCTGGCTCCACTTGCTGCCACTGCAGAGGATAGCCCTGTCCACCTGGGGAGAGACCCCAGATTCACAGCAGAGCTGCCAGCTTTGAGGAGGACTGTGGGCACAGAGGAGACACAGCTCTGTGTGTCTCTCATAGAGGATGATCTACCACAAGAGGCAGAGGCAGCACCAGCGCTGTGCCTTGCAGTGCACGTTTCCACGCTGAGCTCTGCGTGTGCTGTCTGGGGTCTAGAGAGGAAACACCGACAGCTTCAAGCAACAGGTTGAATGCATTCCAACTCCAGACCCTGCTAGAAGCCTCTGCATCTCAGGATCAATGACAGGGCTGCATGCCAGCCACAGCACAGACCGTCCACAGCAAACCCCCTGGAAAATCAAAGCTCAGCTCAGCCAGGCTCTCCCACCCATGGGACACACATGGAGCTGTGAAGATTTAAAATGGTAAATCTCTACAGGCTGCAGCAGCAAAGGGGCTCCCAAAGCCCCAGCACACCCAGCAGCAGAGACTACAGGCAGAAAGCAAGCAGAAAAGCAAAGCGAAGGTCTCCGAGGGCAGGGAGGAGAAGTGCGTTGTATACTCACAGCCACGTCTGGACTGGACCTGCCCTTTCGTGCTGCCATAGTCCAGCACTTCAGCTGAAACCTGAGCCCAGCGTCCCCCCTCTCCCTCCTTGGTTATCTACTCCCCAGCTTTGAGAGAGCCAGTAAGTTACATTGCATTCTATCTAAAAATACAGGCTCCCTCCTCGCTCCAACGCAGACCCTGCAGGAATCGCCAGCCGCTAATGGAATTTGTTCATTTTCTCTCCATTATTGTGTCAGACAGGATATTTAATACCAAGCCGCCTCCGGAAAGCAGATGACTGCTGCCAAGAGCAGGAAGCGGGTCAAAGCTGCAGGTACCACCTCGGGAACAGCAGAGAAAGAGCAGCCCCACAGAAGGGCCCAGGAGCCTGGCATCTCACAGGTAACGCCTGCCACGGAGAAGAGGGGTCACGCTTCCCTCCCACCCCTCTGGGTGCTGCATCCGGAGCCTCAGAGAACATGCTGAGGCTTCAGAGGTACTGCCCTTCTCCTGGCCATGTTCAGCAGCAACTTTCAGAGATGCACAGGGGGATGCAGGACACCAGGCAGACCAGACGTGCAGCCACAGAAGAAGGGATAGCTCAGCTCAAATGGTAAAAGCAGAGGGAAAAGATCCTCAGTCATATTGCCCTTCTGATGTCAGTGTGTATGTTGGGACTGCCTGCCTATCGCTCGGGGTCATTCGTTCAGAACGGCTTGCTTTGTTTTGGGATGTCAGAGAGCAAGACAAGGCTAGATTAGCCAGGGAACTGAAGTAGGGAGTGAGTCACTGCCATCGCCTGAGTTTCAGCAAAAAGGAGCAGTGACAGTAAGAAACGCAGAGACCCCATGGACACAAGTAGATGTGCATATCAAATAGATACACATCCCAGTCAGCACAACACCACTGTTCCTAAACACAGACACACACACACATCGCACAGTTATCATCCACTAATAAGCACAAAGCATAGCATGGGCATGCTACATGCACCCCAGTGTTTGTACACACATGCACACGCAGCCACTGGTTACCCCGTGTGCCCCAGGACACACAGCAACTGCTTCCAGAGGCAGAGACTGCCTCTACTGGTTTTCATTTCTTTGGAGTTTGCAGTGTTTCTTTCCATTCCCCTTTACCTTCCAGGAAGGAGCTATTCCAGAGGAAAAAATATCCTGCCGTTGTGCACCTCCTGCACTCCTATACAGCCGCTAAACCCTACACATGGGTGTCCTGCTCCACAGGCTTGTGGACATTCAAGCTGTGAGGTATCAGGAGGCTGCTTCCAGCAATTCCCCAAGAGAGAAGCTTCAGATCTGGACTTTGCAAAGTGCTCCAAGATCTTTAAAGTAAAAAACATAGCACAGCACATCGGACTGTGCTTCTCTTCTCTTCTATTCTATTCTATTCTATTCTATTCTATTCTATTCTATTCTATTCTATTCTATTCTATTCATCAGGAAAAAGCTCCCCTCATCTGCTGACAATCTAAGTATTTTCCTTTCCCTCTCCTGGCCCTGATTAGTGGTTTCCCCTGTTCCTATTCACAGGTGCTTTCCTGCTCTCACAGCCTCACCCCACAAAGCATTACTGCCGCTCGATGAATCTCCCAGGTCCTCACCCCAACACGAGTCTCCTGGACCTGACCAAGCCCGTTGCATCGTAGCCGTGGCCAAGGCAATAAGCATAGGGGAAGTTCTGCCAAAACAGAGGCTCAGGCTGGATTTCAAGGGCTGCAGTCAGAAGCTGGGTAACCCTGCTCTGTCTTCTGGCTGTGGTGGGAGTCCTGCTCTAATCTCTTCTGGCAGTGCCTGGCTCTTGCTCCCACCCAGGGAGGAACTGCTGCCAGCACGTTCTGCACATCACTGATAACTTAAGGGAGGGTCCCAACATTGCCTTCTTCTGGGAAAGGTGGCCACATTTGTCAGGACCCCACTCTGTACAAGCTGCCAAATGCTGCAACTAGATGATTCCCAAGTGCAAATGAGTTTAGGGACTTGTGCTGATCTCACAATGTTTTCTGGGACATAAAGACAGGCAAGAGAGGCAAGTCGCCACACTGTTCCAGACTGGAAAAAGGCACATGTGCATCCTGCTACACTGTCCTCTTTACGCTGTCTGCCCACTTGTCTCCTCTATTTGCAGTTCTGCTGAGCAACGAGGCAGCCTGAGCAGGGACTGCAGCTCCTGCGCTGTTCATAGAGCACCCGGCATCAGGAAGGGCTGAGGGGCTTCTCGCTGAGGAGCTCCAGAGAAGCTGGGAGCCCTTCACTGCAAGGATGTGCACACAGGTCTGTGGGACTGCCTGGGAACGTGTCCTGCTATGGAGAGTGTCAAAGATACCAAAAGAACTCCAGCTACCCCTGGTGAGCATCCCTGCTCGCACCACAGGCAGCAGAGGCAGCGAGGGCAGCACACCCACTCAGGGGCTGCAAGCATCCACTGGACCTTCTCACTGCCTACAGGAACACTGCTTCGATGCTTGAAACCAGCCAACTCCCTGCTCCACTGGAAGAGCTGCAAGGACAAGTTACAGAGAGGAAGGAGTCGGGGAGCTTGCAGTCACTGGGTATTTTTGAAACGGGCTGTATTTCTTCACTGTTACCCAGAAGTACCGCACAGCCAGAGCTACATTCAAAACATGTGGTGCTAGAGCGAATTCCCAGAGTCTCGATTCTCAGACTGTTCAGCTCCTGCCCTTCCCCTTCCTGGTCTCTGCTGTGTATCTTCAGAGTCTCTGCCCTCACTGAAGAGCAGCGCTGCTCTTACACTAGAGAAGAGGAATTGCAATGCAATGCAGATTTCAAGTAACAAATTGCTTCTCATGCCTTGGGGCAGCAAAACACTTTCTGCCAAACGGCAAACCCAGTAGCCAACAAGTTTGAGTCTGCTCTGCTGCTGAGCTGCTCGGCTGACACCTGCATGGGAAAGGAGGGAAGCTGGCTTAGTCCCTGCATGCCAGAGGCAGGAGGATGCAGACCAGGCCCATGTGCACCCTCCCTGGAGCAGGCACCCTCCCGCCAACCCTACACTGGTTCAGGTTTGTTTCTGCCAGGCCTGGCTACTGGAGAACATTGCCATTGAGGAGCAGCCAGCTTTGCTGCATGAAAAGCTTCCTATGGCTGCTCTATAGCAAAGATCTTGAAAGAAATTACACCCAATTAAACCACTACACAGGTCTCTTGCTGTCTCATGAGTTTTGCCACTAATGATAATTCTGCATCTTCAAACCCTTTTGTCTCTTTTATATTCTTTGGAAGACATGCTCCTTCCAGTGAGGAGCTCAGCAGCTCCTGCTCCGCACACTGCAGGCACCTGTTCACAGCTCCGTTGTTCTAACACTCCCTCAAAACCCTTTACCAGGAGCAACATGTGCCACCCTCTCTCTGGGACACCTTAGGAGCAAAGGCAGCTGAGGCATCTTGCAAACTGGGGCGTGCAAACTGCGTGACAGCAGAGAAATGGCAGCAGGAGGGTCATGGTCCCTCCTGAGCACCATGTGCTGCTGCTAAAGGGGAGGCACAGTTTTACCACTGGCCCTGCCTGGGGGAGGTACAGTGGCTCTTGACCCTGCCAAGCAGACACACATCCTCCTCCTGTATGTGGCCAGTCTGCCAGTGAACAGCTGGAAACCAAGCCAGATTGACACAGGCTCATGGCACAGAGGACAGGGCAGGCTGGGCAGCAACAATCACCCCAACAAACACAGAGCCCCAGGACCGGCAGCAAGATGCAAACCTGAATCCTGGCACCAAAACCATGTATTATTATGGGCATCCTGCCTAGATGGAGTGGAAATGTCCAACTCACATCTAGGAGGTCAACCAGTCACTTCCAGCTGCAATGCTGGAAAGGTGCTGGAACTTAAGGTCAGCACTGCCAGCCAGGGAGGTACTGTAATGAACCTTGCAACTGCCCTTGACGTTTGCTTTGACATTTCTTTGCTCATGTGGGATTGGGTCCCATAGTGGGCACAATCCCCACCTGTGAGGCATTATTTCCAGCAGAGACAGCAAAGCCTTACATCAGTGTGGTGGTTTACTTTCAAGCCTAACCCAGGGATTTCTCTGGATGTCCCTGCCTTGCAGACATCAAGCGCCCAGGTTGGCAGGTGATAACCTGGATCCTCATCAGATGAGGAGAATATCTCAGTCCCAGAAACACAGTGAAACAGCTGCTGGGATTAACAGCAGTCAAAGATGGCACTGAGGGTCTCTTTAACATGATCAGGGAAGATCAGGAAAATTGAATCAGAGATTCAACTCAAAATGCCCAGAAACAGAACTCATCCTGTCTGCTTTACAGGAACTTTCTCTCCTATTCACAAAAACTTGACACTCTCAGTGGTCCTTGCAGCAGAAACAAAACCTACTGGCAAGTTTCTGCCTTCTGAGTAGAAGACAGCATTCAGCAGAGCACAGCATCTCCAGAGAGGCCACAGTAGCAAAGCCCCAGGCAGGCAGCCAGCAGAGCATGGAGAGCAGGCTACATACTGCAAACCCAGATGAAAGAGAATAGCAAAAGCATTGGGAAAATTCACCAGATAAAAGGATAAATCCACATGCCCAAATTCTGTTCTCTCATCATCCTCATCCCTGCCCACATGATTTAAGACAGATAAATCCACATGCCCAAGTTCTACTCCCTAATCACCTAATCATCCCCACCTCTGCCCACATGATTTAGGATAGGTTTGCAGATCTTAATAGGACTGATGAGAGTCAAGGCACAAGAAGTCACCTCTGGAAGGCATCTGCCAAACAAGTTTGTTCTTATTCCATGCACCAGCCGAGAAAACCCTTTGCCCATGCTCCTTTCTGCTGAGTGGAGATCTCACAATAGCCCCAGGCCTCACAAAAGCATGTCCCACAGAGTTGGATGGTTTATATGCTCAGCAGAGGTCCCAGACCAGAATATAAGGGGGAGCCCAACCGTCTTGCAGCAGATGAATTGGAGCATGCAAGAAATGAAAGATCTGCTTCTGTTTCTGCAGCAAGGCCCTGTTAGAGCTGGAAGAGAACTCAGCACAGCGGGCAGAGGAGACATCCCAAAGCAAAAGAAGAAGGGCCCCTGGCAGGTTTGTTGGAAGGGACGCAACTTGAAAACTAGCATTTTGAAAGTACTGAAGAAAGGAGCAAGCTTTCAGGTGCAGGCACTAGACTGGCCCCTCCATCACGCGCAATCCTCCATCATTACATAGCCATGAGTAACTAGCTTTCAGAAAGCCCATTTTTATGCACTCTTAACAGCAAAGGCAGTTCTGGACTGCCACTGGTTGTGCAGTTCAGGGCCAAGTTATCTTGGCCCCTGCTGAGCATATTCAGATACTGAGAGCATCTGGGTTGCCATTCGGCTCCTTCCCCTTCCCCCCCCTCCCAGATCCCCTTTGCTATTGCTGAAGCTGGAACAGGTTCAGGACTGCGAGGAGGGTGGGTACCAGAAACAGCTTAATCTGCATTGAGCAAGGACGTGGGAGCTGCCCTTACGCAGCAGACTGATCCTTCTGATAAGGGTCCCCTGGTGCTACAGCCTGCAGCTCCATGACAACTTGCCTCTGTCAGTTCCCACCTGCCACTAATGCATTTTCTAAGTAGTAACATCAAGAGCTTGTTCTGTCATTTGCAAGCCACCACTTTTCTAACGAAGTACGGTGCTGGCTCCAGCAGCAGTGAGTGGAGACAGGAACAGGGACTGGTCCAGGGGTCTGAACTGGGAGCTGGAGACCAGGACATTGTTCCTTTCACATAGAGCCAAAGCAAGGCAAGAATTAACACATCTGTGTTCCTGCCAGCTGAGGCCACGCACACTCAGGGGAAAGCTGTCACTCTCCTTTGATGCTAGCAGGAACCTCTGCTCTCTGCATACCCTGAAAAAGAAAAGCTATTTTTACCTCACCAGAAAATATATAGACTGTGACTGGAGACAATACAGAAGAGCTTTTTGCTTGGGCGCTGCACCTCTTCTAGCAACATGACAGGGTTTACAGCTGCTAAAAGAGAGACGCAGCAGCACTGTAACTGCTTTTTACCTCCTACTTTCCGAATGCACTTCCTTCCTTGGACCATAGCATGGCTTAGGCAGGTGTGTGCACTGGACGCTGGCGAGCTGAGAGGGCTCTAGCAGGTTGCCAGTGCAGAGGGAAAGCAGAGACATGCTCTGAGCTTGCCTGACACCAGCCGTTGCAGAGCAGCCTCAGGCTCAGATCTCCTGAGCCTGCTGGAGTTCGGATCGTGCCATCAGGATCTGTCCCCGTGCCACCTGAAGAAAATTCCTTCTTTTTTCTAGTGATGCTTATAAACTGCTCCTAATTTCTGCAGTCTGTTCTGACTCACTCTCTACCTCTGCTTCAGCATGGCTAGTCCACACGTGCTTTGTTTGCCCACAGGAGCGAAAGCGCTGAGAAGGGGGTTGAGCTGGGATCTGCACACCCTGAGGAGCGGCAGAACAGTCCCTGCGCCTCGGCTGCAATGGATTCACTGCTGGCAGCGTTCAACCAGGCTGCTCGGGCCAGCGCTTGGGGTGCAGCCTCCGGAAGCCATGCAGGGAGGAAAGCATTGCCAGGAAAGCACCTGAAGCCCAGGCCTGGCCGTGTGTCTCTGCCAGCGGCTCCCTGGCGAGGACACGCAAGCAAAGCCACCGCAGAGCCCATGCTGTGCCTATCACGTCATCCCGTGTGCCTGGCCAGAGCTTCAGGTGGGTAAATGAGAAAGATGACAACACAGAAATCAACATTTACCATTACAACAGAGCAAAAAAGCAACACCTGGGGGCGCCTCCCTTCTGCCAGCAAAGCAGTGGTGAGAAGGACAGGACAAGTACAGCACCACAGGGACCTAGCCCTACTGGATTCAGTGTCAGACTCTGCCACTGGCTCCCAGCACAACCTTAGGCCAGTTCCCAGCGAACTGGGAAGGGCAGAAAACCCTTCCTGCCATTCTGTGATCCATCCCAGTGCAATCTTTTGGGGACAAGGGCTGCTTTCTCTGGACCAGGCTTAAGTCCATGTTACTGGCCAGGATACACCTAAACTCCCACGTGCAAACCAACACCCTGAGAACTGACCTGATTCCTGTCCCCTTAGTGTTGCCCAGCGAGCCCATTACCATGCCCAGGTACTCACCCTCAAGTAACGTAGGCATGGCATCGCTGCCGGAGAAGGTCAGCCCGCCCTGGGCAGCCAGGGCCTGCAGCGCCGGTCAGCCCTCTTGCACCGGGTGCTGCAGCCCGGCCAAGTGCGAGCAGCCCGTCTGGAAGAGGTTTATCAGCAGCAGGACTGCACTATCGCCGCTCACACTCACCCGCACGCTGGCATGGCGGGGAGGCTCCTGCCTGCAGTCTGGAGATTACAGGTTGTCCCACGTCAGGGGCCTGGGGAGAGCGGCCAGGCTGGACACGAAGCCTTTGGCCAGTGTCATGGCTGAGGACGCTGCATAAACATGTCTGCGAGCTGTAAACAGGGAGGGGCCCACATGCGTGAGCCCTGCTCTTCAGGCAGTACGAGGGAAGATGAAACTTCAGAAATACAAAGCGAAATGGAACAGCTCTGTGGACAGCAGCACGTTATCTCCTGGTCCATGCTGCACAAAGCAGGCTGGGCCGGAGGCAGGTAGCAGAAGACCCCAGACTGTCCACTGGTCTCTGCCAGGCCTTGGCTGGGCACAGTCCCAAATGAAGGGCACCGAGATGGAACTGAAGTGGCGAATGAGGTCTAGTGACAGCAGCTCCAGGCCCTCTGTAGGGCCCGGGGCCTGCTGCAACACAATGAACGCGCCCCTTCCCCCCTTCTACCTGCACAGCAGACTCCTGCTCCAGCATCCCTTCAGGAGATCCTTGCTTGCAGCAAGAAGGCAAGGGGTCCACAGTGGTTGGTGCATGCCCTCTCTGAAAGACACGCAAGGGAGTCACACCAATTGTTCAAAGGAACAGACCTCCTGGAGACCGCTCCCGTCCCACCCTCTCCTCCAGCGCCGGCTCACGGTGATGCACCACAGGGCGATGCTCCTGGCTGGCAGGAGCCATCCTTCTGCTGGTGTTTCACTAACCTCACCTTGGATCCAGATGCTAAACTGGGGTCATCTTGACAAAGCACTGGGGGACTGCAGGGGAGCCACAGGGCTCGGTTTCTATTTCTAGTTACCATTTGCCTGGCCCTTTTTGCCAGTTACAGGCTCGAGAAGGCCAAGGTGCTTCTTCCAGGCACTGGGGCCAAACCAGTGAATTCAAGGCCATGAGGTGATTGCACCTGGAAAGGCCTGGGCAGCAAACAGATAAATATGGCCTGTGACACTGCAGCTTCAGAGAGAAAAACCAGCTCTGCCAGCTGTATCTCCCTAGGGAATTCCTATAAAACAGCCCAGCCCACCACGGGGAAAGCTTATACCAGCTGACAGGCAGGAAAAGTAGACCAAGATAATCTGTTAGGATGGAAAAATGCTTTGCATTAAATAGAAATTGAGATTTTTATGCAGAGCAAAGGCCATGTTGAAACATAGAGCAAAGCAGTCCTTACCTCATTCTAAGGAAAACACCTTCCCCTTGCCCAGTGCAATTCAGCACTTCCCTAGAGGTCTGGATCCCTCTGATATTTGAGGGATGGTAGTGCAGGTAGAGCTCAAATGTTAATTGTCAAAAGGATGGGCATTGCAATTGCTGGCCGGCACACTACATTTGCTCTAAAAGGCATTGCTACTCTGAACCTACAGAGCAACACCACCAATGTCTTCGCTCCTGCTTTTATTTTTTTTCCCACCTGCATAACTGCATGTCATGAATGTAAATACGAGTCCTCTGAAGACAGGACCTCACCAGGCAGAGCTCATGATCCTATTCAAAGTTGCTGCCTCGGCATAATGCAAACTTTCTCCAGGTCCTGCAGCCACCGAGATAACAAACACAATTGACAAAGCCCTAGAAACAAGAGCTGTGCCCTGCAATCCCTTTGGGTTACCTCCACCCACACCTCGGGGAAAAACAGTGTGAAGGTGCCTGTGAGATGCTCCACCTGTTTGGTAAGACCCTTCCTCTCAGGGAACAGGTCTCTTTGCTACATTAATTGCTGCCCCTCATTAATCCTATTTTTATGAACACTTCCCACTGATCCCTCTATTTGGTCTTATTCACTCCTTACCACCCCACCTGAGTCATCTCTGAAGTTCCCCGTCTAACTGCAGACAGGTGAGTTGCATGTATCAGTGCTGAAAACCAATACCCTAAACTTTGCGAGCAGTTTGTCACCATTATCTTGCCTGTTAGACCTAGCAGTAACATCTTTGACACAGCTTGCAGTTCTGGAGGAACCAACAGTATGGGCACAATCCTGTCTGAGAAATCGGAGCCTGGGAGAGCTTGAAAACTAACAAATATAGCTCTAATAAATTAATAGCTCTTAATCCAAAGAGCTCTTTTCATTTCCATGAATACACCTCAAAAGACTATGGTCTCAGGCAGTTCCTTAACACTTACCTCCTTCCAGAGCCTGAACTGGAATTGGCTGGGTTGCTCATTCCCTAAGAGTTTATACTGTGTCCTCTCCTTAGTGACATCTGAGCATATGAATGTCCCCTTAAAGGCCTCTGAAATTGTACAGGTCAGTGTTGTGGTGCACCCACAAAAGCTAACCCAGAGTTAAACTGGAGCTCTGCAAAGGGAAATGATTTACAATGGACACAACAGGAATACTCTCTAAGAAAGAGCAAATCCATGTTGAGAAAAAGTGGCCAAGAGTTACGGTGAATAATAGCTGTCAACTCCCACTTACGCCTGTGCACCCTCGTGGCCTTCAGGGAATTTTTGTGAGCCAGGGTTCCAGTATTGAGTGCTGTTCCCGATGCTATAGTATCTATCATACCCACAGGAAAAATAGTTTCTCCCTCTGCTGTCCTAAGCTGGCTCCTGGGATGGACTCAGTAACTCTAGTGCCCCAGTGCCACTGCATTCTGGGTTTACACCTGAGTTCATTGGGCAGAGAGAAGCTCTCTGTTAGACATTGAGAAGGAAGAGAAAGTGTCTGAAGGAAACTACTTCTTCAGCTACAAAAAGTTTTGTTTTTTCAAGATACAAAGTTCTGCCTCTGACCTTTGAAGAAACTCTCCAACTGCACTATGATGTAGCTGCAGAGGAATGCCAGGCTCCTTCCTCTGCGTTGTTGTCTTCCATGTAACTGGAGAAGTGATCTCCCAGCACCAGGGACTTCGCTGGCCGCTGCAAATCTGTCCTCAGCTGTTCTTTTCCTTTCATTTAAGGGAATAGTGTGTGCAGCAGAGAACCTTAAACACATTGCCTTGGAGAGCATAAACAACGGTGAGCTTCAATATGCTAAGGAAACTGCATGTGCTTTTGCTCAGGGAATGAAGTGCAGCCCCTTCTGCATTCAGCAGTCAGAGAATTGATGCCAGGAGAGGTCCAGGGCTGAAGTAACTGAAGGAGAGCTACTCCTCTCTGGGCTGTCGCTGTCACTGGTACACTGGTACACTCCTTGTACAAGGACAAGGGTATCTTACTCCAGCATGTCCCCTTTCTACTCACAGGAGAAAACACTCCCTGTGTTCCTGTCACCCGCTGAGGCTTCCAGGAGCAGCTGGACTCCCTGGTTCTGGTCAACAAGCTGCTATATTAGGAAATGTGAATGCAGTTTTAAAGCTGAGTCAGCAACAGAAGCTGAATAATTTAAATCCTTAGTAATTCTGCTGCTGCTGCCCAACCATGGATAACGAAAGGTACTCAGATTCACGCAAGCAGGGAGCTGGAATGAAAAACAGTGCCGCTGTCAGGCTGCTTCCTCCTGTTAAGAGAGAACAGCAGCGATGTAGGCATAAATAAGCAGATAACAATGCTCTGCAGTGCTGAACTAGGCACTCCGCTGCTGGGAGCAGGCGGTCGGCTGAGCACAGCAAGGCTGGGGCTTGCTTTCCTGTGGCATTTGTGGTTTCTGGCATGGTCATCCATAATTCCGCAGGAATTCCATAGGAGCTGCTGATGCCTCACCTCTCAGATGGCTAATCCTCAGCTTCCAAAGTGCTGGAATCATCAGCCATGAGCAACGAAGGAAGCATCTGAAAGGTCCACACTGACACCTGCTCCTCAGCTTTCTGTCTCTGTCAGAGGAGGAGCTATGCAATGTGATCTGGTGGGAGGGGGACAAAGATTTGCACCTCCTTCATTGCAGGGCTGGGAAGAGCCAATTTACAAGTACTTCTCCCCAGATCAGTCCAAGAAGCAAGCACGCAGAAGCACAGGACAAATGAAAACTTGCAAGAAATCCAGTGGACTGGGTATGGAAAGCTCAGCAGCTAATAGACATAAGAAATCTCTCCGCATCATACCCCTGATCTAAGAAACCATTTCATAGTCATCCATCAGTTCAGAACTATTTGAGCTGTGAGGTTCCCAAAGGAAATCCAGAAATGCAAATTGAATAGGTGTTCTTTAAGTTGTGTTTCTTGAACTGTGCACAGTTGCCTCCAAAGGCATGATTTTGGAGATGAAGCAGCCTGTTCTCTTACTCCAAGAGCCAGCTGCCTGGTGCTGGTATAACCACAGCTCAGTTCCTGGAGACCAAGCAGTCTGAGCCCAAAATCAGGACATTTAGGCAGCCCTTAGCCCCTCCCTGGACACATACTGAGCAGACAGACAGCTTCATAACATGTGCCTCTCTGGCATCTTATGACATGAATCATAAATGTTCTTTTTGCTCTTCATTTGGATAAGCCAGGCAATGCAACTGAAAATTTCATCACACCAATTTGTCTTATTCGTACTCATTCGGGCACAAAAACTCAGGAAGTCAGGTTCAGAGTGAAGACATGAAAGAGTTGCAAAGCTCGCAAAGGAAAGGAATATTCACGGCCCATTCTTTATGCTGTGGCTTAGTTATGTGCTGTCCTGAGTGCAAGGAAGATTTCTGCACAGACAGAAAGTGTTCAGCAACCTCTGCATCCAGCGTTGCTGTCCACCAGGGGACCAGAAGATGTCTCACTCACAGGATTAACATCCACTCTTTTTCCCCTGTTAGAGACGACGCAGTTCTGAGAGCAAAAAGCATCACCCAACTCAGCCTGAATCTGAAAAATCCCAGCTCTGGGAATTCAGAGTTTGGCATTATGCCCACAATATGGGCCAAGGGCAAATCACTTCTTAATTACTGCTCATGGTGCAGATTTCTGCTTTCACGCAGGCAGGTACCAATTTGAAAGACATAACAAGACCCTTGTCAGGCTGTAGATAATCCACTCCAGCTATTGATCCTGTTGGATCCACTGGCCCTGCTGCATCTGCAAGACCATTGAGAGGCCTCAATACTATGCCTGTTTGGGTATCTCAGGATGGAGAGATACCCAGCACTTGGCTGCAGTGCATGCCTGCAGGCAGCACAGACTGACCTCCTGTGAGAGCAGATGAATGGACAGTCCCACCTGTCAGGCTCTGCTCTGCTCCTCTCGGAAAGAAACCTTCTGCTCCGCTGCTGAGCATCGAGCAAGAGAGCAAGAACTCGGATCTGACCCCACACTTTCAACGTACCTTCATTCTCAGCAGCCACCTGGTCTCTGGGGTCTGCAACATATCTGATGCCATGGTCTGCACCATATCTGATGCCATGGTCTGCACCAAAGTCTTCTTGGTCAGTCACATTAGTTCAGAACTTAAAAACCACTTCTGTAAACCTCTTCCAATTTGTCAAAATATTTTCTTCTGTGCTTATATCAGCAAGAAAAGCCTTTGACCTCCAAGCACTCTGTGAGGTAGATCCTGTCACCTGCTTCTCCTGTGGACCTGCCAGGTTTCCAGAGTTCTGCTGGAGCTCACAGAGGAGAGGAGGAAGTCTCTATTTTAATATTTACAGCAAGAAACAGAACCAGCTGTACACCTGTGATTTGACACAGACATTCTCTGGAGTTTGATGAAGGACTCAGATACCAATAATGAAGCAGGAAGGTTTGCACCAGAAATGAAACTAATTCCAATTTATGTTCACACCACAATTGGCTGCGACTTGGTCAACTTTTTCCTCTAGACAGACCTGGCATGTAGCTGGGCAGAGTTAACAAAATGAGGAAGATTAGCAAGAAACTTGGTGGAATTTTAAATGCAACCAAACCATTTGTAGGCAACATCTGTGGCAGTGGCAGTGTTGTGCTGCAGGTTACCATGAATTTCTGGTCACAGAGTCAAGGAACAATCAAAGGAAAACAAGTCATGGGAAGTTCCCATTATCTGCGTATCTCTAATTGATCTGGGTCTTTCGACACCCACCTCCTGGGAGCTGGATAAGCAATAACTGGGTTACGCCATCAACAACAAAATCCATAATAGGCATCGCAAAGAATATGTGTGAAACTATAAAGCGCTAGCAAAACCCGTCTGTCACTAATATTTGCTCCTGGGGATTGTTCAGTGAGAGTCATTGAGATTATAATGACATATTTATACTGCAGCAGCTTACAGAGCAGGACTTGTCTCTGCTCTTCTGGCTCCCGTGTAAAAAAATACCACCAAAAATCCCAAACAAATAACCCCACACAAAAAAGAAAGAAAAACCCCAACCAACCCCAAAATAAATAAAGCACTAACTCTTCAGGTTCCACCAAAAGCAAACTCCACACTCTGCCCACAGTACAACACCCTGCACCTTTCTCCAGTTACTGCAATGCTCCGAAGAATAGTTTGGCAGATCTGCAGAAAATCCACTTGAAATCTTGAAACCCATGAGTTCCATTTAAGGGTAATTAATGAATGATTCAGAAGAGATGTGCACATCTCTGTTGTATGCCCACAGCCCTGCTCTCGCTGATCAGAGTTTAGGATGATTTCATTGCACAGTAGCTTTTTCGAAGGTCTAATTCAATTACATAAGATGCCTCTGGATGAGAGAAGCTGAGTCCCAGAAATACTCGCTCATACAGTACTTCGGAAAGTGCGCAATTCTGCAGAACAGGAGTGAGCTCCTGTCCCCACAGGACAGACCTCTACTGACCTCGCAGATCTAAGGGGCGTCTCACTATTGTTCTAAAATTGAAGGAGATCAACTATTTTATTTCTCCCAGTGGACCTTTTCCATTGAATGTATGCAGTATCAGCACTTTTCCCTGGCCTCAGCAGTAAAATTTTGGGAACAAAGCCTCTCTAGAACCTGCCCCTCAAGGCTCTGTCAGCCACCATACAGGAGACGTGGGGGAGTCTTCACTGGCCACCCGCACAACACCAATACTAACAGCTCCTCTCCACAGCCAGACCAATGTCGTATTTTCACAGTGTTTAAAGCTCATCTTTATGTTCACTCCTGGAAAATGACTGTATCCCGTGTGCGGAGCTGCAGGGGACAGAAGAGGCACCTGAGGCATCCATCTCCAGGGCAGGCTCACCATAAGCATCAGGCACCTACAGAGTCAATGCCTGAAGCGGGGCTTGCTGTCTCGCCTCCCTGGAGAGCCAGTGGAGAGGAACAAGCATTTCTGAGGGTATAATTCAGCTGACCTACTTCCACGTGCGGTGCAGCATGGGAAGGGCTCCCTCCTTCTCTCCCCGACCAGAGGGAGCCGAGGTGAGTGGTGCCAATGCAGGAACCAGCACCACAGCCCCCTGAGATGGGCAGACCCTCCCCTTACACGGCAAGGGATCCACGGGCAGCTCCGGGCAGCTCATGTCCACAGTGACCCAGGACCTGGTGCGTGCTTCCCTGCTCTTCCCCAACACACCCAGCAACACAATCCCATCCCAGAAACATCCAAATCCTCTCTGCTGCCGCTGCCATGGCAACGTCAGGGAGAGGATCCGCTAGCCTTTGATGTGCTGATCTGTTTAAAGCATGCAAAATGCTATTCAGAAGCTGTGGAGCTGCATGGAGGAGCACCTGACTGCCCTGAAGATGGAAGGCTCTCCAAGGAGCAGGGATAAATGCATGCTGGCCAGAACCACTGCCGTCTCCTTTCACAGAGCCGTTACCAGCACGCTGTTGGTCCTGCGCTCCGGCTCATCCACTTAGTGGCGTTTAATATTTAACATCAGACAAGCTGCTGTTTCATGGGGTAATTTGGGTTATTAATAAAAAATCCCTCCACATCCCCCCCAGTGATTCAAAAATAAGATGCTGTGACTCCAGGTTATCAGCACTGGCACCAGGTGCTGGGAGCTGAGCACGCAGGAGTGGTACGCAAAGAGTAGTTAATGGGGAATAGGGAATGGCTGTCACAGGCCACAGAAAAGCCAGTAGAGCCAAGGAGCAGCACAATGCTGTCCCCATCTCCCACTGCATCACAGGCGGAAGAGGAGGGAGTCATTCCAAATGACAAACAGCCTGTGCAAACCCCAGAAGAGCAGGATGCTCGATCCCCTCCCCAGCAGCTCACAGAGATCCTCTGCGTCGCAAGGATCCTCCAGGCTCAGGAGGATGCACAACTGCTTACCTTCAAAGATGAATACTCTTATAGCATTTAGCACTAGGATTCCCTGAGGCTTTGCAAAAACCAATGCTGTCAGTGCCAGGAAATGCTAGACCTGACCCTGCAAACCCCATGCTCTCGCTGAGCTACCAGGTCAGCACAATCCAAGATGGTCTGAAAAGTGAGGGCACACAAGATTTGAAACATTTGAGGGGGTTTTATGCTAGACTTCTGACAGAATTTCCTTGACAATATGAAACACAGAAACCCAAAGTAGTCTCCTACAGAGAGAACATCTGTATCCATTTCCACCACTTGCATTTCAAGACTCAGCCTACTCCACAACTGCAAAGTTTCCTCTATATTCATTTGCCTCTCTCTAAACTAGTGTTCCCATACCGAGCGTAAGAGGAGGCAGCCTTCAGCAGACCACAGAAATGCTGCAGAGAACTCAAGGAACTGGAGAAATGAGGGACTGGAAGGAAACAGAATGCAATTACCTGAGAAAGGTCTTGGCTGAACAGAGGAGTCAATCCACACACGTGTGCACACACACACACTTTATTGGGAAAAGCATCACAGGATCTTTGACAGCAGCTATAGAGGATGCTGGATAGCCGGCTCACCTAAAACCTTTAGATTTTCTCCATTTAACTTCTTAGAGTATAGGGGGAGTCTAAGTATCTGGTTTACAGTGAATACCCTGGCTGTGAATGTCTGTGAATGGAATGAAACAGTAAAGAAAATCCTATGAATTATTTCCTCTTTTGGCTTCCTCGAGTTCTTTTCAAAAGAAAAGAGGGCCCATTTTCACCTGCCAGCAGGTAGAGATTGAGAAACATGTTCCAGCCAGGATGCCCACCATGGCACAGATGTGAGAGCACAGAGGTTTCATCACAGCTGCTTTGGTGCATTACTGTGTGATTTGGAGTTTGGGCCTGCTGGAAGACTCCAGCATTACAGTCTGTTTTCCTACCTCTTTGAAGCCTTAGTGCCTCTTCAGAGGCACAACATCCTCAAACAACATGTTTGTACGCATGTTTGTTCGTGCTGTTCTTTGAAAATATAGCCAAAATTAGGTCCAAATTAGGTCCAAAATTGTTTTCATGGTTGGGAACCCAAAGAGATACCTTAAATTTCTGTTGTTTCCTGGAAGGTCCCAATCATATCACTGGCATGTCATGTACCTCTTTTAATTTAAACATAAAAATGATATATGCGTATTTTCTAGGTACTTTTCATGATTAAACAAGCCTAACTTTATCTCTCTAACCTGCTGGCAAAGCTCAGCAGTAAACAGCAGACAGCTTGAGGGTGGGGAGACAACTGCAGCAGCTGCAGCTCCAGAAAGAGGACAAAAAGTGCATTACTTGATTAGTTTGGGTTTTTTTTCCAGAAATCTCACAAGAACAATAAAGGAAGGTCTGCTGAGCTCCTTTTTTTCTCCCAGTATGTTACAATAGATTCTTTCTGTCAAGAACAAACTAAAGGTTTATATGGTATTACTGGGCACCCTCCATTCTGCTCCTCTGTGTGCAACGCTGCATTTGTTTACAGCAAAATGGACAAAACACACCACCTCTGCAGAGTCTGTTCAGATGGAAACTCCCAACATGGTATGCCCCTTCACAGTGAATGGACTTTATATCCAAGCCTCGTGAAGATGCTGCTTCACTATTGCAGCCACGAGCAGAGTGAAAAATCAGCTTGCTCCAAGGGTCTTCACAGTACACTTAGCTCTAAAGTACAACTTTAAAGCAAAGGGAATTAGTGAAAGATGCCAGTTCCTCTGACCAGATATCTGCAATTTACCCACAGTGTCTGTGGCAGTGCAAGAAATGCAGAATAAACAGCCCTTGTGACCGCTCTTATGATGATGGTGGTGGTGCCACGTCACCTGTGGGGAGGCCCCACAGGGAGCTGCTGCTGATCCCTGCTGAAATGTTGTCAGGAGACAGCAAATGCTGCTGCCTCGGATTTTGGATGGAGAGAGGGCGATCTTGCCTTATTGAGCGGCTGGTGGCCTTGGAGAACTTCTCTGGCAGGTCTGAGAGGTGGACTCGCTGTTGGCAGGGATGAGTGCACAAGTTTTGAGAAGGAGTTTTGCTGATACAGTACTGATGGGCAGCAGATATTTTATACTCTTGTCCTGTGATACTGCAGCTCCTCTTACTGCAATCTCAGCTCCGAAGCCGTTTGACAGCAGGCTTGACAGGAAGTATTTTTCGTGGCACCCAGAGAAAGGGGGTCAGCCTGCTGACCATCAGTTGCTCTTTAACAGGAGTGCCTTGCTATGCATCAGTGCGGTGGCACGTCCAAGCTGCGTGTAAAGAGAGCTGCTGTGCCATGCTCCACTGAGCAATTCCTGCTTGGACCAAATCTACTGTCACCCCGAGCTGAGATGATTCTGCCAGGAAAAGAGCTGAAGAATGAAAAAGCTTAGAAAATTATAGCCTGCAGGCCAAATACAGATCCCATGCAGGCATCTCCTAGAGCTGAAATATCCCCATGCCAAAGGCAGCAGCCCACAGATATAACTTCTGTTTCAGCATTAAAGATGGGAAGGGGAGCCATAACATTCCTCACTGCGGTAAAGTCAGTTCAACATCAAAAGTCAATTAGTTAAGTCTCCCCTTTCTGAGAACTCTCTAGGACTCCACCACCCCACACTCTGCTCCCCATGCCCACTGCCAGCTTGAGTACTTTCATCTACCACAAGGCAAATGGAGGGGGGAAAAGAAAGAAGGAAAGAAAGAAAGAAAACCCAAACCAACACCTCAAAACAAAAGAAACTCTATGCAGGGATTCCTAATTCAAGGAAACTGGATTATTAAGTTTAGCATCTTATTTAAGAACATGCTATTTACTCCTATAACCAAATCCATGGAAATAATTTACAGTAGGACATTATTGATTCAAATAGCAGAGTAAGAACCTAGGAAAGGAAGAGGTGTGTATGATTACAGGACACAGTAAGAGCTCACACTTCTATCATCGACAGAGCACGGCTGATTCCCATGCAGACCAAAGGAAGATCCCTTTTAACTGTCTCCCCTCCCCATTCAGATGAATGGAAGAAAGAGCTTGGTTGGCATCTCACCTCTGCCTATGGCTCTGACAGATGCTCTGCACTGGAAGCAGGTACAGCCCAAAGCAGCCATTTCTCTGCTCCATCACTGCAGCTTGTATGACACCGGCAAAAAGAGGGACAACAGACTTGAAAGAATTTGCCTTGTGTGGCAGTATATTTTCACAGTATTGATATGTTGCATGTTAAGATTTTGCTTCTCCCAGCCAACTAATACAAGGCATTAAAAAGGTTGGTAGTTTCTGAATCTTTCCACATGCTGATAACACCAGCTTAACTTTGTTTTTAAAAGATTATAGAGAACAATGGAGCAAAAGAGACTGGCCTGCTTTGGACTCTCCAGTTCCAAGAGCAAAGCCAGTCATGTTCAACACCCATCCAAAGTACCAGCACAAGAATCTCCTTCTTTGCAAATTCCTACATCAGAGAGGCCAGGTACACAGCAAAGCAGACTATAGTACCTCCAGCAGCACGGCCAGGGCATTACTCCAGGGAACAGCATGAGAACCTCACCACTGTGCACCAGAAGGCTGCTAGACAAAAGGAGCTAGCAGGTTGATGGTACAGCCTTATGAGATTGCCCAGCACCCTCTGTATTTGCATGAGATTCCAAGGTCTCTGAGTGCCATTCACAACAGTTAACCTGTAAATGACAACTTAAAGCTGGGCTGTAGAAGAAACTAGCATCTACTGCTCAGCAGAACAGTTTCTCCAAGCAGAGCAATGTATGCATGCTCGGACACAGCTCTTAGTGCCTGCAACTGGGAACAGAGGAAGGAAAGCAAGCTGCTGAAGTATCTGCAAAGATAGTGAGTTTAATAGCAGCATGTTTGGAGGTGGAAGGGTCAAATGCTTGGAAAGCCAAGTATTTCCCACAACACTCACCCATGGCAAGGCTCTGAAACCCTGTGACCAGGTTCAGTTGATCAGAGACCTCAGCAGACAGCTGCGTCCATGTGAGGTGACAGCACAGACACTACCCTCTTCTTTTTCCCTGTATGTCCCTTAAAATAGATGACAGACCCTCAGAGTACATCCCATCCAGTGCATCAGGGTGCCAGGCATCTGCACTGCCTCAAGGTCCATGAAAGCGCCAGATGACAGGGAGCAGAATTGGAATGAGATGTAGATGGAGCAGTCACAGTGATGGGTCAGCATCTTTGCTGCCCATGGCCAGCAGGCAGAAATCTGCACAGCGCTCGTGGGGCAACCACAGAAAGGGCAGTATCTTCCCTGTGCTCAGAGATGCTCTGTGCAAGTCAGGAAGGGCGCTGTTAAAGCTGAAACTGCCCTTATCTCACCCCACACCTGTCTGTCTCACCCACCAAAACAGCACATTCGCATAGCATTTATCTTATTCTTTGCTTTGTGCTGTAATCAGCAAGTCCTGGGAAAGACACAATGCTCCCCATTCCAGGCATGGCATCATGACAGAACTAAATGGACTCTGAATACACTATGCATTTCCTGCAGAATATCTGGAAGCCTTAAGTTTTGTGGACAAATGACACTGTAAAAAGGTGAAAACATTTATTATTCTTTTGCAGAGACCATCAAATTAGTTAAAAGTCTAACATAGTTTATATTCTGCAAAGGGTTTCAGCACACTGACCTCTGTGTTTCCCATTTAAAAGGCCCAACATAGGCAGAGGAATGCTCCCTACAAGCCCTGAAAAGTCCTGTCCCCACAGTGCAGTGAAGGACTGTAGCCTTCTTTTCTGTTTGATTCTTGCTGCAGTATCTTTTGGCTTGAACAGGAGTCTTCTCAGTGACCTGGACACACACACACACACAAACACACGCGCGTTCACTGTCTCCTTCTTTCCTCATCTCTGTATAAATATAGAAACCTCGTCTGTTTTCTAAATGCTCTCCTGCTGCTGCATTCTCTCCCTCCGCCTCCCAAGACACTTCAGCGCATACCTGCTGCTTTGTTTCTGCTGTAGATTTTTCACTGATGCTGCCACATTTTGAAGCCATAGATTTCACATATTCCCCTACATTAGCAGCCCCTACACAGAAATGTACAGCTCTGGCTTAATGTTTCACCCAATCAGCAAAATTTGGTTTGCAAATAGGAAGGGAGCTTGAATTTTGCTGCTGTTTGCAGCGCTGTGGCTCAAAACACGACATAGTTCAGCTGTGAAAGGAAATGTAAATTTTCAGATGGTTCTGCCATACTGAGCAGAACCCCTTCTCTCCCCCCTTATAGTGAGAAGGTGTCAGGAACTTCCCTGCACCCTGGAGGTTCATCTAAGATTTTAACAAGGCTGGTCTGAACAATCCAGGGCTAACGCTTTCAGAATCTACCCTCATGGCATCTTGAGAACTGGAGGTGAGGACTGCTGGAGCGAGGTAAGTAGGGCAGGGAACCCAGAAATCTCTGCAATCCTTGACCCATCCTTCCATCACACCCCCAGTGATTCTGTACCTTCCCAGACCAGCACAGAGAGGGTACATTTCTGAAGAACCTTGACATACTTAAACAATTAAAACAAATTAGCATAATTCAGACTAAACTTCTAATTTTAGCACTCTGTAAAGCTGCTTTCCTTTGAGCTCAGATGTAGCTTGCTGTACCTCAGCTTCAGCACACTACAGGCGGCTTCCCACCGTGAATAAACTGAGCCCCACAGACTGTCGAGCCAAGGACTTTCACAAAGGGCACTCTCCTTGGTGTCTCCTCTTCCTGAAGTGCTTGCTCCAGAGAGGGCTCACCGCCTGTATACGGCAAGTGCCCTCCTGGGCAGACACCTTGGCCAAGGGACCCTGTGCTGAAGATGGGACACAGTTTGAAAGCTCCTGAAACAGATTTCTGAAAGCTACAGGATTTCAGATGTTGCTTACCTCCTTCCAGTACCTTGATAACGGGTGGGCTCACCAAGCACATATAGATGCCATTATTGCCTGAATAATTTAAGAGCCTGCAGAGCAGAATGGCACCAGCTTCCCCACAGTGCCTCCTCCCCATCAGCAAGTCCCTGCAGCAGCAGGGTCTGCTCTGACCTGACATGCCTCCCCCCCCCCAATGCCAGTATTCTGATGTATTTTGCTGTGTTTTGCTGTGTTCTGCTGCTCCCCCTCCCATCACAGCGTTGCAATTCCCTCCTGCCTGGAAATGTCAGGAAAGGACACAGGCACAAGCTCTAAAATGCCTTGCTGGCTACGTACTGTACAAGCTGTTCTTCACTTACAACTGACTTTAGTATTTGTGGACAACTATTTACTGGGAAAGGGATGGACTTCTCAAGTCAAACACGGTTCATTATATATTAGCTCACATTATCTGAGAGACCAGTCATTCTTGGCACCACATCCTGCAAAGGGCAAGGCAGACAGTGAAAGAAGAAAAAGGTAAACACCAGAGAGGAACTGTTACCATATAAATGTTCCAATTCTTCTAACTGGGCCACTTGAGAGAGCTCCTGTTCTGTGTCCATTGCAACAAACGATGCTGTGAGAAACCAACAGCCAGAAACTCCTGTAACCTCCCCACTGTGAAGTAACACTGAGATCAGGATAATTTCTGCATTGCCATTTTCCCTCCTGCGCACAAATATGCCATGCACTGTCCTCTGCCGTCTCTCCCCCATACCTAATGCAAACACTGGAAAGAAAATAAAAATGCTGGGAGCACAGATGCTTCCATTATAACCAGTACATGCTCATTGCAACCTAATAGGAAAATGCTAGAGGGTGACTGTGAGCAGCAGCGAGTGAAATTGGACAGAGTTTAGTCAAAGATAAGTTTGAAACAGCCTGTTCTTCCTGCTGACTCCATAACGGGGAGACACAGAGAGAGATGGAGTGGAAACCTTAGTGGGTTGTGAGACAATGTTCCCTCACAGGTCTCAGAGAGCAGAGCAGTATGGTACAGTGTAGCACTGATGCTTTTTTCAATCCTGACAGCATTTCCATTCATACAGGACTCCAGTGGCAGGTCAGATAAACAGCATCAGAGGAAGTCATCAGCACACAAAGCCCCTGTACTTCCCAACCAGCCTAAAGCAAGAACTAAATATTTATTAAGCTTCTATGAATCAGAGGTCTGAATCTCCTGACGGTGCAGCCGGCTGACGTAATCCTGCCCAGATCCTGGAGGGACTTGATTCCCCAACAACCTTGGCAGAGACTAGCAGGTCACAGTTACCTTGCAGTCACACAAAGCTGTTCCCCATCGGCACACCGGGCAGAGGTGGGGTGCAAATCTTCCGTGATTGCTCCCCCCCTCAGTGCGCCTGATCCCCTCTAAAGGAGCTCATGCTTTGCCTCTATTTGCCAGCAGCTGCCTATACAAAACACCTTCCCAGCTTTACACAGTGGACATTTACAACAGAAAAGACTCAACACTTACTGCTGCCTTGAACCCAGCACACATAGCCCACAGGAAGATTTAAGATGGCCCTTTGATTTGCAAAATCCTTTTGAAAGCCTACATAATAGCCAGATAGCTAACGATTGATCTCATTCCTAGTCACACCATTTAATTCTTTGTCCCTCTGGTTACATTCAGAGTGCTAAAAGCTAGGGCTTCCCTGAGTCTCAAGGCTTTGACTGTCCTGATATCCCATGCCCCTTCTCTCTCCACTGCACAGTAGTGTCATGTTCCAGGCAGAAGGCTCCAATTCCTTTGCAGAAGAAATGCCTCAGACAGAGAGCACCGGAGTCCAGACACACAATCCTGGCTGCAACGAGCTGCTGCCAATGGCTGGAGCATCCAATGTTCTCGTGGCCTCACCTTGTGCTGATCCCACATGGTCCTGAAGGTGCCTCCTTCAGCGCTGTGCCACAGACAAGCTGGTGAACTTCTCAGGGAAAGTGCCTGCATAATTGTTGTCCTTGCAATGCAAGGAGGAGCAGGAGGATTTCTGGCTGATGGAACCAACAAAACTTTCAGTGGGAGACAGCAGAAGCTGCAGCTGGAGCTGTTGCTCCAGGAGCAGGAGCTTTGTGCTCCAAGACTCTGCAGGTAGCATGGTCCTTTCGCTTGTGGGTGAGCTCCGGCTTGCAGGTTAGATACCAACACAGGTCCCAGCAGCCAGTGAAGTCCTGGGTGGCTGACAGCCACATCACATCTTTGGCAGGATCTACTGCCACTGAATGCAAGAATCCAGGTAGCCCAATCCAGCAACTGTACCAGGCCAGACATCCATGGGTGGAGTAAACAATGGTGCTTGGAAGTCCAGTTATCCTGGAGATGTTCCAAGCCACCTGCAGTCCAGGTCTTCTGAAATCCTTTGCCCTCTCCTTCCGTCCATCAGTATTTTCTCTGCAGCCCCTCTAAACCCCGTGTCACCTGAAGGCTGCTGCTTAGTGACAGCCCTTGGAGAGGATGGCAGGCAAGCAGAAAGAATACCCCAAGTGGGTTCTCCTTGGCAGCACTCCAGCAGTGATTTCACACCCCAGGTTCTCGTGCTTATTGCATAGTTCTCGTAGAGGTGTCTGGATTTTCCATCTCAGGGATCCTAAGTTTGGACTTAAGTTCCATCCTTATACAGCTCATCAGTGAACAGCAGGTGAGTGACCTCTTTTGCATGTCACACAACAACCGTGAACGTGGCCACCCCATGTGACTGTTCAATTGTCCTAATAAGGAACCATCTGAAATTGCTCTCTGTCTGATTGAACTTGTAGCTGTTGTTCCAAACCCTACTTGACTTGGTCTACTTCCCACATTTCACTAGCTTCCTAAGAATGCAAAATTTCTTTAATGCAAAAGCATTCTCATTAGCATCCTCCACATTGCCTCAATCTTCTCAGAGCTGCCTATCCAGGATCTAGCTCCTCTCCCAACTCACCTAGGCTTGGAGTTTCTTCTGACAGTTGATGTCAGCCGGTTATGTTCACATTTATTCCTTATCCATGCTTGAGAATACAAAGGGGGTCATTCCATCCTCTGTGCTCCCTTTGCCCTTTCCCACTATTTCATTCCAGCTGCTGGAAGAGCTTTCTCCACCACAGCTCCTGCCAAACAGAAACACCTTTCTCTCTTTCCCACCTATTTCAAACCCTCTCTCACACCCTCTTGTCTCCCTTCTCTGAAGCACCCTCCAGCCTCTCCTGCTGTGATGTATTTCAGTGTGCAATAGTGAGCACTAAAATATCTCCTCTGCAGCGTGCAGGAGAAACACTGCACCAAACACGGGTGCCAGCCTGCACTGTGGAGTCAGGAACCCTCAGACTCGTCTGTGTGCTGTTTTCTGCAAAAGGACATTTAGAAAAAATGCAAGGAGTTTATGCAGAGAGTTTCTTACTAGGAATCATTTTCTTTTACCATTCAAGACTGCATTGTGTGAGACGCTCTACAAATCCATAACAAGAGACTGTCTTACCCTTGGATACTTGGCAAGAAAAAAAAAAAAAACTAGACAGGAGTGGAAATAGAAAAGCAGTTTGTTCCTCATTGCCTCCCTCCCTCTCCCGCCCCCCCCCAAAAAAAAGAAAAAAAGTGGTAAATTCAGGCAGCCTTGTCCTCTATTCTTTAGATGTCCGAGCAAAACTTACTTTGAACATACTGAGAGAATGTATCACATCTTTCATACCAATAATTTATCATTTAAACATTGATAGCAATTATCACAGGAATTTTCATCTGAGCTATTGGTTAGATTGTTATTTAATCCAGTAGCCACAGTTATGCTGCACCCAGACTGCACATGCTCTCACACGTGCACTCGAGGACTTCTTTGGACATTGCTGCTGCTGCTGCTGAAGTGCTCTTGGTGTTGTTTGCTGCGTAGCGCTCCTGTCATAGATGTTTTAGGTTCCCTAAAACAGTTCTAGTGTCCAGCTCCCCCACAGCCGGTATCTGCCTCTCTGTACTCCTCAGATGAAGGTCTCTGCCTCTCTTCATGCTTGACTGGATGTTCAGCTGAATTTGGTATCAGAATAAGTGTACTTCAATAGGAAGAATTATTTTCATAAAATTATTAGTTTTTGTTGATTAGTCTCAGCCAAAGCTGGTCCAGTTACAGGCTCTGCCAGCACCAGCAACCTGCCCTGGGGCACTCAGCAGAGCTGCCAGTCGCTTGTGGATGTAGGTTTGAAACCAAGGGCGAGCCAAGTACTCTGGGCCACAGTCTGGGGGTTAGACATTTTTGGCCCTTCCTGACAACCTCTTTGATGAGCTCTGCTAGTGCTTCCAGAATTACTGGAAAGGGATTTGGTCCATTTTCTACCTTTAATGCATAACCACAACAACAAGACACACGCAACTCAAACAGGACTCGTTGGCAGCGTGTTCACTTAACAAGTAACAGACATGCCTCACAAATTGCGTCAAAACATCACATTCTCACAGTGTGTTGTGCTGCTCCCCGCTAATCCTGCAGAAGGCAGGACTGTACCAGTTAAGTGACTTCCATGTGAGGGTTTCTGCCTCTCGAGGAGCCTGATCACAGCACCTGCAGTGAAAGGGAGCATTCTTCGACATCACGACTCCCCAGAACCACAAAAAAAGAGATAGCTGCATCCAAACCACCAATGCTGCTGCTGTTGGTCACCGCTGGCCTCTCAGTGCAGGTGGCCACACTCAGGCCACACTCAGGCTCCATATGAGCCTGGCAGCTGTAACCGAGGGGCTCTGGTCCCTGCAAACTGGCCATCTGAGCAAAACACACAGAGATCTGGAGCTGGGATACTGCAGCAGGAATAGCAAGAAACCAACCCAGATGATGCTTGGCAAATTCTCCAATGGCAGTGAACTTCTGTTATTCAGTTCACAGCCTCCTTCGCTCACGGGCTGCTCTGTCTGCAGGGCACCCTGAAAAGCCACCAATACATTATGCTACACCCCATGATTCCTCACAATTAGCACTTGCACTAAATGCGGGAAGGGACCGGATGCTGAAAGCTGCCCTGGGGTCATCCTCAGGCTGAGGCCACCTCCAGCCACGCTGCAGAGCCCGCAGAGGACTCTTCATGACGTGTCGAATGGACAACTCGGCCCAAAACACAAGTGTGGGGAGGCTGCACAGAGAGGGAGGGTGAGTGACAAGACACTGTTCCTTAAATCCTCAAAGCAGCCCCTGTCAAATGAAACGTCAACTCTTATTGTCTGAGTCACAACGGCTGGGGGCAGGGAATACTGGAGGAGTGACAAGGCTATAGACCTGGACCATCCCTGTGCTGAGAGACAGATGAGAGGCACACAACACAAAAATGGACAGTACAAGGTCAATCAGGTTCTCGTTATATGCTCTTAATACAAAAGCCAAGAAATTGCCATGGAAACTAAAAAGCAACAAATATAATCATGGTCAAAGAAGGAGGGTTTTGGTCAACACAGCATTAAATAACAACTCATTGCCTCCAGGTCTTGTAGGACACAAGGTTCTCACAGGATTCAACCGTGCAGTTCACAGGACACACAACCACGCAGAAATGGCTGGAAATGCTAAAGAATACAAAGCTTTCATGCCTCAAGACATAACATCAGCTTGCATGGGATGAGAAGAAAGTTGTTCTGGGTCCGTTATCTCCTTCCTCTGGCCCTCTCCACTGCTTTGTGCCATACCAGCCCTCCCCTGGATCATAGGTTACCCCTCTAATAATAACTTGCATTGCAGCGGTGCGTGGCAGGCTCAGTCATAAATCAAGATGCTGATACGCTGCGCTGTGCAAACACAGAGCAAGTAAACAGCCTCTGACTGAAAGAGCCTATTTCTGTACACAAAGCAAAAGGCAGAGGAACTGCTGGGGGAGCAGAATGACCCGGGGACAAAACCATGCAGAGCCTTTTGGAAGAGAGGCTTTGGAAGGACACAGTGCGAGCCCCGTGCAGACACCCTGGCATATACGGGTTAAACTCCCACAACCGCCACAACAAAACAGAATGAGAAACTCCAACACATCCCAGCAGCCCTCAGCTTGGCCCCAGGGAGACTTCCACCACCACTAGAGACACTCAGACTTTGGTGGGCAGGGATAAAATGACAGAGCTGACCCAATAGCAAAACCTTCTGGTTTGGTGGTTCTTCACTCCCAAATCCCTTCACAGCCCTCTGGCAACATGCGAGACAAGCTTCTCCGTGAACCTCAGGTACGAGGGTCCCTGCAGGGAGAAGCCGTGGGCCTGCGGGCAGTCAGCAGTCACCACTGAAGAAGCTGGCATTCAACATCGTGGTAGTGGAAAGACCCCACATCCAAATCCTGCTGTCTGCAGACTTCACGTCTGTCCTCAATGTGTCCACCGACCTCCCCCTCATCGGTCACTCTTTGCAGACACATGTCCCTCCTGGGCTGGCTTGGGCCCATGGCCTGGTGTTAAGAAAAGCAGACGTCCCCACACCCAGCTTCGGTTCCAAGAGCAGCAGGAGGGTGCAGAGGGGCTCTACCTGTCCTGGCCACAGTCACCGAGCTGGGATACCGGCAGGTCCCCCTTCCCAGCGCATTCCCAGGGTTCACCCCTCAGGAGGGGACAGCTGAAGATCATCAGCTCCCCCTCAGCCCACCACAGCCCTGCCGGTTTCTGCAAGGAGACCTTGCTCCATGCTCCCCATGCTGTGACAATCACAAATCACTACAAAAGGCTTGTAAGGTCTCTCCCACCCCAGGGCAGCAAATCCCTTTGGGTGGATTCAGCTTCTCCAGCTCCCTCACTTGCACCACTCCATGTCTTGGCAGGAAGTGCGACTCGGGTCTCACACAAGGAGCTGGCCAAGAAGGTGCCCTCTCTAGTACCTTCCACCTGAGGAAGTCCAGACACTTTGCAGGTATCTTTGGATTTCCCAACCCATCACCAAGACACATGTACACTGTGCTTCTGGGTGGTGGGGGGCAGAAAGGAAGAGGATGCTTTTCTCAAAGACTCACGGAGTGAGCCTTCACCAGAACAGGAATGAATGAAATCTAGGAATTCCAGTGCCCAGGATCAGCCCAGACAGCCTGAACTGGCAGTTGTCCAGCAGTGTGGCAGGAAGAATAAAACCCTGAGGGTTTGGTCAGTGGTGCCCATGCCCAGCATCTCAGCAAGACTTTCCTCAGGACTCTCAGGATGCAGCTATTGAGATGCTCCAAGTGGTAAAGCTCTGCTGAGAGGCTCTTGCTTAGAGGGGGCACATGGAAGTCTCAAAGTCTTTTGCTAAAGGCAGAGGAGAAGCCCACCTAAGACATCCCTATATTGCAACCTCCTCTCACATATATCCTTGATTACCCTTGGTCTCACCTCTCCTCACTGCCTCTGCATTGGTGCAGAGCACATACACCCTCAGGCCCTGCTGTGAGAAGAACATTCAGTCCAAGAGGTCTTCAAGGGGCAGCAAAGCAATGTGCCTGCTCCTGCAGGGAGCCAGTGGCGAGAAAAAACTGGCAGTGACTTTCCAGAGAGGAGCTACAGCATGGAACGGCTGGTGGAGCCTAGGCTCCAGCACGTCAATCTCAACAGAGGGGAAAGGCACCTCTTCTTTCTCCTGACCCCCCTTCACCTGCTGCCATCAGGTTCCAGGCCTTTGCTGAGGGATGGCCCATGTCCCATGCACAAATGCAGCTGGCCAGAGGCAGCAGCAGAGCTCAGTCCCCTGAACAAAAACACTTTCTCTGTCAGGTTCTTGCTGCCGCTGCACCCCATTTTCAGTGTCCTGTCGGGGATCAAGCAGGCCATGGGGTGGGACAACAACACTGCTCCTGTACCTGAGAAAGGGGTGGGGGTCTTTTGCCCCTTTGCTCTGCAGACACAGAGCAACTTTGGGAAACTGCATGAAGCTAGAAGCCAGTAATTTTATCTTAGAGATCAAATCTGTTGATGGGCCGAGTGAGTCTCTTTAACTGCCTTGACAACCCCCCACTTCCTTTCTCCCTTCACCAGGCTTTTTTATAGTTTTCCCTCCTTCCCCCTGCCTTCCCCACCTAAGCTATCAGAACAGAGAGCAGATTCCTGGCCCCAAAAGTTGTCCTCTGTTTGCCAGACTGTTTCTTGTGCTGACTGCACATAGACCCTTACAGGGACCAAACTGTCCCTCTATCATCTCCCCCACCAAATGCAAACAGCACTCACTGCCACCAGTACAGGCATCACGATATGGGGCTGCTCGCCCCAGCGCCACTTACCTTTTTCTTCCGGTCCCGAGAGCGGTTCCTGCGCTTGCGAATAGATTCTTCCTTCTCCTTCTGCTCCTGCAGAGCCTGAGCTTCAATATCTTTGATTTTCTTCAGCTGCTTCGCTGCCTGAGCCATGGCCGGTCAGACTGCAGTTCCCTCCAGTGCTCACACTGCACTTTCCACGCAGCACCCTCCAGCTCCCGGCCGAGAAAGTCCCTTCCCTTTGCTCAAATGCTGTCGACCCAGATGAGTGCAAAAGCAGTAATGAGGAAAATAGAAAGCAGTCAGCAAGCCCCAAAGGGCAGACAATGTCTCCGGCTGGTTGCTAGATGGAGTCTGGGACACCTTTATAAAGCATTAATAATCCTGAATCCAGCTGTTCCAGAGGTTCTGTGCACCATTGCAGCAGCTGCTGACTGCACTGGCACATCATGCAGAATCCTCTTTGTGGGACGGGACGCCGGCTGATGCTGTGCTCTCTCCCTCACTGTCTCCTGCAGTACGAGAAGAGATGCAGGCAGTCAGCCACAGGAAGGAAAATAACTCTCAGCAATTAATGCATGATGACAATAGAGACACGGTAAAAAAGGAGGCTCATGCATTTCATCCCCACTTCTGGGCTCTCCGTAGCAATGCATGAAGAACAGTAACGTGCATGGAGTCAGTCTGTGGCTTTACCACTGCAGTGCTGCTGAGGCAGGCACATATTCCAATTTTCTTCCTCTCGGTCTCTCTCTGTGCAGCAGCCGCATCACTCGCTCACTCTCTGGATTATGATTTCGGCTCCTTTCAAGGGGAGCGATGGGGAATTGCTGCATTTGTTAGGAGGCAGGCAGCATCTCTGCTCAGAAAACAGACGATACTGCAAAGGATACGCCAAGTACTAGAGCAAAGTGCAGCTTAACAGCATCCTTTCCTCCTCACATCTCTCCACTGAGTGAGCAGCAAGGGGAGGGGAGGGATCTTGGCTGTGAATGGGAGACAGAAACCAAGGGCTCCGTCTGCTCTTTGCCTGCACAGCACCAGAGAAGTAAATCAGAGCCATCAGCTCCTGCCCATCCAGGCATCACCAAAGCTCAGATCCTCTCTGAGGATGTCCAGTCAAAGCTCCTGGAGGGTCAGCCCCTCCTTCTCCACACACATCCGTACATTTCACCTCCAGCTGCCTTCCAAAAGCACAAACAATTTCATGTTGGAAGGCAGGGGCCAGGTGTGGGGGCCAGGATAAAACTGGGGTGGACTCTTTGGTGGTGACTAAGACGTGACCTGCAGCAAAGCGCACTTTACTGTCCAGGCACTTCTGAGCAGCCCTGCCTTTACCAGCTCAATTCTTGTCCCTCAGAAAATCTGTCCCCTGTGTGCAAACTGACAGGCAAACCACTGGGAAAATTATCTGCCCAGGTAGAAGCCCTGAACATGCTGCATTTTTCTGGCACAGTTTCCCTAATTCTAGACATTAAAGGGTCCCTTTTGTGTCAAAAGATGTCAAAGCAGGGGTTAATGTCAATTTCTCAGCAACTACTTGACACTCACAGGTTATTTAGACTGGCAAGCAGCTGAGATGCAGACTTAATTGCACAGACACTATAGGTCACTTTTCTGTCTAAGTTTTCCTGCATTTCTTTTGCCTTTGAAGTTCCCCTAATTCTGTTGCTTCACTCACAGACCCAGAAGATGCTAAAAACAGGAAAAAGACTGGCGTATCATATAGTCTTTAAAGAATATGATAACTGAGAATATAGAGAAGGTCCTAATAAAATATGAAGACTAGGAAATCATCACATTTTACAAGGCTTTTCTAAGGACAGCTTTAGTTCTGCGTACTGTACCCACATGGATAAATAATACACTCAAGTCTAGATACAGATGCACATCTTTATATAGCAATGTCCTATGAACGCCCATGCAAAAAAAAATACAAAATTAAATAGGAGCTGCACAGTGAAAGGCTCCACAGAGAGGAGGTGCCAGGAGCACAGCTGGCCTCGTCAGTCTCATTGCACCTCTGCCACAGGAGCACTTTGCAAGCCAAATGAGTCAGAGGGTAAACACACAAAAATGACCTGTGGTCAACAATAGGCACACAGGAGGCAAAATTTAACCACCATATGCTGAGAGCTTCTCAGTTGCGTATGTTTGACTTTGCATCCTAAAATAGCTAGTTTAGAATTCTTTTTGAGGAATTCCCTAATTTTTCAAAACAGGGAACCCTGGAATGAAAACGAGTTCTGCTGTTATACAAGAGCATCGGTTCCCATCACACGCACTCACGAGTGTCTGGGCACTGACCTTTCAGTGCTGGGGGCACACTGAGCTGCCAGCCTGGCTAGGGGAGCTGTAGCCAGGCACCACTGTGACTTTGCCTCTCCTCCCTGACCTGAGTCCTGCCTTCCAGGGTCAGACCCCAGAGACCCAGCTCCGCTGCGTGGCCGGGTCTGCACACTTGCACTCAAGGGACCCTGCTACACTCCTGACTTTGGCATCGGCATCCCTTTTTTCCCTGATGTCAACAAAGTCCCCTCGATAGACACAGCTACATGGCATCAGGCAGGGCAGGATGCTCAGTCTTTGTCTGTAGCCTGTAGGACTCTGACTCCTCCTGCAAACAGAGCCCACCTCTTAACTCCTTATGAGCCAGAGCAGAACAAGCACAGGCCAGAAGCAGAAATTATCAAGGGAGAACCGGGATATGGGGAAAAAGACATGGGAATCAGTGGGGTCATGCTTTTGCTGGTCCAAGGGACAAAACAGAAAAGCACCTTTCCAAAACTGTCTGAAAGCTGCTTTCCCCTCATTGCACACACAGGAGGAAGGAGATCCAGTCTCGTAGAAGGAACAAAAATATTTTCAAGTGCTTCCCAATTCTGAATTCAGGATTCTGCCTTGTATTACCAGTATTATAGCACACAGGCTGAACTCCTTCATCGCAGCCCGTTGCTCTCAGAACAAGGAACAGGGCAGCCACTGCCACCAGCAGTTTGGTTTTGAAACATTTGAATTTTGACAGCATGATGTAAAAGTCTGAGTTAACTGGAATTAGGTATCTCTGCTAGACATACAGATTGTCCTGCGCAGGGGCTTACACTCATGATGTTCTAAGCTATGAAGTGTTTGGCCTACAATTGGTATCAGGTTTTTATGTGCTGTAGGTGTATGGTTGGTAGAAAGGAACCCTGTGGATCTGCTGTACACGAGAAGAAGCTCATTCGCTATTTCCACTTTTTCAGCAAGAACTCAGGACAAGTGGGAAATGGACTTAGTAGTAATTTTACTTAACTCACCATATAATTTTTTTGTCCGACAGTGATTTTTCTCTTCTTTGGAGAAGTTGTTTGGGAAATATCTGGAACAGTAGATGTGTCATATCTTATTGCTGCTCGCTCCTATTGGATGAAATGGGGAAATACGGGATGGCAGAATTTCAGTAAACAGACTTCCTCCTTTAGCTGAAAGGTACCATGTTCATATGCTAGCCAACATGGAAGCAGAAAAGAAACTTTTCAAGAACCTTATTTAATTATTTCACACAGGGTACTATATTTATCACTTTTTCCTTGAAAATAGATTACTTGTACTATGATAACTCTCTGCTACCTCAATCACAGACTGGGATTCTACTACGTGACACAAATGACAAACACACTGACAACAGAGCCCCTGCTCCAAAGAGTTCAGAGGGTAAAGTATTTGGCAAGCGAGAACAAATAGATACTGACAGGGGAACCCCTAGGAAAATAATCACACAAAATGAACAAGGTCATTATGTGCCAATTCCACATTCAGAGCTCTCCTCCAGAATAGAACCTCCTGTAAGGAAGGAAGCACAGAAACCAATTCCTGACTCTGCGAGGTCCCACAGCTGTTTCCAGAGATTAAACATGTAGCTGGAGTCCTGCCCTGCTCTAGGTGAAGATCTGCATTTGGTGAAGTTGCCGAGAGTCTCTGTGTTAGGGGCAAAAGGATTTTACATTCAAAGATCAACTTCAGGCAGCTATTTTTAGGTAAATTATTCTGGCTGACAAACTGTGAAGATAAAAGATGCTGCAGGCCCCACCTTGGCTGCCATAAACCTCATCTGCCCCAGTATTCAGACTCTTCCCTGCATATTGGGGGTTGGTAACAGACATTTTGGGCCACATATCAACTAATTTAGAGCAAAGCTGACGGTGCTGAATGGAACGACTCTTACCATGTCCACAGTTCGGTACCTGGCTGTGGCCATGCAGAGGCTGCAGCAGCTCTTCACTCCGGGCTACAAGGTGCTAAAGGTCCTTGCGCTTCAAGACAGTCTGGTTTCAACCCTGCTCTGGATTGGCAACTCTCAGGAAAGAAAGCAAAAACAAAACAAACAAAAAATAACTAACAAAAAACCCTCCCCTATTTAGTCATTCTCTAATGGTAGAATTTGATAGTTTGTATGACAAGATTCTAAAAAAGTGGTCACCTTGTTCATGGATCCTACATGTGGTTATCATCAAGTTAGCCCACGCAAACGGGGGTGGTGTTGGTTTGATTGGGTTTTTTTTAAATGACAAGGATAGGCTATTAACAGTGAAGCCTATTTGATCAAATAATGTTTTTTATAAACATTTCTTAAATAGCAGTTACTGTTTATCAGCTCATTAACTCTGGAATCGTATTTCCATGATCTTATTTATCGACTTCCATAAATACTTACCTTTGTTCCTTGTCCCACAAAGCTAGAAAGTTGTTATAAGTTGTTATGTTCCTATCTAGACATTTTCTTCCCGAAATAGTTTCAAATACCTTAAGAACTGAAAAATGCACAAGAAGTTAATTATTATCAGCATTGGCCTGCTCACCCCTAGCTTGACAGCTTGTGCTTAAGCATTGCAAAGACCACAATTATTTGAAAAGCATCACATATCAGCATGTGTAACAATAATTTGGTGCCAGGGCATCAGATAAAAACTTTGAAGTGCTCCACTTGTCAGTTTGCAATACAAGCATTTTACTGTTATTTCATGGAAGTGATTTGCCATGACCATTTCAAATTCTGGAGTTATCTAAAGCAGCACAATTATGCTCTAGTCTAATCACTCAGCACATTAATTCTGGAAGTCAAAGCCATTTTGAATTGCTGGAGAACATGCAACTGTTCTCAATTCCTGTTTTACTTTTAAAATCCATATTGAATGCTAAAAATGAGATGTTTCTGAAAATTAGTAATAAATAAAAGCTGACTCCAACAGTATCACTGTTAGGTAACAATTCAAGCTGAGCACATTTTAATGGTGAAATCAAATCTGCTAAATTCATTGTATTCAGAAAATAACAAGCAAAACCTAAAAAACCCCAAACCACAACTGTTTAAGTACAGAAAAAACAGGGCACACTGGGGTAGCACCCACCACCTCATAACTATTGGACAGTGCTAAAGCTTCGTTTAATGAACAATTTAAAAAAAATAATAAAAGTAAGCCATGAGCAATGGAATACAGCTTTTTGGCATGGGATGGTTAATTCAGTCCTCACTCCAGCACTGACTATGGGAAGGTAACACAGAAACAGGATGGCATCAACTGAGCCCCTGACGGCTCTCACCTGTAACACCGCTAGTGTACTCACTGCAACTCACAAATGATTAATCACAGGTCACGCTGCCTCTCTCTCCTTCACGCCTGAATAATCTAAAAACTGTTGTGAGAATAAATGAACGAATCGCCCAGGAGCATGCCAGTATGAATAACTTCTATTTGTATCTTGGTGTGTTCGGTCTGAAAATTCAGACTATAACAAATCCAAAGAAAAACATTTCAGCTTAAAGGAAGATGCAGCAGCAGCATCGTCACCGTATGTAAACATACGTTCCATCTTGGTGAAGGCCAGAGATAAGAAAAGCGCGTCAATTGAATTTAACTAGTTCTCAAGGTCCTTTTAATTGATTTGCCATGATGCACAAACATAGTTTGCTCACTTGAAGACACACTTCTGACAGCAGATCTGCAGAAAAGCCCTTGGGAGGTTCCTGTTGCCTCCCTGCCCGGGGACCTGGGGATGTCCAGGCTCCAGGGAAAGCGGGTGCTCTGCCCTTGGGCTGCCAGAGATGAGATTATTGTTGCCAGGTTCCCTTTGAGGAACTCCAGAAATCATCGCATGTCGGAACGTTGCTTCCACCTAGTGTTTCAAAATTGTGAGTGTGCAGAGAACCATACAGCAACAGGACTGGGACAGAGCTCAAGAATGATTCAATTCTGCCTTGAAGCCACAGGGGAAACTTTGCTGAGGAAGATTTCTAGTTCTCCCATCCAAAGTGCTAATTGTAAAGATGAGACAGCAATGGGGGGGATGAGCTTCAAACACATTGCCATTTTTTAAGTGCACAACTCAAAACTCAAGTGATTGTACAAACAGAAGCTGACAAAAAACAGCTCACACACTCTGCTTCAGCTCTGGGAAACCCTTGCAGAGAGGAATTTAAAGGTGATTTCTGGAGAAGCTATCAAGTTTTTGTTTTTTCTTGTTTTTAATTTTTCTCTGAGCAGCAGCTGTAGATAAAAATTAACCTGGACAGAGATCTCACAAGGAAATTCCAAGTACCACCTCTCTTCCAGATCAAAAGGCCAAGAAGGAATCGTATTCCCAGGACCAAGGATTGGCAACAGAAATCACTGCTCAAATGGAAGAAAAAAATCCACATGCACAACTGACATCCAAAATGGCTCAACATAATTTATTTTTTATGTTAAAATGTACAGAGTTCTTTTGAAAGTACTTGCTAGAAAGGGGAAAAAAAAGTGATATTACATACAAGGAGAGGAAGGGAGACCATCCAGCCAGGAGCGTATGACATGGAGAATTACAAAGGCATCTAGGCACCCCTTCCCCTTAGCTTACAAGTCACCATGAACAAAGTACAAAGAGGTTACAAAACAGGAAAAGCAAATATAAACAGACAGGAATAGACTCAGCTTCATTTGTACATGCGGCTTTTAGAGGCATCTGGAGCTCCTATTCACACACTCTAGAGATCTCTTTAAAGAGAATTTTTATCTTTCTTAAAATAGTTTTTAATATTCTACAACAAAGATAAAAAATTTTAAAGATGGAATGAAATGAAAAAGCTCTTATTTTTAAAAGGCATCAAAGTCACTAACAGTGAGATTTTTTTTTTTAATTTCTTTTAGAAGATTACCCAAGTTATCTTGCTAAAAATACATATTTTTTTTTTTTAAACAGAAGTGAAAAAATGGTAGGTACCAATATTACTGCGTTGGATAATTTCTTTTTATATATAGAAAAGAACATTTTTTTTTTTCTACAATAGTTCTACAGTCACAAAGGCTTGTGGAAAAGGGAGCTGCCCAATTGATAAAAAAAACATACAAAACCAAACCAAATGTAACAGCAAACAAACTAAATTCACGGCCCTCATTTCAACAGCTTCTCCTCCTGTCTCAGACCCCCACCCACCCCCGACCTCCCCCCAGCAATCGGGAAGCAGAGACACAGCTGAAGATCTAGGAAGGAGAGGGCAGCACAGTGCGCTTTCTACATGGGTGTTTGGAACTGGAATAGTATATACAGAGAAACAGGGTCCTACACAGCCTTGTACATGCTCAAAACTAAACAGAAATAAGTGGAAGTCCTTTGAATTCTGCCTTTTACAGTTAGCAGTTATTGGAGGAAAGTCCATTTTAGTGCATCTGAAGAAACCCCAACTTTCTTTTAGACTCTTTTGGTTTAAAAACAAAAGAAATTAGTCTTATTAATGTGTCTGTATTTCTACTTCATATACAATAGAAAAGGAACTTTACATTAAAGGGTGTCCCTTTTTGTATTGGGTGACATGCCAGCAGTGTAGCCAAAAAGAATGTAAATTGGATTATGTGGTAATAAACAGCAAAATCCTGCCACCTGCATCCTACCTCAGTGCCTGGACTGTTGCACTCCTGTAAAACAGGCCAATTCCCTTCTTTTCCCCACACTTGATCAAAAGTGTGGCTATTCCTATAAAATGGGTCACAAACAGTGGGAGAATCACGGAAAACATCACTGACTCCCCCAGAGCCTGGCACATTCAGCAACTTCCTACCTCAAACCAGGAACAGAAAAGTAACAAGGACACCACGGGGCTCTCCTCACATCACTTAAAACCTACACTTTGTCTTCCGAGATGACCCAAGTGAGAGGTTAAGAGGCAGACCACTGGAAACAGCTGCCTTTGAGCTCAGCCTGACCCAAAGGCTCAGAACCAAGACCTGCAGCATTTTGAAGCACAAACAAGTTTGGGATCTTGGGGCCATGGCTGACCTGCAGTGCACCAGAAGAGCCCGCAACTGCTTCCTGTCCTGACAGACCACTGACCACCCTGTCCTCCTCCTGACTGCGTAAGGGATACAAACAGTTCTCTCTTGTGATGCTTCCAGTAGTTCTGAGTGACAGAATATATGTGCATGCCTGCACGTGTGTGCACATGCTTGTCCGAGTGGTGAATGGGATCATTTTAAAGTTACATTATATTTTCAGCATGAACCATACAACTTCAATTAACTCATCTACAAAAACACCAATGTGAATAGTTTATTGTTTACATGTAACTCCAAATTTTACTGAGGGCAGGGGAGTCAGGGAAAATTAAAGATTTAAATTTTTCCTGACTTGCAGAAATAAAGAGCTTCGTTTATCCTCTGTGTCCCCTTCCAAGTCTCCCAATAAGTGCCTCCTGCTAGAAGTAGGAAATGCCAGGTGGGGTTTAGAGGGAAGGGTTGTTATTCTTTGAGATGTCAAACATTTTACATGACTGCAGCACTAGAAACTGCATACAGAGGGGCACAGGGGAGGGAGAAGGACAAACATTAGGAAAAAAAAAAAAACTTTAGAAAGATGGTTTCACTGTTACACATATTCTGTCCACATTGTCAGCAAAGTAAGGCTCTTCTTAAATTATGAAAAGATTTTGTGCATGTTTTCCCCTCTAAAAAACATCTGTAAATGATTTTTAGCTGTAAAATGTTTCAGGATTGTGAAGAAAACAAAAATGCAAAACAAAAATAAAATCCAAAAAATAAAGACCAGGCTTCCTAAAAAATAAAATAAACCAAAGAAAATCTCTCTAAATCTACAGCAATATTTTAACTGGAAAAAGGTCCATTTTCTCTGGTTCGTCAGTATAAAAGGTTCCTTTATTTATATATATTTCAGTTTTTAGGATGCAAGTTCATCTTGCTCATCTTCTCATGTATGGTCCATTGAGAGACTGCTTGGGCACGCCAGCAGCATTCATGTAGCTGTGATGGGAGGGCCCCGTGTACATCATGTTTCCGTGGGGATTGGGCTGCATGGGCTGCTGGGTGTAGGCCTGGCCCCCCATCATCCCCATCTGCATCTGCATAGGATACTGTGCTGTCTGGTTCATGTAGGCGGGGTTACTATGGTAACTGCTGTTCATCATCGGCTGTGTCATTCTGTAGCTGTTCATGGCATTCAGGGTGTTCATATTCATGGAGTTAACATTGTAAGGGGTGGTTGGCATCAGGTTGACTCCCATGTTCATGCCCCGTTGAACGGCCAGTGTACGAGGGCCAGCCTGCATGGCAACCGCGGGGGGGCTGCGGCCATAGAGCTGCTGCTGGTGTGCGGTCGCAGAGGGCAGTGGAGCCGACTTCGACCGGATGGAGATGTGGCCCTTGACCGGCATCTGCCCCTGCAGCCTCTGCGTGTGCGGGATGCCGATGTTGGTAGCGGACATGTTACACTGAAGCAGAGGTGAGGTGAGGTTCATGGTGGTGGACGCCAGGTTCGGAGGGGGTGTCATAGTGGCTTGTGCTTGTGGTGTGCCCGCCAAGGGGTGCGAGGGAGCGAGCTGCGCCAGCCCCGTGTTGGACAGAGAGACGCTGGTTGCATAGGAGGTCACAGCAGGAGAATGGCTATAAGGCATGGCATGAGGGTCCATAATGGTGTTTGTCAGCTGCTGCAACTTGGCTAAACTGAACGTGGCTGATGGTTGTGAATAGCTCCCAGCACCAAAATCCCCCGGAATCCTCTCGTAGATACTTATGTTACCGGTGCTTCCCGATTCGGGTATTTCCATGATCATGGGCGCTGGGGTGAAGCTGTTGTTCATGCTACACTGCGACAGTGGTGGCTGCTGCGGGGGTGGCGGGGGCTGCGGCTGCTGCGGCGGCGGCTGCTGCGGCGGCTGCGTTGTCGGTTGCTGGTTACTCGGGGGCCTTTCTACCACACAGCTCTGAGGTGACTTGATGTTGCAGTTCGCTGCGGGCTGGACTGTGTTCTGCTGCATCATACTGCAACTGCTGCCAATGTTCGCCATTTGCTGGGTGACAACACAACTGTTCTGAGTGAGGCTGCTGGAAGAGGACAGTCCTCCATACGAACAGCTGCTCTGGGAAGAGTTATTTCCACAAATGCTGCCCCCCATAGTGGAGTCATAGCTGCTGGGGTTCTCATAATTCTCTGTAGTGCTCTCAATGCTGCCAAGGTCACTGAAGCCACTATCCACCACCTGCTGAGAGTGGTCCGATACTGAAGGCACATCCATCATGGGGCTGGTCTCCATGTTCTGCATAGAGGGTGCGGACAGGGATCCTTGTTCAGGACTTATCTGGGTGTAGCTGCTCTCCAGAGCAGGCACGTTTGGGCTGCTGACAGAACGCACAGACTGGCTGGGGTGGGACTGAACAGAGGATATTGGACTGTTGTGTTCTGAGGCCTGGCAATCTTCAACCATTGATATCTGAGGATCCTCCTCAGTCTGGGTGTAACTCTGCAAAGTCTGACAAGCTGCCAGAGTTTCTTCACAGTCCTGGTAAGCTACATCATGCTCATTGCTTTCCTCCTGTGTCAAGGACTGCACTGCTTGAACAGTTTCAAGATCTAGTTCACTATGAGGAATCTCTTCCTCTTCCTTTAATTCAATTAACCCTTCTTTACTACTTTGCTCTTCTTCATGATCATCTTCAGACCCAGGGACATGCTCTGAGCCCACCGATGTCTCATTGGAAGCCTGCTCTTCCTCAGAATCTGCCTCTGCTTCATCTTTTTCTTTTGCATCTTCTCTACTGCTTGGTATGCTTGCTTCTAAAAAACATTCTTGCACCTGAGGCTCCTCCTTCACCCCTTCCCTAACAGTCTGTTCTTCCAATTCTTTTTTCTTCACAGACTCCAAATGACCGTCATCTTCATCGTCAGCATCATGATCTTCATTTTGATTTGTCACTACTGCAACTTCTTCTTCCTCCTCATGATCATGTTCAGGTTCGTCTAGCTCTTGCTGTTCTTCTTCTGATTGCCTTTGCTCTTCTAAAACACGTGGCTTCTCCTCTACCTCCTCTTCTATCTCAGGCTCTTTTACTTCTGGCACTGGACTGCTGTTGCTGTCCACAGGAGAAACTGCTCTTACTTCACTGCTAGCTGTATCTTCCTCTTCTCCTTCTCCTACCTCTTCTGCTTCCATATTCACATCTTCCTCTTTCCTTTCCTCACTAAGAGGCAGCTCTTCTTTCTGCTCAACACTTTCTTCTTTATCTGAAATTTTGGGTTTACGCCCTGGTTTTGAATTAGCTACCACTGCATCAACTTCTTCATCCTCAGCTGACAGTGGCATCTTTTCCCGGTTCAGTTTAAAACCTGGTTTTCGACCAGGTCTTTTCTTCCAGTGGACTGGTTTTCGGCTTTTCCCTTTTGGCCATCCCTTCTTCTTTTTCATGGGTGTGGAAGTATCCGGCTCAAGTGAAGAATCCTTGGCTTCACATTTTCTCAGCATAGATAATGGTTTCAAAGTTGGGTTACCTGAAAACACAAATTGAAAGATACTGTTCAAACATTTTTGTTTGGCCTGAGCATTCACGGAAGCTTTCCCAAGCATTCCCGTCACATTTATCAACTTCATGTGTCAATACTAGCTCAGAGATTTATTGTGAAAGGTACCAAGAAGGATCAAGGTGTGCTCATTAGCAATCACTGAGCCTTTAATACACAACTCAAATTAAACACTAGGCTATACGATACAGTCCTGGAAAGACTCACCACCCTTTAGAAATTTTATTTATACAATACATTCACAAATGAAAATGTTTTGGTGTAGGGGAAGACACAAAGTTGCATGTTTCCATTTAGATCTGATTTTGTGCATCTGCTGAAGAAAGGAAATATTTCCACTTTTTTTCATGGTTTATGCTTTTAAATGCCAGTAGAAATACACAGATGACCAAATTTGGCTAGATTATATTTTTTCTAATCTGAGGAATTATTAAAAGGAAGCTGAATTTCTCTCTCATCTGACTCCTCTTTTTTTGATGAAGCAAGTTTTGCATTTCAGTGACTTTTCAAACACTAGAATAGGTTCAGAGCTTATACAGCCAGAAAGATATGTGATCATTTACTGAGAACTTACTGAATACTGTAAGGCATTCCCTGAATTAATTTTCTTTTGAACCTGTCAACTAGCATGGTCAGTCCTATGTACATTACCAACAATTGTGTAAAATGTACACAATTGTTGGTAAACTACTGCAACAGTTAATCATTGACACTGGTTGATATTCACACTTTATCATCTGAATTTCTGTCTTCAGACACTGTATTTACTTAATCTGCTTTTGTATTAGTTTTTATTTCATCTGCTAGGCAGTAAATCTCTCTTACTGAATAACCATTATTACTGAAGTAACTTGTAAATTTATCAAGTCACTCTTGCCTCTACTTTCTTTGAATCTACCATTATAGAACATTTGTTCTAGCATCTTACTTAGCCCACGACTCTTCTTTGAACTATTCCAGTTTATCAATACTCTTAAGCGTGAATAACCAAGCAGAGATGGTTGTAGTAGTTTCACCAAAGCTAAATAAAAAGATGATAGAATGTCCTGAATATCTCTGGCTTTGAGCTAGAAAACCATGCTAATTACTGGACATGACCTTCAAATATTCTCTCACAGACTTTTCAGTGAATTGCCCTTCAGCTGCTACATTATTTTTTTAATCTATCCATAAAATAGTGGTAGAGACACATGACCCAGACCAATTGCCCTCAGAACAGTTCTGCTGGAAGGGACCTACAACAGTCATCTAGTCCAATGCCTTGTACCCCACTAATAACAAAGCTGCTAGATTTCTCCTTGTTTGCAGCTTGATTTATTTAATATGTATTACCTTGATTTTGGAACATTTCAGTTTAAGCAAATAGTTTTGACAAAGTCACATACCTCTCAAAGCACTAAGTAGGTAACATCAATCACCCATATTAAACAAGCTGTAGTCTTGTAAAAATATATCATTTTCTGATAAATACACTTTTCACATACCATTTGTATTGAGCCAATAACCCTCCCTGGAGTTTCTACTGACTAATAAGCCAGTCATCCTATTATTTAAGTCAGGATGAATGTCACACTGATGGGCCTGTAATTATGTTGGTCATCCCACCATATGAATATAGTACCAATTTCCCCCCAATATTCAGAGTGCATTTATTCACATTTCTGCCCTTTCTACCATCTTAAAAGATATTACTGATTCCATGCTATGAGTTTCCCAAGAACAGCTGTTTGAAGTCCACAGTTATGTAACAAAGGTAAAACCAAATAATATGCTCCTAGAAGTTCACAAACACTCCTTCAAACTTAATCATAGGTCAGCTGAGTTACTCTCGCTCTTTGCTCAGACAGACATTTACTCTAAAGATGTCCAATGAGAAGTATTTTGAAAAAATTCTGGATATTAAAAATTGAATTTAAAACCAATACTGAATTCAAAAGGAAATATTACTGATTACCACTGAAGCTCTTATAAACAAATCAACCTCCTTAAACAACAACAACAACAAAAAAATAGCTATTTGTCGCCTTCTTTCACGTTTCCTATCTACTACACAGGATTAGGCTTACCACCTCTTAGGTGAAGACCTTTTGCTTTTATCTGTACTGTCACGGATAAAATCTTATGACGACAAGCTCCCCTTGTAATAATGTAATATTAAAGGTGTCCAGTCTGGGCTCCCCAGTACAAGACAGACATGGAGCTACTGGAGGCACCATTAAGATGCCTGAGAGCCTGGAAGATATCTCTGATGAGGAAAGGCTGGGAGAACTGGGACTAGAGAAAAGACGGCTCAGAGAAGGATCTTATTGATGTGTACTATTCTCCTAAGGGAGGCATAAAGATGATGGAGACGGGCTCTTTTCAGTGGTGCCCAGTGCCAGGACCAGAAGCAACAGGCAGGAACTAAAACACAGGAGGCTCCATCTGAGCATCGGCAAACTCTTCATTACCATGACTGAGCACTGGAACTGGCTGCCCAGGGAGGCTGTGAAGTCTCCCTCCTCAGAGATACTCAAAAGCCACCTGGACACGGTCCCGAGGTCAACTGGCTCGTGGTGGCCTTGCCTAAGCAAAGGGGCTGAACAGGATGACCTTCAGAGGTCCTTTCCAACCTCGAGTGACTGTGATTTTTACCATATTCACTTGACACCACCTTCACAAAAGAATATGGATTTGACGACCACTCAAGATTTCATGTGCATCATTTTTAGAATACTGAGAAACATATATATGTGCTCATTCAGTTGCACTTAGTTAAACATCAACGCGTACGCAAGCTTGAAGAGAAGATCCTTACAGTATTCACATTCACAGTAAGACTTACAGGAAGAACTAGGAAAAGCAAAATATACAAGCCCAGCCTATTACAGAGCTCCACCTTCCCCACGCAACACTAGAACAGAGACACAAGCTTTATTTGTTTTCTGCACCACAGAACACATTCTGTCTTCCAGAATGCCTAAACCTTATTAAATACTGGCCTCAAATTGCCACGCCACTCTATCCACTCTCACCGTAGCCCTGAAAGCCATCACAACCAATCAAATTCTCATCAGACACCAAATTTAAAAGAGACTGCAATGTTACATTTAGGGGAAATCATAGAACACTTTCAGTGCATTGCCTCAGAGATCAAGTTCTCAGGGAAAAATCGGAAAAAAAACCACAAACCTAACCCAAATCACCCTTACTCAGAAAATCTAAAAAGAAATTACAAGCAGGTTTCTAGGAAGTTTTCCTATCACTACAAAAATCTAAGCTTCCCATAATCATAACTATGCTTAGGAATGTTTAAAATAGTCTAAATCTGAACCAAGTATTAATGACTGCAATACTATATTTCTGAATCAGCATAAGGCAGTGCTGCCCCCCTCCACCCAGTTGAATTTTTTATCAAAAAAGGCCACCTGTTTATGATGACAGATTATCCCTGTGGGGTAGTGTGTTTAGGTAATAGAAAATACATTGTATTTTCTCTAAGATCATTATAGTTTTATTATATATATGCAAAGGCACCTGCATTAAAGGCATAAGCAGCCATCAGATCCCGTTTGATGTCAGAAGCAGCAATACCCTGAAATAGTGTGCTTACTACTTTATTACTTCAGAGGTTCTGACAAATTTGCAGAAGTTCAGGAAAAAAAAAAGCAACAGAAGTCACACAAGGGAACAGAAAGCACTAAATTACAAGTGGAGAGTAAGAAACTAAAGTATTTACAAAGTAGGTGAGCAAGAAATTTATCATTGCACCTGGGCACTCTATGGACTATTTGTACTCTGCGAAAGATTGTTAAAAATCACTGATGTATTTTATAAAGCAATATATGTGTGTGGACTCTCTAGAGAGATCTGCTTCTCCATCAAAAAACATTCAGAAGAGCACAGATGAAAAAGACTGAAAATTGCTTATCTAACAGATCTTCTCACAACTCAATAGTCTTATCAATGGTGCTGGCGTACCACAAAAATGTATTTAATGAGTAAACTAATCACAATAGAATTAAAAAACCAATGGTATAAGCTGACTGTGCATATATTCCCACTACGCAAACTTAATGCTGCATCAACATGTTTGCACTAAATTTACACTTATATCCTGCTATAAAGATTTAAGGCTAACTGATGCTAAATGAACAGTATACATGGCTATAATCATATTGATGCTTTCAGCATTTAAGTACTTTTAAAGAAAAATTCTCCTCTACTAACCACAGGACAGTTGAAAGCCATTCCAGTAACTATTTTTTTATTGTGGGATAATGGAACCACACTTCTCTTTCACACAATTTTTGGTTTTTATTTGGCTGACTGCCTTGCACTATGTAGACCATCAAGAGAACAGAACATTTAACAGTCATAATGAAAGATTACTAACGGAGCATCTGAATGACATATGTTTCTTTTGAATTATCAGTGCATTCTAAGTAACCAGTTCCAACCAAATAATTTTATTTTATGAACTGAATGTTCAGAGAACTTTAAGGAGAAGCTGAGAGGCACGACATGCAATGTGATGAAGAACAGGATCTCAAAAGAGACAGTTTATTATTTCTCTTTGTTATGGAAAACTGAAGGCTCTCCAATTAACTTCTGTTTTATTTCTGCAAGTGACCCTGCTGCATAGGTTTTTCCACAATCACAGATACCAATTCCACTACAAAAGCTCTATCAAAAGGATACGCTGTATTCGGGTCACTGCTAATAAGATATTTAAAAGCACATACCACATTTTCATAAGACCTGGGAATGTTTGAGGCTGGTTTGACTGGTAATTTGTGCCCAACCCTACATTTGGCTAGAAGTTACGAGACAAGGTAAGCAGCTTGTTCCATCATGAGCCAGTATCATCTGACATTCACTGACACTCTATATCAAACTTCCAACAGCGTACTACCAAACATACCATTAGTGTCATCAGACTCCTCCTCATCTTTGGACTTCCTCTTAGAAGAGGGTCTATGCCTGAGTGTGTCTGGTGGGGCTAAGTGTCGAAAGTATCCACCGGGCAAAAGTTCATTCTCCTCCTCTTCATCCTCCTCCTCCTCTTCCTCTTCCTCAATCTCAAATGTAGGCTCTAATCGGGGCATTGGTCGTTCAGAGTCTGAGTCCTCAAATGGTTCATCCAGCACTTCTGTGGTCTCTGAGATTGTTTCAGTGACAACACTGCTGTTGTGGTGCTTACGCTTGCGGACTCGCCTCTTCCGATGAAGAATCGGTTTCTGGAAGTAGAAGATGGGAGAAGACATCTTATTACGTGAAGTAGAAATAAACCACCAATAAATAGACTACATGAACAGCAGAGTTCAACAGTCCAAGTAGGACCAGAGGGCTCCCTTCTGGAATCCAGACTTCACTAGAAATACTGATCGGCACTTGCCTTCCGTTAGACAGATGTCAAATACAACACAGGTCGACCGACTTCCATGAAGGTTGCTAGATTGACATTTCTGTAATAGTATAAACCATTTAAACAGCTGAAGCTAAGAGCCCATCCATAACAGCTGAAAGTTCAGAGACACTACAACATAGATGTGAACAGTTTAGAATAAGCTGCAAAGATGATATAGAAAAGAACTTTTTAGTGCAGCATCCCACAAAAAAAAGGATTTTCTTGGTCACACTGATAGAATTCACATCTCCATCCAAAGACCTTATGCTGTGATTTTAGTTATTTAAATAGCGTTTGTGTTTTGCCAGCTTCTTTTAAACATAGGACCATGTCTGTTTCTATTTTGCGGAGCTGAGTGAAACTTTAATGACCAAAGCGGAAAAATCACAAGCACAAAGCAGAAGTTAGAATTTAAAACAAACCAAACAAAAAACAAACCACTATCTCTGGTTCAACAAAACCCACCACTACAAAAAGGTAGCAGAAATTACTCTCTAGACAGAGTTCTGGAACACCGAGCAGATGCTACCCGTATGCTTAATACACACCTCTGGAATTGCACAATCCTTCAGAAAGCACCAACATACTGACAAAAAAGACTGCACAATAAAGTCAGAGCCAACATGAAACAAGAGACACACCTTTCGTTTTAATGTTGGCTTGGTGAGAACGGGTGGAGAGCTTGATCGAGGACTCACAGGCTCATCGTCTTCCTCTTCACTGCTGTCACTAAAACACCTCAGAAGTGCCCTGTCACTGTCACTGTAGCGGCGGGGTAACCTGTCACAGTCCTCCGGGAATCTACACTTCAATGGCTCTGTGTTCTTTTTCAACTGCCCTCTCCACCTTTCCATACCTTCGCTGTACCGCCGACCGGGAATTGCAGATTTGTCACCTTTGACATACTGTCCCTGGGAAACTGCAGACTTTTCCTCATCTTCAGCATACCTGCCTCTTGGGGCTGGAGACTTCTCCTCACATTCACCACACCTTCCTTGCAAGGCGGCTGACTTCTCCTCACAGTCACTGCACCGGCCCCGTGATGATTTCTCTTCGCACTCATTGCACCGCCCACTGGGAACTGCTGTTTTGTCCTCAATGGGCAATATCGGCTCCTTCTCACAAAAGGGCTCCCGAAGTTTTTTGCCCTTGCGGTTCCATCGACCTCTTCGTGATGGCTGACTGTTTGCAGGAAGACTATCCAGGGGAAAAATGTGCTTGTTTGGCCGAGCAGAATTGGCTGGAACAACAATGTCTGGCTTTTTTTCATTCTCTGTAGGTGAGTAAGGCTCTTGCTCTTTCTTCTCCCATGACACAGATTTTACCATCTGATTAAAATAAAACCAAACAGATCTCACACTTTCCATTTAAGCATGCATGTCTGTCCTGAATTCGATTCCAGAAAAGCTTTTGAGCAAGAAGTCAGAAAAGTTTAACAAGAATTACTTTTAAGAATCTGAGAGTAACAAAAGAATTGACCTTTACAAGATTCTAACGCTGCAAACTGCTACTCCTTCCCTCCTCCCAGGTGATAATGCACCTCAGTTAACTCACAAGAAGTGACCCAGTCAGCAGCAGCCATCCAGTGGCCTGCTGGAATGCAAAGATCATCTTGCTACATTAAAACACAGTATTTGTGTAGTTTTCAAGAAAAAAGTGAGACAAACTTGAAGCTATTTTTCCATTAAAATGCACAATTAGTTTAACGTAAATACAGTAACAGCACATATTTGCCTCTTAGTGGTATAGTCAGTGCTCATCATCTGATGAGAGAGTGCAATCCTTCAAGGACAGCAGCCTAGATTTCAGAAACCTTCACTGCTCTGTGGGCAGTAATTCTAAAGATATTAGTGGTTTTGTGAAAGTATACAGCAAAAACCTTTGAAGGTTTTTCTTGATTCATTTCCATTTATGCTATCTGTCATTTACAGAAATACTGTGTCCTTAATTTGATGAGAGACCAGGCTGCTTGAGAGTGGGAGGCAGAATTTTTGGTTTGGATTTTGTATTTTTTCTTTTCTTTAAACACTGCCCTCCAATACATAGTGCAAAAAATCATTAAGGGTAGAAAGAGCCTTTTTACTCTCTTCAGAGAGAGTCTTTAGCTTTTCTCTAGACTATGCCTCAATGTTTTCTCTATTTTTAGTTTCTAATTTGAAAATATAAAGATATATAAAAAGCACTGCAGTCACGGTAAGTTTACAATTATGCCAAATGCCCAAGCAATGGCATTTGAAATCTTCTTACCATTGCCCACAAAAGCACCAAGTGTAAACTACACACCATACAGAAGTAACAGATTAACTCTTACACTTGTCTCTGGATCTTTTTCTTTCTGCTGTTGTTGCTCTTCACTTTCCCCATCCTCTGTCTCCTCTTCTTCATCTTCAGAGACAACTGAGTTGGAAACTATAACAGGTGTCCAACGCAGACATTCTGCATCCACGTCTATAGGTCGGACATTACTTCTAAGCTTTGCCATATGTTCCTGGATAAGTTTCTCCCGACGAATGATCACAAATCTAAACAGTAAAAAACACTCCGATCAACAACAGGCTACATACTGTACATCTTGTCATGTGAAACAGATACAAGATATTACAGAAAAATCTATGTACTCTCAATCAGTGCTGCCATGAATAACTTTAGAGAGGACAGAACGCTCATTAAAATTGTACAATTTGCAGTACCATCACACTATCAGAGAAAGCATCTTCAAACTGAGAAAATGAAGCCATTATCCTTCCACGAGTAGCATTCAGCTGCAGAGTATCACTTTTATTATGCATTAAATGGACAAGAGATAAGCCATTTGGGGAAAAGGCAACATAAGGTGAAAGATACTGAATGGTAATAAAAGGAATGCTTTAAAAAGTTACAGTCCCACTACTGGAGTGGATTTTGTTCAAGAAGCTGGGAGTAACATGACTGATTAAAGTATACTGTGAAACAAGGACATAAAACTTTAAGCTTTCCAAGTAAGTTCCAAGCTTAACACAAAACACAATAAAATACAATTTCACTCCCAAAACTGCAATGATCTGAATCAAGAACAATTCCCAGTATTTCACTTGACTTGCACCCTCAGCTGGGCAAGGAGACTATTCTATATCCACACATCTCATTTCTCCAAGGGATCTACCCCACTGTTCAAACATCCATTAACCCACACAGTTTATAGCAACTTTGAGGCACGGAGAAGGGGGAAACAACTGCCTGCTCCATGACTGGAAAAGGGAACAGATTTCCCTCTAGAGAAGGGAAGTTGCTGTTTACTCCGTTTTGCAAATATGTTGGACTGATTAGACTGAGGGACCCTGACAAACATGGCCAAGAGATGAGCTTGCTTTCGCTCACCGCTGCAAATTACTCAGAAGTTCCACAGCTGCAGAGCTACACAGCTGGAAATCGGATCCAGCTTTGGCACTGAACAATTCTTGCATCATGTGTGAGCATCATAAATCTCTACAGCCAGTACTGGGGCACTTAAGTCTTAAATAAAAATCAGGCGTATTAGATGTGACTTGTCTCCAAGCACCAATAATTTGATTCAAATACATTTGAAGTTATTTGGAAATATAACAAGACTCCTGTACTCACTGATCACTGCGGAAGTCAAGCATTCGTAGGTGATGCAGAGTGGAAGTGATATCTTGAGGACAGATTCCAGTCAGCTTACTCAATTTCTTGATGCTTAATTGCTTGTCACGTTGATGATAAAGGCACTCCAATATTACACTCTTCCAATAAGCCATATATGAAAGGCGCCCCAGGTCTGACAGGGGCTTCTCTGGTGATCCTGCTTGACCCTCACGCTTTGAAAGCAAATAGCCTAAAGATACGCAAGAAAAAAAATTCAAAAAATTAGTACAGATAGCTTCTGTTGCCATTTCAACTTCTACAAGGCATTTTCTCACAAAGTAGCTGAATGCTGTCTAAAAAAATATAGATTATCATTTCCAAGGATACACTGAGTAGCCTGTCCGACTATTTTTTTTCGTTCAAAACTAACTGCAGTTGTGTAGTTTCCAAGCTACATTGCCATTAGAGATGGGCTATGGGCAACACCATGAAATGGCAGCAGTTGCCTACCTAGAAAATACGGTAAGCCCAAAGTACACAAACAGTCTGCTGAGTATCTTTCAATTGCAATAGCAAATTTGAAGATGACAGAGGGAAAACACATTTTAGCCATCTAAAACTAATATGGCAAACAATTTCCTTGAAAATTCTCTGCTGTCAAACTTCACGGCCATACCAGAGAGTATCAAGCTCTATCTAGAGAGATGCACTGTTTCACTGCACAGGTTCAATAAAGACCAAGAGGTTGTATCCTCTCCAGTATGACAAAAGGGAAAAGGAGGAACCAGCTCACAAACGTGTCTTCTCACTGCTGCTCTAATACAGCCCACGTTTGTCAATTTCTCAAGATACATGGAGTTCCTCTGTTTCACCAATATTTTCAGGAGAACAACTTATGTACACAAGGATATTTACTAGCAAAATCATTCTAATATGATTATACCAGTAGGGTTTTATTCTGGACATTAACTTCAAAATTAGCATGTCCACAGGGGGGGCTAAATTAGATTGCACTCAGCATAGTAAGAGAGGGACAGTGGCAATTTTCTTCGTGAACTTGCCAAGATCCATGTATGAAACTGAGGATTGAGTATTCAGAGCCTAAGTAGGTCTGGTTTTGCTGCTCTCAAAGCTAAATTAAAATGTAACTATGACCACCTTTTGATTAAGACACTTGTTCACTTAATCAAGCTGCTGAAGTTTTCAGACCCTGCAGTTTTAAGGTTGGCTCTCTGTAGAAAGAGCTACATGCACAAGGTAAGCTTCTGCTAAAAACACTATACTGAAACATGCCTATGGTTTCCACCGTATGTTGTTTACACAGAAAACATGAGAATTAGGGGAAAAAAATATTAATTTGCCTTTAGAATTGAAACCTGCCAACAATAAGAGCCATTTGTGAAGTTCAGATGATTTTGTGAGCTTTAGAATCCTTTGTCCTGAGAAGGCTTTTAATTTGAAAAATTATCACCTTTCACAGTTAAGCCCTTCTTTAAAATAGTAAAAAAAAAAAAGACTAAAAAAAGTGAAGAAAAAGGTCCTTACTGAAGTCAATTAGGAACCTGCCATAGCCCTTACGCTGGTATTGTGGAAGAATCATTATACAGGAAACATTGTACTTCTGCTGGCAGTGTTTTTCCTGTTGGAAAAAAAAGCAGCAAATTAAAAACAAACAAACAAAAAATACCAGTGAGACATAACAGAAGTTCTGTACAAGTCCCTCAGATATTTATAGCAAAACCTGAGCTAGAAAACCATAGTCAAAGTTTCTTAGGAACAATAATGTACATAAGCCAAGGAAAGACTAAAGACTTTAAAAGAGATAATAGTATTAAAGCTCTATTACTATAATTTCAGTTCAGAAAAACAAAAAGAATGAAATCCTGACACAACTACCACATTCTGCTTAGACACAATACAGTAAAGAACACCAGATGCACAGCAGATAAAGTTCAAAGCATAAATCTGAAGGCAGCTAAATTCTGCTGAAAAATTCAGCTGAAAAAACCTGCAGTATTCCAGTGAATCTTTAACATTATAACAGTAAAATACTCTCAAATCTGCTGTTCTGAAGACTGAAAGGAAAAGCTTCAATTAAAGCTATTTAAAAACAGTAAAACAATTCCAGATAAAACTCTTAAGAAAAGGCTTATCCGAAATCCTGGCCCTGATCTGTCCAAAAAATAAAAGGTTTGAAAGGAGGTGCAAAATTGCCAAACTTATTTAGAAAACAATGTATTTACAGAAGGGAAGATGAGATAAATATTGTTACCAAGTAGTTCTGTCTCACAAACAGTACTATCCATCACCACCAAGGGCAGGAAGTTATTTCAAGAGTTGTTTTTTTTTAGCTACTAGCTACAGTACATGTTTCTTAGAGAATATATGCTATTCAACATTATGTGGAAACTTGGTTTTACTAGTCAATGCAGTTGGTGATCTCTGAATGTAACATAAATAAAATCTGGTTGCAACAGAAGTCTATACCTGCATTATGCAATGTATTATATAAATGGCAAGGGCCTAAATTACAGCAATTTAAAGACTCTGAAGCAGCATTTCTCACTGTAGCAAAAGTCTGAAGTACTCAAATACTTGCCTTGGAAAAGTAGCCAACAAGGTGACAGCCCTTGACATCATTCTGTGTCAGCACGTAGAAAAGAAATGGCTCCACATCGTAATAGAGAGTCTTATGGTCCAGGAAGAGTTTGGCTAACAAGCACAAATTCTGGCAGTAGATAGTGCTGACATTGCCATCAACCTTCAGAAACAAGGAAAAGTTTTGTCACTATTTGCTGTCATGGAAGGATGTGTTTCATCTGGGTATCCCTGTATGTTTGAAGTGTCTAACATGAGAGTAAGACTTCTCTGTCACAGGCAACGTCTCAAAGGACTTAAAACTTTCACAGCATAAAGGCCATGGCCCAGTCACTGTTATATTCATTAGCTTAAGAGAGAACTTAAAATTCATTTTCTTAAAATGAAAAAGCATTTTTACAATGTGAATCTTCTCACAAATTTTATGGATGAATAATCTATACATGAGGTCAGCTCCCACTGCTTGCTTGGAGTTCTTCACTCTTAGCAACTGAATGCTTCACAAATAAAGATCATTAGGGCTATAGAAAACATCACACGATTGGATGTTAAAGATCTTATTTAATACATAAAAGTGAGTGGCTTAGTTTTCTAACTTACCTCAAAGACTGAAATATTATTTTTTCTATAAATTTCATTGGCTGGAGGATGAAACCAGCCACACTTTTTCATATGTTGCTGCAGAATAGTTCTACTTTTCATATACTTTAGACAGAATTCACAAAGGTACAACTTGGGTAGCCTGTAAGCAAAGATAATGAAACATCAAGGACTGAAGCTGTAGAATTTCATACAAAATTCCTCACTCCTGCAGATAGAGACCTTGATGAAAACAAGCCCAGTATATACCAACCTTATGTATGTGCTCATCAGGCCAGAAACACCTTACCATACTTAAAGTCATGGCACTTACTTACTCTGTGATGAATGCATATTAAAAAAAACCCAAACAACATACAATGGCCTGCATAAATTAATAATGTAAAAGTAATTATGTCAGAAGAAATACATGCACAGATTAAAATCCTAGGAAAAACAGCAATAAAACCCCAGTTTTGCACTAGTGATGCTAGAATGGCTTAGAAAAATAGTTCCTATTCTCTCCCTTCGCTCCTCATAACAGACAGCTATATATACCCCTGAGGAACGGGTCACAATACCATCTATCTGTTTGCTTTAGAACCATTTTACATACTACATTGACATGAACTTTTGAATGCAAGTGTCCCCGACACCGTTGTGATTTAACTCCATTTACATACTCTAGCTTGGGCAGGGATGGTATTTTCAGTTACCTTCAATGCCTTTAGCAGACCTAGAATAATTCCTCATGACAGATGACATGCTCTTATTAAATGTTAGAACAAAGAGTTTTATTTATTTTCTCTTCTCTAGCTATGGCCTTTATAAGTTTTTCCCCTCTCTGAATCAAGTTCAGAGTTTGCAGTTTAGATAGTTTGCAAAGTTTTCAAGCAAGAGAACATCAAAACAACTATATATACATCATAGCACATCATTCTTGCCAAAACACGTAACATTAAACACTTCTTCTTTAGCTGTGTTGAACTACATACAGCATAAAAATAATATACGGAATTAATTCCTGTGTAATTTCTGTTTGTCTCTTTCAAGTCCCATAGATAGTATACAGCTGTTTCTAATCAAATATTTTAATACACAGTTAACATCCTATTTCCTAAACAAACATTATTTTTTTATTACAAAGAGTGATGCAGTTGAGGAACCTGGACAGGTTGGAGGAGTGGGTCCATGTGAAGTTCAACAAAGCCAAGTACAAGGTCCTGCCCCTGGATCAGGGAAATCCCCGGTATCAGAACAGGCTGGGGATGCATGGACTGAGAGCAGCCCAGCGAAGGAGGACTTGGAGATACTGGTGGGTGAAAAATTGGACATGAGCGGGCAATGTGTGCTTGCAGCCCAGAAAGCCAACCACATCCTGGGCTGCATCAAAAGCAGCGCAGCCAGCAGGGCAACAGAGGAGATTCTTTGGGAAGCCCTCTAATTATATATTCCTGTGGCAGTTCGAATGCTCACAGAGTATGCAGGTTGTTGCAGAGAGATTATCAACTTTTTGACTCAGCCTAACTACGAAAGTATCTGGATTGTGCGTACTTTGCTTCTGTCTTACATTCAGATAGAATCTTCTACAGATTTCTACACCTGCTGGAGTACAGCTTGCCCATAAACACTGAAGGAGAACAAAGAACAATGATCAGTCATACCTCGAGTATTCCTGTGGATATGGGGAGGAGTACCAGGTCTGGATTTCATACTTGCCAAATTCAATGACAGAAGGGCATCGGACTTGTGGATCAGGAGGCCCAGTCACCCCTACTTTCTATGCAAGGGAAGAAAAGGAGAAGTTTTCATGAATTTCCAAGTGAAAGACTTCTAAGTTGAAATAAATTATAACATTCTTATCTACACCGTCCATCCTACTCAAACTCACAGAGAATTAGGAAGATGCAGACATTGCTTTCTGACACTAAAAGCCAGTACCAGTCACATTCAAGCAAATGATTCACGTGATTCACAAAAAGGAAGAATTAGCAAGCATTGTCATACCATGTACCTCCACTATCTTTCACGCTGTTGTATGTCATAGTTTTATATACTGGAGAAGTTTAAAATGACAGTTGTACTTAGTGAAGCACTGTTTTGGAAGTCACTGCATAAGTTCAATTGACCCCTTTGGCTTCGAAGGGAGTTAAGTCATAAGGACCATTTAAGTTACTGAAATGTACAGGTAGGGAGATGACACACACACATATTAAACACATATGTATATGCACATATATGTGCATACAGACACACAGAGTAATGGCCTATCCTGTTCCATAAGGAGTTAAAGTGTCTAGAAAAAGAATGTTTTAATTAGCCAGAAGCCCTATCTGACCCATGCTGCTAGCGGAGAGTCCCACATTTTATCGTTTTAACGGTCCACACATTTTACCAGCTATTTAACAGCTCTATGTTCTGACACTACTAAAGCCACAGCCCTAAAGGCTTTTTAGATGCCTACCTTAACCTCTTATGCTCACTTTTATATTATACTTCAGCTCTCAAGGTTAGTTCCCCATTACTCTTGAGCAGCAGAAACCAAGCACATTAGCTTTTAAGGCAGACTAATCTGGAATCTGCGTTTCTTGATGGGATGGGGTTTTTGGGTTTGTTTAAATTTCTTTTACAGATTTGGTACTTACTGCCAGATGTTGAAAATTTAACTTTACCTGCAGTGCTTGTTCCTGAATATCTCTAAACAACTCCATGTCTTTTTCAGTTAAGACATCCTGGTTCCCAAAAAAACGCTCTTCATTTTCCTGTTTTCCATCCCAGCCGTCCTGATTGTCTGTAAATGAAAGAGAAAATTGTCTTCACCTACATTTACAAAGGAGTACTTGCTTTTTAGTGCACTGACAATTTCTGGCTCTATTCAGACACTGTGCCAAGTTTTTTTTGATGGAATTTTCTATTCAGATTTGGGATCACAAGGGATCAACCAGTTCTGGATTGTGACCACGTACGAAGTATTGTCATACATTTAACCAGGTCCAAAACTCACCACTTAGACATTCATAGTATCATGAAGGCATTTCTAACAATGAGATATTTTTGGATAAATGGCTTACCACTATGCCCATTTCTCACAAACGAGGATCACAACTATTTAAGTGCCATAGCGGGTGCAACCAAAACCAGGAAACTTACTGGTGAGAGATATTAGTTGTTTAGCTTAAATAAGTAAGTTTTAATTAGAATAAATTACTTGAAGTTATAATATGGTGTGATTTATGCTGTTTGCTTAGCTTTACTTAGCACGAGTAGCTAGTTTTGCTGAAGCCTTTAGGCTGCCAGAGAGTCAAGCTTCCTAGTAATTTTCCTAGCAGCTGGTACAGTGCTGTGTTTAGTCTTTTAGTTTTCCCCAAGTCTAGGACTTTTCAGTCCCCCATGTTCCACCAGCGAGCGCAGGTGCACAAGCATAAACCGGAACATACGGAGGCTACAACCCTCAGCAGAGACTGCAAATCAAAATAAGAGCAGTCCACAGCCTGCCTGGACGTAGAAGAAGAATCCAATACGCTGTTAGAAGATTCCAGACCAAAAAATCACCACTGGATTTCAAGACATGTGAAGGGCAGGTGTAGAGATCACAAGGGTATCCTTGGCTAGATTGCCTAGGAATTTCTTCATTCCATGTCCCTCCCTCTTCAGAGGCACCCAGCCGAGGCTGACCTCACCGCTGTACCTTTCAATTAAATTACTTATTTTTGTAAAACCTGACATCTGAGACTCTGCTGCAGGAACCTATGGTCAAGCCTGAAGAAGGAGGGAATGCACCTGAGTGTGTGAGTGTCAGGGTGTCAGTGTGGTTGAAGGGCACCTGTCAGCCTTCTGGGATCACCCCCTGCGAAAGGCCCCCCATCCTGGCACTTACACACTCAGGTACAGTGTGAATGCTCGGGCAGCAGCTTCTCCTTTAACACTTAACATCATCGCCCAAGAAACACCCCTTGCACAAAAAAAACCAAACAACACACTTCACCTCACCCCAAAAGCATTAAGATACATTATTGTTCTTCCAGCACCAGCCAGGTTAATGCACATAACTATTCCAAAGCTATAAACCTTGCATGTTATTGTGGGATATTTTCCACTGCTTGCTTACGAACAATTCAAGCTATGGGACTACTCAACAACACTGTAAAGAGCTGAATATAGAGATTAAATCAAGGTCCAGTCATAGACTAATGTCTTAAACCAGAAAAGAAAACAAGGAAAGCAGAACTGCCTTCAAAAGAAGGGATACTCTCCAGCAAGAAGGTGCCAAACTGCATGAAGCAGGCTCCTCTATGGCTGCAAAAATTAAGAAACATTTGCATGCAAGCCTTTACCATAGAATGGAAACTCACGGGTCTGTCAGACTGTTTTTTATTATCCGTTTCCCATTTCATACTCCTACCTTGCTGTTCTGGTTTTCATTAACCACTCCCTACATGACTTCTTTCAAACGTGACGTTATTCAGCACATTTCCTAGGGCTATCTGCAAACCCCTCGTTACCAAAGGGCATTTGATTACCTCACAGTAATCATGTGATCCCTCATCACATATAAAAAGGCAAACGTCTCTACGATCACTTCCTTTTTCTAACTGGTATTCTACCTCAATGCACAAAGGTAACTGCATTTGAGTGTTAACTTTCAGCTCAAAGTTTCTAGTCTTAACAATTCTAATCACTTCAATGTCCTAGCCTTTGAACGTTTTCTTGGTATACAGGATACTTACATTGGCAGGGTGAAAAATCTTTACCTGTGGGCCATTCTGAAGTGCTAGATTTCCTGGTACCCTTTTTCCTGATCCTATACTGCTGAGAATAGTCTACCACTTCCCCTCGAGCTTTTCGTCCATCAGGGGAGGGAGTGAAGAATTTAGTAAGGCCATCTATAAGCCCTTTGGTTTTCTTGTTAAACTTCAAGGTGGTGCTGCTGTCTCTGCAGAAGTCCAAGACATCCGTCTGCTCCAGGTACCCTCCTTCTGATGCTGCTGCCTGGCTGGACAGAGCGATCTTACGCTTCCGACCCCGGCCAGGGCCAGTTCGAACTTTGCTGAAAGGGCCTTTTGATCTAAAGAATGAGAAGGGGAAAGATATTGTCAGAAGATTTGGTAAGGTTGTTTTGGGTTGCAAAGTAGTCTACCATCTTCCCTACTTATTTATCAAGCACACAGAAGCTAAATGTGAACTGAATAATTTAATGCATGTACCCTAGAGAAGCCAGGATTCTAAACACCTCAGTAGAAGTACTGTACTATTTTTCTCCACACTGAACATTATGTGCAATTAATTTGAGTATAAACAATAGTTTCAACAAATGTCATATATTAAATTTTAAAATTAGTAGCCAGAATTAATTCATTGCACAGTAGGTTTCAATTTATACAGTCATTAAACATTTACACTTCTTATTTGTCAAAGTTTTTGTACTGATAGCAAATTGTCTTAAGAACTACATAGAAAGTTAATGCATGCAGGACACGCACATTTGCTAAGAACCTATACCACTGATGGTCAGATTAGCGGGGAAAGGTGTTGCTCTCCAACCAGCTGCCATCTTTCAGGCTGGAAATTTTTAAACTCTATTGAGATAACTGAGTATTCAGCATTTCTCAGAGGGTTTGCCCTAGACCAATGGCTGTTTTAGGAAGCTGACTGGTTTTAGCTACAATCTTCACTGCTACAGAGACAGAAACGGGCTGCTTTTTCCTAAAAAGACAAACTAAGCATCTGTGCATAATTCTGTGGATGTATTTTGCAAGTGAAATGATGGAACAAAGGCAAAAAAATTGTGAATAAATCATGAAATAAAAATTAAAAGAGACAAAACAGCAATAGCAGATAGCTAGCTTTCCTTTTGCCCCTCTGACTCACACTGGGAGTTCCTCTAAGCAAAGGTATCATAGAGACTGAAAAAAAGTATGATGCTTACAAGAGACATTCCCTCTACATTTTTATAAGAGCTAAATTTCCTAAGTTTTTCTTTTTCCAAAATATCCTTTGGTGCTAATGGTTAGAATCAAGTGCCAGTTCAACATTTTTTTTTCAGCCAATTTAATGCCCGAAGCAGAAGTTCTTGTGATAATGCTCCTTCATTGTTTTGTCCCCTGCAGAGTCAATAGTGCTGCATCACAAGCAGCACTCCACAAGAGTCTTAATTCAAGGAAATTGCTCTGGCTGAAAAGTTACCCAAAGAATTCCCACCCAAAACCAGTTCCCTGAGACTGGCTGCCCCACAACCACCATGACAAGGCCACACAATCTGTCCCAGCACAACAGAGTGCTCCACAAATGCAGAGACATGTAGAATGGAAGCAGAAAGGGACCAAATATTTTCTGGCAGCAGTGTCAGGTTAAATATACATCAAATAACAACCTCACATGCTTTATTGCAGATTACGTAGTTTCTCTAAGCATCAGAAAGAGTTCTTGAGAAATGCAAAGCAAAACAATTATGCTGGAAGAAGCAGCCATCCAGCAAAACAGACGTGACACAAACAGCAAAATTCATCTATGACTATAAGGAATAGATCAAAACAAAATAGTAAGTTATTACAAAGAGTCAAAAATCTAGGCAAAAAGCAGCACTGAGATTACTTCTAGTCTTTCACAGCACTCTTCATAAATTCTGTATTAAAGAATAATGAAAAGCTCTTCATTGTAAAATAAATCTTCTTACAGAGTAGACCAACACTTCAGAAATACCTGCTGCCTCAGAATTTCACACCTTACTCCTCCTTATAGCCAGACTTACGTTGTATTTTGATTCTTTAACCTGTTTTTAGGACGTCCTATTGGGTTAGCATAGCGTCGTTTTATCTGTGCAGCCTTCTTGTGTAAAAGTTTTCTTCCTTTCTTCCGTGGCCGACATATTTGACATATCCACATACCTACAAGACACAAGTCCTCATCACTGAATGCAAGGGACAGCTATACAGGACAAAAAGGGAATTACAGGCCCCAGGCCTTCTAACAGAAAGGGTAGAAACAGTACCAAAGGTCCGTGTAAGAAAAACTCTGCGTACGTTCCAGCATTCTAAACTCAAGTCCAGTTAATTTCCCCTACATGGACCCCTAAGTATACTTCCCACAACCATGCAGGAAGTCTCTTTAATTCATAGCACATTATCAGAAAACCATAAAGAAGTAACACATTTAATTATCCCATATTCTGCTTACAACTACACCACTTCCAACTATCTTCTACAGGAAAATTTTCTTCTAACTACCAAGCAAGGATCTTCCATAGACAACCTGCTTTCTGATGGAAAAGAGAAGTTTGCTTATACTCCAGGATTCTCTACTGTCCAAATGGTTATGACTTCCAAAAACTCAGAAGCACATGTCTTTCTTTTGTACAAGGCTATTCATTCAAATGGAAGATGGTCATTTTAATCTGCAAGAATCACTCTCGTTCCCTCAAACCTCCAAGATTTTTTTTCAAAACCCTTCATAGAGAGTAATGTACAGGAAGGAGTAGACAGGGGAAAATCTGGATGTCAATCTCTGACCCTTCTCTAGTTTCCAACTCCTGAAAAGCAATGCTGTAAAAAACAAGTTAAAAGTAGCTAAAAGAGGACCAAATGTGTGGAAACACTTTCTACCCACTGATCTCTTCCAACGCCATCTTAAATAACCCTCTTCATCACAAAGTCCTCACCTTTTGGCATCCTGGTAAGAGGAGGGTCACAGCACTCCATGTGAAAGCCACGGTCACATGAGTCACAAAACAGCATGTTATCCTGTTGAAGACAGAAAAATTAATCTCTCTTTATATATGCATCAACATCAAGCCCTCCATTAATTTGTTGCCATCTCAGAGAACACACAAATAGTTTTCATCTACAGATATATGGTATTTCACAGGTCTCAGAAAGACTACCAGGCTCAAACAAACGCTGCAAATATTTGACTGTAGGATTATTTTATTTTGTAGTTTAACAGAACATCCACAAGACTGATATTCTCTTCATTAAGTCCAAATTCCACTGTACTTACAGCATTTTTGCCCTGATCTCGACAGGAACTGCATGTTTTGCATTCAATACACTGCCATCGCAAGGCTTTCACTCGAACTGTCAACTCTGGAGAGAACTTCAAACAGGACGGATGACCTACAGAAAAATGAGAAAATTATACCAGTCAAACCATCCCACTGCTGTGAGTGCTCACAGATAGCTTACTGAGAGAGAGATTACTTTATCAATTTGATATTCCCATGCAGAATTTTGGTTATCCAGATATTCTATTTTTAGGTGCTTCTCTTCTTATCTACACAAAACAAATACCCTAGATAGAAAGTGGCAGGCCTACATACAAAAGAACACCAAGATATTTTTTCATAACTGAATTGAGAAACATGTCAAAATTGGTCATCATTACCAAATTATTAAAGAAACCTCTAGGAGCCAAATGAACTATTTGTGATACGTTAACTTAACTATCTCCCCTCTGGGAGCAAAAGATTCAGCTGAACTAGCAGTATTATATACCATAGATGCATACTCCTCATACATATGGGTCAGGAGCAGTCACAGTACCAAGCTCTTCTGTCTCAAGTGGATGGGTTGTTGTAAATGGTCACCTACCACTGTTGCCACAGTCAGCACAAGAGATGAGCTCTTCAGGTTTCTTCTCCCGATTTTGCTCTTTTGTACCAAGGCAGAAACTACAGATTGGAATTGGTTCAGCAACCGGCTGTGAGGAAAGCAGACAATAAAGTCACTGAGTATATGAAGGGAGCAAATCATAATACACAAAATCACACAGACACTTATATCACATGTAAACAATATGTAATATACACCATGTGTCACAAAGTTCAGTTGGCTCTCACCACGCAATACTGCATTAACTGTAATCTGAATAGAAGTTAGAAGTCCAACAAGAGACATGATCCCAGGTATAAAGGAAAAGAGAATGGAATTCCAGGGCTAGGGGAAACTTGGAAAAACAAGCTAGAAAAGAGGGCTATAAATTAATACATAACTGAATGCAAAGTTAGAGATAGGTGGTGCCTTAATCTGTCAACAAATGAATGAGCTATGAGGTGATGCAGCCATGATAAAAAGGCACAGATGACCCCAGAACCCAGTAGCCTTAGAAATTCCCATCGGGTATCCAGAAAGCAATAGTGCAATCATCAAAAGCATTTGCAATACATGACCTGGAATAAAACGCATTATAGCACAAGTGCAAAAACTGTACAACTATTAACATTGTTATGAAAAATGAAAATAAAAGAAAATTCTCTTGTAAGAAACTACGTGATTATGCTGTTCAGCACTCAAAAGGAGCAGACAAAAAGGCTTGCTCGCTCTCTGAAAAAGTTCAGAGGGGCTAAAGATTACCCAGGGAAAAAGATGTATTTAAGATGCGGCACAAGGCTGGCAAAATAACAAATGGATATTAAGTAGCCAACAATACATTTCGCCTGAAATAAGCAGGAGGTTTTTAAACCAAAGGACTGGCATTCTGCAACAGCCTCCTCAAAACAAGTAACAAGTGCAGTAACTGAGTGCTTTAAAGTGGCACTTGATCAACTGATGAGAGGGAAAGGATAGCCTTATCTCCAGTAACATTAACTGCTGGATTTCATAATCTAGCAAATTATTTCTAATCCAATTCCAAGACAATTTTGTGATTTACAGTTTTCAGAGCAAAGATGTAAGCAAAATTTAAGTTAAAAATATAATAAAAATATGCTAAAAATCACACTTAATACACTGGAGAAAAAAAAATATTGATTATGCTAAGTTTTGAGACACATTCTTTGTATAGCTGTATCATGTTACAGTTAATGATTTCACACACACCTTTTTCAGAGTATATTACACAGCTACATATGCACATACTGTTAATTATTGTATGGAAGCATATGCCAGAAGATTTTCAAGGAATCTTTACTCTGGCTAAGTCAAACCAAAAGTGATATCCAGAATAGAAATAGGTTGGTTTATATTATAGTAACACAGAAACTGGAAGTTTCAAGATGTATGTTTACTTCAGTGTACAGATCCAGTATAGACTGAGATGTGTTCCTTAAGACATCCACTAGATGGAAACAATCAGAACACCTCAGGAAATCTGCTATTTCAAAATGAAGCCATTAGACTGCTATCCTGCTTCAGCAGGAAAAAGCTTCAAAATTACTTTCCCAGTTCATGCAGTTTCACTTGTATGCTTTTCTTTTGCTCATCTCCACGTTGCATTTGCAGTGCACTTAATATATGCACTTGATATAATTATACTGCACTTAACTATGCTCAATTCACCTTGTACATGTTTCTAGCCAACTTCACCTCCAAAAATCCCCATGTAGCTGCAGCAAAGTAAATGACATTAGCCAGAAGAAACCTAATTTGCAGGAAAAGCTGACTTACAAATAAAGTTCATTCAAATAATCAGGTGACTAAACTTTAATGATATTCCCATGACTGCCACATAGTGTTGCATCCAGGAGTCTTCTATGACTCTGTTTCACTAGTAGTAGTGTAATATACTTTGTTCTTTCATTAAAAACAAAAACAAAACAGCACTATTAAGGCCCCTGCAGACTTGTAAACAAGTTACGGGGAATTAGCAGTTCACATCTAAATTGTTTCAGATTCAATGATAGCCTCATATGAATTACAGATGCTTTCCAGCTATGGGACTGTGGTAGTTAGAAAATGACCATAATAGCTGCATATTCCTCATGAAGCATTAGAAGACATTAACAATTACATTTGTTATGGTTCTCTCTCTTATTTTTCTCTATGTTATTAACTAACAAAGCTTAGCAGTGAATTTCATTATCTGTCTTGAAAATCTTTTTTTATTTTCTTGATCATAAATACTTTTTCTGCGAACAGGAGAAGCAGAAAGCATATACCTTTTCACTGAAAGAATCTCCTCAAACACAGCTGGCCTCACCTAGCAGTGGCTATCCTATACTATATGTGAAAGCGACCTTGAGAAAGCAAAGCTGGAACATTCATGCAACTTTTCAGGGAAGACATAAACTATTTCATGTATCCTCTGCAGGAAGTCCATGAAAAATGTATTTAACCAAAGAGAATTTTATTGAAACTCTCTATAGTCAATAGTCTGAGATAGTCTTTCGTATCACTTCTAGCCAGTCTTTCGTATCACTTCTAGCCGGTATTTGTGCACACCCTGTTCATCCCCACAGTCCTTCAGATTTCGGTGTCCAACGTGTAAACACTCTCTGGCTTTGCCAGAGCCAGATCAAAGACCATCCTATACAGCTTCAATGTTTCCTGTATTTACCACCTCTGACAAACTGCAAAACCACAGTTCACCACATTTAAGAAACAAGTCAGCTACAGTTTGGGGGAATAAAGAATAAGATTATATTAGAATTCAAACTGGTTTAGAATAATTTATTAAATTGAGTAACTTTGAACATAGAGACCAGGCTACTCCTCCAAAGCTTCTGTGTGAGACTGCATTATACTCAGTATGGAGAGATTTCACTGCTGCTCTGTTTGTTCAGCAAAGAACATCCTGGCAAGTGAAAAATGCAAGCACACAATGAGAGATTCGTGAAAACAAGACTGGAAACAGCCAGCTCAGTTTCATACTGCAAATTTTTTGGCAGACATTCAACTCCTTCTGCTGTTTTTCTCGCAAGCACATCTATCTGTGTGATGTCACCAAATTCGGCGAGGAAAAGAGCCAGAACAAATTGGGCTGACAGTGTCTTACAGCCTGCCAGCCCCTCAACACATGGTGTTACTATACAAAGGATGTTTAGAAACCAAACGTGCTCCACAGATTCACTGACTGTATCCCCTCCTAAAGGCACCATGGAGAAGTGCCTATGGAAAAAGTAGGGGGGAAAAAGATAGTAATTTTAAAACCTCAGATTTGGCTAATCCATCTGCTTTGTAGTTTTCTTAATTCAGGAAAAGTGAGGTAGGAAATGCCTCAAAACTCAGAGCCAGCCCTGTAGCCACACTATCACAGCAGTCACTGTCAAGAACCTGAACGCACTTCACTTCCTCCAGACACTTGAGTGCCACCAGAGACTCACCAGATACCAGGACTGTCTTTGCCCCATCATCACACATCAGCCTGCAATAGTCATTGTGGTTGGAATAGAGTAGGTGTAAAATTAAAGCTAGCAGAAAAGAGACACACATGTTCACAACAACTTTTTTTTTTCTTGTTTGTTTTCCTCTTTGAGACGTCCGAATGCGAGCCCTCCAGAGAGAAAATCCACCACAACTAGTATTTACAGAACCATTCCCACCACAGAGTATTTGCTTCTTAGCAATGAAGTTATCATTCAGGAGCACTGATAGATGGGTTCTGAGAATTCATGCTCGGTACTGGGGGTTTGTGTGTCTGTTCTTAAGTAAGTGACAAAGCATTACTCCTCACTTCAAATAGCCCATGCTGTTGCAAAGGTCTGCCTCAAATGCTGAAATTACGGGAAAGAGCAGATGAAGCACAAAAGCCAGAGGGGAAGTACAACCTACACCACGTGAAGAAAATTATTTAAAACATGAGGAAACATGTTTCAGCAAACAGGGCATCACAGAGTCTGGGTTCCATGCCTTTTGGATCAGTGGCTGAGGAAAAAAAAATTCACTTCAGTTCCACCCATCAATAAAATCAGAACTAAGAAATTTTATATTGCCAAAGTAATTTTACAAATTTATTTATTTTTTTACACAGGGAAAACAGCATAATTTGGGAAATACTGACCAGTAATATCAACTTGTGGCAACAATGGGCTCGGCTTTTTTAAGTTACCGAATCACAACTCTTAATGATCTCTCCAGACACTATGGTGAAGAAAAAATATGAAGAAAGTGAGAGTAAAACCAGAAATTCTTCAAAATACTCTTGGTGCTCAAAAAACCAATGCTAAATATATTTTAATAGACACGTGAAAAATCTATTACAATAACGCATGTATGTATGTTTGCCTGTGTCAATAGATATTTTGTCTCCGATTCATTAGTTGAGTCTCACTTGAAAGAAAGGAGGATATTTCTATGGCAGAATGATGGCCTAAAGCATGAGACTACATTAAAACAAGTATAAGGGAAAAAAGATTAAAACGTATACAGAAGAAATGACAAGCATGAAATGCATACTGATTCCTAAGAGAAACATAAAAGGGTAATTTAAAAATAAAAATCAAAGGACATTCAGAGCAAGTGCTGCTGTTTGAGGAAGGACCATTACAATGGAGAGAACATCTGAAATGCTGCTACAAGAGTAAAGTGAAGTGTGAAGGTTAATAGCTTAGATATTAGTGCAGGATATGCAGGCTGAATTCTATGCCTTGGTTACGATCTCTGGAAACTACAAAAAACCAATTTGGATACTACTTGGGGCTGACACTCAAACTGAAGAAACTGCCTTACTATTAGACATGCACATGATAAGAACTTTACAGAATGTCAACTGGAAATATTTAGACAGTCAATTGTTAAATAACCTTCCCAAAGCTAACGAGTCCTCTAATCAGGGGATTAAAACAATTCAAGATTTGTACGTCACAATCAGAATCATGTGCCAAGACTTCCTGCCTGCACACTGGGTGGGGGGGAGGTTCAAATTTCTTTATTTGCAGTATAAATTTGACATCGATTCAGGAACCTGGCAGTTAAAGTTACTGAAGTGTTCTTTAGCCAAAGCTATATCCTGTAAGCTCTCTCCTATATTTTGTCCCAGCTTCCTAATTTTCAAGAAAACAAGGATCCTGTCTTAGGAGCAACAGATGATTATATCACTCAGTTTTAGATGAAATAGTATTTCTAAGAAGTAACAGACTTCCACAGCTGCAAAAGCAGAACACACCCCTCAAATCAACAGCAAACTATAATCTTAACTCCTCTCATTGGAAACAGTTTGCATTCCATGCCACTTTGATTTTCACAAAAAACAAGGAACTTCAGTATTGGTTTTGATTTCTAAAAATGAAGAATTATTTGGGGAAGAGACTTTTGTAAACACCTAAGTAATTTCTGTGCATATAGGTAATTATGCCATCTTTAGATACCGTACACCACTTCAACATTAGCTGCATTCCTAGAAGAAGGGAAAATACTTCATTTAGAAAACAAACACGAATGAACAAAAATATTTAATATAATGCAGGGGCCTACATAAACATGATAACAGAGAAGGCACAAAAGGAACTGTGAATGAGAATTTAGGGCACGTTAAAAATATCTGATACAAAGCTGCTATTCGTAGTTTTACTCAGGATACCCACACAAATGCAACTATGGGACTAAATCCTACTCGTTTTTTGAAGCTCTAACACCTTGAACACGAGATTGGAGAAAAAAAAGAAAGGAAATAAACACTCTGCATATAAATCTTCACTATCAAAAATCCAGCACTCAATACACTACTCTTGACAGTAAAATATAACAAAGTCCCATGTTCCTGACCCACTGACCTAACCCAGTGTTGTTCCCCTTCTCTGTGCACCAACCGCTCCCACACAGGCAGCCTCATACAGTAAGAGTGGTGAAAACCCAAACAGGCACAGATAAAACCTCTTCCAAACAGGTTTGAGAGACTGCCCATACAAAGGCACCCTGAATTTGCACCTGGCGAAGTCTGTGCTGAAGTAAGGCAGTCATTCACTGTATTTTTATGGATGCATATATTAAAAAAATAATAATAAAAAAAAATTCGTAGCAGCATACAGCAAGTGACGTCTACTTTTTCCTGAGATCGTTCTAAAGATTTTGGTTGCATCTTAATTAGTAGCAGCGTCTAAAGCTTAGTCACTGTAACACTGAGCAGCAGAATTACTTTCTTTCCTTCCTCGTACACCTTCAAGGAATTCACTGCGAGCCCAGACAAGTGCAGAGATCCAGCACTCCACTCCGAATGCCTCCTTGCTAAAAATTCAGGGTTGAATCTCAAAGACTGAGAAAAAAACCTAGTGCCTGGAAAAGGCTGGATATCGCTAAAGAATTTTAAATTAAGTCAAACCTACATAAACACACACCCCTAAAAGCTGCATCTGTCACAAGTTTTCTGGAGTTTTAAGATTAGACCAGACAGTTTAACAGAAATGCATAGAAATGGTGATTTCCTTTATAATTCAGAACACCTTTATTTTGACATAGTTTCCATTTCACACACAGATAAAGGGAGATAGATTGGTGATTCAATTTGCTGATAAAGATTTAAAAGCAAAGATTCCAGAACAGGAAGAGCTCTGTTCTCCTATTTTAAATAACACTTGTGCAGGTATTTAGGTATGTTCTGAGATCCATACTCTGTGCTATCCAATTCTGAGAAATACAGTGAACTGGTAGAGGTATTGATAATGAAAAGTTTTAGTAATTCCTAGGTCTTCACAGAGACACACTCGAAGATTCAGTATTTTTAACCCAAAATTAATCGTTCATGCACAGGTCCATAGACTGATTAACTGGCCTTCAAAAGAAACTCAAAACAAGGGAATATATTATCAATGGGATTCTGTTTATTACACAAGGGTCATTATTTTTGGACGCCCTTCTCCCTCCTTTCTTTTCAATCTCACTATAAGTCCAGATTTACCACAGTAAAAGTAACAATGGAAAGACTGCCAGATTCTTGGACAACAGAACAAGCAATGAGCTACAGTCTCTTATCCGATGCCTGAAGCAGTATTAGTAGCTGTTCTAAGGAAAGGTGTTCACATACTCAGAAAACACTGGCAAGGACAGAAAAATTAAGTCAAATTTACACAACAAATAAAGAGAAAACCTAAATAGGTGGAAGGGAGACTAACATGACTTACCACAACTCAGTAGGATAAACGTAGTTTGAAACCCTTTAACAAGGCAAGCAGCAATAAAACATATCTACCCACCTCCTCCGCAGAGTAGAAGAGGTCAAAGGACTCAGCAGTCTGTCACATATGGGATTTGTTTCCTAGATTTTCTGTTGATAGCATATTTATACTCATTTTAAGAGCACGGAACCTAACTCTCAATTAAAATGGCATTACTTCATTTAATATATATACCTTTTTAACTGTTTTTCCCACCACCGCTGTCTTAAGATAAAATTGCTGGGCAAGGGCAGGGTCAGAATTACTTGCCCTCATTCTCTCTGCTCTTCCCTTGCCGCATAACAAAGCCTGCGCTGGGATCAAGCCATTGTTTATTTAGCAGTGCTCTCCATCACCCACTCTCCTACCCCTCCGACTATACTTTAAAGGTCTGTAGTAAATAAGGTTCCTTTATTAACAAATTTCAGAGATTTGTCATTCCGTATCTGTCAACAATCTCCAGGACAGAAGGGCCAACAACAGGGACCCAGCCAACACACTGGACTAGTCTCCTCCTTTTTAGCCAGCTAATACTCAGCTTCTGCTGGAACTGTGTCAGAGAATGCTGGTAGAAACACTTCCTCTGCAGCACAGTCCCCTCTGACGCAGGTTCTCATCACAACTTCTGATGTCTTCCCACAGTCACAAAATTTGCCTTTAGGTTACCATTACTTCAAATACTGCCAGAGCTCCTCTTGGTATCATTCTGCACTTTCACCCTAAATGCACCGTCTCGCAGCGTGCATTCATAGCTGTCCATGACACTAACATGTCTGACACGCTTACATTCGCTCTATCACTAAGAGCTACTTCACCTGTTCACTAATTGAGTGAATCAAGTTCAAAGTAATTTTTTAGCACTTGAGTTTCCAGAGTTACACAGGGTGCAGATGGAGGCCATCTGTTATCAACCACAATTCTTTTTTAGAGAGAACTACAGTCTTCTCTTCCACAGAACCAGCTGGAAGAGAGTGAATCCTAATCCTCCTCCAGCTGGGAGGCAAAGCTCGAAGAGCACCCTGGGAGAGCAAGGGTGAGCTCTCAAAATGTAATTACAATGCTCTGGTTGCAGACCATTTACGTACTCCACCCAAAACAAACTAATCCACAAATAACTTCCTTACCAGTAATGGGACAGTCCTTTGCTTTAAGACATGGAATTAACAGTTATTAACCTAAAACAGGCACAATATAGCAATAACTATTGTACGCTTAAGGGCCTTCAAAACAACTAGGATGCCTTCAAAGCATATGAACATTCTAAAAAGATATAAGAAATTTGGCTTCCTGTGATAAACACAAGTGCACACTGGGATCTAGAACTACTATTTGCAAGAGGGAAGGCCTAAAGGATGCTGCGTGTACAATAACCCACAGTTAAAGTGACTGATAAGCACCAACAGACATAGACAGCAACATAAAACTAGGAAACAGACACGCCACAAGGAACACACGTGAGACAATAGCATGGGGAATTCCTCCTATTTTTCTGCCACAGAATTTTCCCTCATTTTTTCTTCAGGAAGCACTTTCAGAATATTGTTTTTACACTTCCAGCCGTATTGTAGGACAATATTAAGATACTTACTTAAAGGTTGCTACAGCCATATCCAGTTATAACTGACATAAAAGACAGTTTCAAGGAGAGTGCAAATGGAGATCAATTAATACCATCTGTGTTTTCCTTTTAATTGTGGAAGAAACAGTTCTACTATTGTCCTGAGATCAAGTTTCAAATGCTCTGGAAACATCCAACATGTACATCAATTATGTCAATGTCTCTTTCATTTAGCTGATGTGTTAACATATTTTTTTTAATAATAATAATTTTACAAAAATTCTTACAGCCTTTTAACCTGTGTTCTGTAACAAGTGTCAACAAAACAAAAGCAGAGCACGCTGTCTTTATCTAGATGTCTTCCATTTCAAAATTTCTGATCAAAACAAAGTATTGCAATCTGCAGTCCTTTCCCCCAACACTCTAAAGATGCAGCACACAACTGCGTGAGAAGTTTCTCACAAATAAATATATAATATGCATTTAATATCAGATACTCATTACTTTTCAGGCTTCAAGTGCACTAATAGAGTATACCAAATTAAGTGCCTATAAGAGAGAGGAATCGGTCCTTCTTGTCTGACAAATGCAACCCACCTTTTGTGCCAAAAAGTAAGCAAAGAAATAAAGGTATTTGTGGTTCAGATAAAACAAAGGTATAGCAGGTTGCATTGGCCAACTTGGTAGCAGGCAACCAAAGCCTCTGATGATGCCCCAGTTCACAGCAGAGATGATTAAAGAGGTGACTCCCTGTGCTGCCCTCTCTGTCCCTTCATCGGAGATTCTCTCCCTCCAGCAGCAGCTGCATCTCACAACACAATGTTCTTAAACCAACAATTTCATTTAATAGTAATAAAGCGGGCTACAAACTGTAGGAGCTGAGGAACAAAACACCACATGCTCTATCTTTGCAATGGCTGTGGTAACCTCTGGCAGAGATGCAAGGTGTCAGTATGAATAAAATTAGCTTTCTGAATAATCTCTACAGCACCTGCCCCAACCATGAACAAAAAAAACCCAACCCAAACACAACTCAATGAAGTGGTGGTGAAATATCACAGAAAATTTCATCAAGATATTCTCTTAAGATTTTTTTTTCTGCATACTCGTGTCAAGCCTTTCTATTCCCAAAGACATCTCAGTATGTTGAAACAGTATCGTTGTTTATCCTGTTTAGCTTTTATAAAGATGACAAGAACAGTCTGCCATCAGCTATCTAGAGATACATGGCATTAATTTAAAGTTATGGTTTCCAAAGCAGCACCAAATAATTTTTCTCCCACCTCAGAAAAAACATTCTTTAAAATAATAATTAGTAGGAAGTGTCAAAAGACAAAACTGTTCCTCTGAACCAATACTAGCATAACAGCAATTTTTCCTCGAGAAAATAAATACTTTAAGAAGTAAAAACCCTGTTTCAGTCTGCAAGTGTGCTAATTACATATGAAACAGAAGAGACAGTTACACTTTAAGGAAATTTTTCATGCATATTTAATCAGGGCTTTACTGTAGAAATTGCACTGTAACAGTCGGATTACTTATTTTAAAGTCTATCTTGCACAGTACTGCTCATTCCCTACAGATGTCACTGATGGATGGTGGACTCGGTACCAAACATTCTTTGCTCCAGGCTTATCACCTCTTTGGCTGACCTAACGTGGGAGGCGTGACAACAACACTTCCTCACTTCCAGCTGTGCCAAAGGGCCAGTGCTCGCTGATACCTACCCAAGTGGCAGCAACTCAGCCATCTTCTCTTTCATTACAATTTCAGTATGAACTCCCTTTACTTTTAGGTATTACAACAATTTTTCACCACCCCCATTTTATTTCTTTCCACAACAGGAATTTTACCAGTCTGTCACCTATCACAGAAACACCACCAAAGTCAAGTCCAGCATTTAGCCAAACATGTGACAAGGAATGCAAAAATAGCTCTTAACTGCAATTCCCATTTTAGCTTCTAAACTACAGGAAACTGAAAAGAAAGAAAAGGCCACTTCCCTAAAGCCTGCACCATGAGTGAAGGGACACACAGCATTTATAACTGAAATTAAAGACACCTTCTTTTGTCAAATTTCAGCACTGAACTCTGCCCATCAGCAGGTTGGTTTTTTTTCCTGTTTGCTTGTTTTCATCCAAGTAGAGTTTTTAGGCCAGGAATTTCAAAACCATAATGCCAGCAGCATGTCATTACTACATGATAAACCATGACAACTTGCAAGATTTTTTGCCCTTGAACACTAAAATGTGGTATTCACAAAACATCAAGATAAAAAATAAGATCTGACAAAAAAATCAAGCAATGCTTACTAAACAAAGCTTCTGTAGTGTTGCTTTATTTTTATTTTGTTTAAAAAAAAATTAAGCCTCAATGTTCATAGACCTCCTGCAAGGTACTCAGTTTCATAATATACAGGAAATTATCCAGAATTGAATATTCACTTATAGGTATCCATACAAAGTGACACTACTATCGAACAGACAGGTAAGCACTTGCAGCAGAGTGGAAGCTACATTTGAACAAATGAAAAAAAGAAATATTACACCTTTAGGATTCATAAATTTGAATCATATGATATATGGAGAGCTCTTAAATGGATGTTAGAGACCAAAGAGTGCAAGGAAAAAAGATTAACAGGAGCGAACAAGAGACAGGTCATTAGGATTTCTCAGGTTTGGGAGCCTGAGCTTTTGTTCATATTGTTGACAAGGCTCTTCTAAGAATCAAGAGAAACATTGTCACAGTACTACCAGAAAATCTGTAATTAATAATTCCATTAAAGAAAAAGAAAAAAACCCCAACAAAACAAACAAACAAACCCAATCCCACCACCACTCTCAAGCACACAGTAAATCAAGAAAATCACTACAGCATAGTAAGCCTTTTCCACTTGCATAGCTGCTTGAGATTTAACAGAATAGAGTGAAGAAAGACTATCACAGTGTCTGCATTTAAAAAAAAACACCACCACAACAAACACCAAGCCAAAAAAAACCCCACAAAAACAACCAAAAAGCAAACTGTGTTTAAAAATCTTGTAGAATAGGAACTGATCTTTTAGTTTCCACTGACTTGCCATTAACCCTGACAGAATCATAGAACGGTTAGAGCTGGAAGGGACCTTAAAGCCCGTTCAGTTCCAAACCCCCTATCCTGGGCAGGGACACCTCCCACCAAACCAGGTGGCTCAAAGACTCCAACCTGGCCTTGAACCCCTCCAGGGATGGGGCAGCCACAGCTGCTCTGGGCAACCTCAGCCAGTGTCTCACCACCCTCACAGCAAAGAATTTCTTCCTGAGATCTCATCTAAATCTCCCCTTGTTGTGTTTAAAACTGCTCTCCCTCATCCTATCGCTCTGTTCCCTGATCAAGGGTCCCTCCTCAGCTTTCCTGTAGCCCTTTTAGGGACTGGAAGGCCACTAATATACATAGAGTCTACATAAATATTTTAATATACCTTCAAAATTACTTAAGAAACTAGTACGAACCTCAGCATGGGTTACACAACAGAGATCGTACATGTAGAGCAGAAATCCCAGATGTTAGTTTAAAACATACCAAAAAAAAAAAAAAATCAGAAGAATTTATTGAAGAAATCACTTGCTAAATTTCTGCTATGGCTACCATGCATTCTAATGTTACTATCAATCCTTGTAGTGCTCAAGCTGCTCAGACTTGAACAGGTCGAAAGGAATTAGGGAGTGTATCTAACAGCCCAAAACACACATATAAATATATATGTGTGCATGTTTTACATTTATACACACATGCACACACAAGAACTCGATACGCATATTTTTCCAGGGGACAGAAAACAAACCCCAGACCAAAATCAGCATTTGTAATAGCCCATGTTATCATTCACTTCTGTGATACATCCCATTTTAAGAAAACCCCAGGGAACACATCATCTGAAAGAATATCAAGCTGGTCCTGAGTTCTGGCACATTACAAGAAGACTGAACAGGCTGCAAAACACACTGTGTTAATAATAATACACAGAGCTTATATTTCCCACTGTTACTACCACTCTCAATCCAGCTGTCTCATGTGCCGGGTTTGTTTACATCCAGTTTTCATACCATTTTAAAGCTACACTGATTTCATTACAGATATGGTTGGAGAAGTACATAGGAAACATTTGCATACAGAACACTTGAAAAAAGGATAGAGGAAGCTGCTGGAATTTTCAGTACAGTAATACTTACTTCCTACGTTCCAGCAGTCCACAACACAGTGCTCTGACTAGTTAAGTACCGCATCCACAGCAGAGCTCCCACAGTTAAATTAGAACTTCAGAGAAACTTTGGTGGTGATAAATCGACACTGTTTTTTGGGGGGGCTTGTTTGGTTTTGGTTTTCTTTTTTTTTTTTAGGAAGATGAATCCTACAGTAGTTTTAAGTCTTCAAACCATAACAGATCATAAAGCAGCCCTCTCCCCAGAGAATGCAGCCGACTTGAAAAAACACAAACAGCACACGCTCTAACAACTCATCCCTGAAGAAGATATTTATAACAACAAAAAATTTCCAGCACTGCTGAAAAATGTACCTATTATGGATAGAAAAAGTAATTTTCACATTCTACAAGTCCTGAAGACTAGTAGTGCAAAGACATCAATTACTGGCAGATTTGTCTTCAATAAACAAAGATAAACTTCTGTTTTACAGTAGCACAAGGACAAGAAAGATACTGAGTATGAATTTCACTCCAACAACTTCGTCCTGAGGTTGGAGTGGAGGGTCAAAGACCTTAGGGATGCAGAAGGATGGAAGAAAGGAGCAGGGGGGAAGCATAAAAATGGGAATAGAAGTCCATGAGTGTTCATTCCAGCATTTCCATGCTCTCTACATCCTGATTTCGCTCTTCAACTGCTATATCCTATACACCTTTTCTTCCTACTTCACAACAAAGCTGTTCTGGGACAGCAAGTGATTTTTTCATTGTAAATAAAGAAAGCTTCTACAACAGCATTAGGTGGCAACCGCTAATCAGCGCTTCATTATGTTATTTGTATTCAGGTAAGAAGCCAAACCAGCAGCCAAATAAAATGTGAAAATAAGAGATGATCTCAAGTTTGCTTTGCAAATCCACCTCACCTTAAAGTGAGGAAGCTTACTTCCTATGTTTCACTAAGATAACTAAAGTAAGCCTGTTATCATGCATTCAATTCTGCTGTACAGAAGTGTCAAGAGGTGAATTCCCCACAGTAGTTCATTTGTAGCTTTCAGGTCCAAAGTACAAATTATGATCTATTAGGCTTCCTCTGATCGCACTTCGAAGTTTGGACACAGTAGGATCCTAAATGCACATTAGTCATTTCTAACTTACAAGACACCAGTTATACAAATCACTGACCTCAAAATGCAACTCTGTATTGATACATTTCATCAATCACAAGAAAATGCCCACGCAAACTGGGTCTTACCTTGTCCTTTTCATGGGGAAGGAGACACACTGGAGGGAGACAGGAAAGAGACTCAAAACTCTCCTTCCCATCAGCATTAGTGGTTGCTTTAGTGTTGAGTTGGTACAGAGGTCCATCTTTAAGGAGCCTACCATGGCCAACAGCACGTTTGACAGCTAATCGTAATTGCTGGTGAAAAATGGAGGCAGCGCTACCTCCAAATAACGCAGACACATCTTTCTGACTTTTCAGAAAGCGCTCGATGTTCTTCAAGGATGAGCCACTAGACTCAGCCAAGCCCTCAATTGCCCGTTTGATAAGTTTATTCCAGTCCACGTTTGGTTTACCATCCAATTTGCCATGGTTCCGAGGCTTTGGAAGTGCTATTCTCCCAGGATTATCAGGATCCTTGTAGGAGTTGAGACCCTTGTTGGAGACTTTTAAAATAGTTCCATCTTTAACACTCAACTCTAACTGTTCCAGAACAGTTTTGCGGTCCAAACCGTGCGAAGACGACACTGCATTGCATATCCTCTCCTCTGAAGGACGCTGTTTTTGCTTCTTTACCTTTTTGATTGCCTCCAAAATCCACTCTGTATACAGCGGGTTGGCGAGTTTTACCATGGTGAAGAATTCTGTATATCCATAGAGTCGTTATCCTTTATCCCGATGCTGAACAAGTTTCACACGATGAGAAAACAGATTCTCGAATGGTGGGAACCAGCTAACCATAGCATACACGTTTTCTGTTCTGAATTACTCCTCCCTTCTCAAACATTATTTGTTTTCACACTGAAAAGAAGAAAGCAAAACAATTAGAAATTTTCTCACTCTTTCCAATAAATCCCGTAACAGCTTCAGAGAAAGTTCTTCCCCAGAGGTATAAAGATTTTAGCATATCTCACCTCAATTTCTGGTCTGCACACTCACATTCAGAAGAACTGTAACATTAGGCCTGGAAGAAAACAAGAAGAGAGACATTTCCAAAGAACAGTTAGAAAATGAAAAAAAAATTAGCAGCCAACATTAATTCATTAAACACATCACAGAGTTTTAATCTAGTACTACAGTTCCGAAACGCTGAATTAATACTTAAGGTTTTGTCTTCATTGCTAATCAAAGCATGATTTAACACCGAAATAACTCCATATAGCCTAGAGAAAAAAGTGTGCTCTTTTAATTGCAATCCATAAGTCAGTATAAATTATATATCAAGTTTTGTATCATTGCTGAGCACAACCTAAATTAATATTGGGGGTGGGGAAGAACCCACAACAAAGATGTTAAAAAAGCAGCAACTTCAACACTTCCTGAAACTTCAATAGAAGGCAGTAGGAATAGCCAAGAGTATTGAGCAAACAGCAAGAAACTTTCAGAGCACTTCCAGGAGCGTAATCATAGGTCTGATTCCCTCCTGCTAAGAAAAGCTATGACAGTTGTTCCATCAAGAAAAAAAGTGAAGAAACGCAGCTGGAGATTGTAATTAAATGTTCCACTTTCAGAGACCATAGAAAAGAAGAATACAACATTATAATCTTCAGTATAGACGAGGCACACTGAAAACACTTGAGGACAAAGTAACAGGTGACCGTACACAATGAAGAAGGAATGCTTATGACACTGCTAATTAAATATGCAGATGGAAGGGTATGAGACTCTACTTCACAGCCCTTAGTTGTCTTTGACAAAGACTTTTTCTAAGTGTGATAACAGTCTGCTGTTCTGAAGTTCTACTGCAAAAATACACTAACCGAGAAGGATTTATAAACCGTTTATTACATGGAACAGCGATTTTCTGCACGGGAAATTTTAGTCAGGAGCTTGTCATCAACACAGTTCTCCCATTCTGCTTTCTAGTAAGTACAGAACAATTTATGAGTGCACGGCGCACATTTGCATACAGACATCAGACTCGGAGGCACCGAGGGAGCTGGGACCACAGCTGGGACCACAGCGGACGCGGCGCTGGACCGGAGTTCTTTCACCCCGCCAACAACGGAGATCTAGGGAAACGCGGTCCCCGCGGCCCGCCCGCCCGGCGGGGCACTCGCGCTACCGGCGGTCCGACCCGGTCCGCGGCCAGGCTCCCTGCGTGCGGCGTTACGTAACCGCCCGGCGCGGCCGGGGCGGCGGCGGGACGGTCCCGGCGCGAGGAGCGGCCCCTGCACCTGCTACCGCCTGTCTCATCCCGCCGCGGGTCGGCCCCGCACACGCCGCCCCG
>JAHREE010000488.1:211984-266608 GCA_033628505.1 Tringa tobata
GCTGCGCCAGGCCGGGCCGCGGCGGGCGGTTCGAGGCCAGGGCAGCCCGGAGCGGGCACCGCCGTCCCGGGGCCGGCTGCCGGGGGCAGAGCATGTGGGGCCGGGGCGGGCGGTTCGAGGCCGGGGCAGCCCGGAGCGGGCACCGCCGTCCCGGGGCCGGCTACCGGGGGCAGAGCATGTGGGGCCGGGGCGGGCGGCGGCGCTCGGTGAGATCTGGCTGGAAACGGCGCTCGAGCGGGAGCCGCGAGAGCGTCTGCGGGGAGTCCCCGCGCTCCGGGCTCTCAGGGACAAGGCTACCGGCTGCTCTCGTCGCCGCCGGGCAGGCGGGAACGGCGGGGCGCGGGCCGAGGATCGCGCTCTGGCGATGGGCGGTTGTAGCCTGTAAGTAGGAAATCGCGTCTGGGGCTTAATTAAGCTCGCGCTCGGAACGGCGGGTCCGGGTTTTCCCGAGGTGAAGGTGCGGGAGGGATGCGGAATCCCGAAATCGCGGCGCCGTTCAGCTCCGGGAGCCGCCGCGCCTCGCCTGCACCTGGGGCATCTTTGTGAGGTAATTTGTGTAACTTTCTGACCTCTTTGGTACGTTTTACTTTGTAGAGTGAAAATTCGCTGCCGGAACACAAGCCGTTCTCCAGGGAAGTAACTTGGGAGCTCTCTGGGCGCTTTGGCGTCGGTCCCCGGAACCGAGCGGGACTTTCCCCCCGGGAGCGGCGGCCGGCCCCGGGCCCCTGCTTCCCCTGCGCCGCAGAGGAACGGCAGTAGGCTAGCGGGGGCAGGAAGTTGGCGGAAATGAGCAAATTCTCATTTTGCAGCATCCTGTCCTAGGCTATACTTGATCGAAAGAATCTCATTTCTGTATCCATCCCGAAGAGCTACGTGCTGCGTGCAATTCTCTAACCTTTTCTAACCTCTGCCTCAGTTTGCCCACTGTGTGCGCGCATTGTGGAGCAGGCGATTTTCACCATCGCCTTTTCACCAGTAGCACAACTAGTGTGTAAAGTTTCATGTGAACTTCCCTGTTTAGAAAAGAAAAAATAGAATCTTAAGAAACGTTGTGGAGACAAAGTCGATAAAGCAAACTTGTGACGTTTTCTGAATGGCTTGCTTTAGTGTCTTCAGCTGAGAAATTTCTCTTTTGAGCAAGAGGAACTCTTTTCATGTTTTAACAGATTAGGTTTTTCAATGTGAAAATTAAATATTCTCAGTGAATTAGTTACTACTTGAAGCCAATGGAGTTTGAGATGCTGTTGTACAAGGCACTGTACAAACAGTTCTCTGTCTGCCATAAGACTACAGAGATCTTGCCTTGTTTTGTCAGAGTTGGATTCTTCCTACAAATTAATCTCTTCTCCCACCTCTTCCTGAGCCTTCAAAATTCGGGTGGCTCTATGCTGCATGACTTTCAGTGCCTTAAATTACAAGACTGGGGTGCTGTATTCAAAAAAGCTAAAAGAGATATAATTTCCAGTTAAGAAAGTAAAGCAAAACTAAGAGGATTCAGTACATAACAGTGAAACCCATTTGTGTATCTTCAACACAGAGTATCAGTCTGTCAGCACTATTCTGTTTCAAAATTATTATTAGGACCTTGTTTCTGTTGACTGTTATAAATTAAAAATGACCTTTTTTATTTTCACAGCACAAGCTACCGGTTAAGTCATCTGCATATGGCAAACTACAGATGGTAACGAATTGTTTTATCATAAAGACAGTGCAGGGACTGGCACACTGCTCTTCGTGCTTAGGTTTCTCTGGGGGTTCAGCAAAATGAAATTCTGTTCTGGCAGCACCTTCTGCTGTGTTCTCCTTTTAGGTTCCAGTTTGTATAAGCTCCCGAGCCGCTGTGGAGGCTGACTTTCAGAACAAAACCATGATCTTTGTGCTAGCAGTTTGGAAGCAGCCAGGCAGTATTTCTGCAGCAGTACAGTGGTGTAACTCCTAATTATTCTCTGCAGGTGTCAGCAAGAGACTTTAATAAACCTGTCTGATTTTAAAGCAGAAATGTATTTCCCCTTTTCTTCTGTTGTGCAGAAATAATTAATTAGCCTGTGGTTGCTTTTGTATTGGCACCAACCTTCTTGATGGCTAAAGAAACTGAAGTAACCATAGGAGAAATAAGAATTGACAACATCATGAACTAGGTAAAATACTGACTATTGTGATGATGGGTGCAAGCAGAGGGAAATGGCAGTTTTTAAGTAATGTATAATACAGTCAAAACTGAATTGTGTTTCATGAGACAAAAAAGAAATGCCCATATTGAAAAGACATTTCCCGTGACTGCTGATTTTAAGGTCCAGGTTAAAAGCAGAAAGGATTGAGTTTCTCGGAGAGCCAAATATATAAAGGTTTTATGTTGTTGGTCAGATTAACTATGTGCTAGTGCTTTCCATTTGTGATACCTATATGACTCCCTTTAATGCAGTCTCCAAGAGTCTCATAGACTGATACAATAATCTTTACAATACCTTTGTGTTAAAAGTGATCACATTAAAATAATAAATAATTATTTTAAATTTAGAAGTGTTGTAATTAAAAGATAAGTTATTACCCCTTTGTTGATTCATTACAGTGATTTGAATTAGATGTTTAAAAAAATGCATATGATACAAATCATGACTGTAAAAGAGAAATTAATATATAGGTAATTTCTCCATTATTTTCTGCTACAGTGAAAAACTTACCTATTGCTTGTTGAATTATTTGATACTTTAAATCAGGAGGTATGCATACAATAGTATTAAAAGGTAATGTCAGAGTAAATGAACTGACCTGTGCCCGGTTTGGGAGGAAAAATAGGTACAATGTATCAATAGAAAATAAGATCTAATATAAACTCTGAGCCTGCAGTTTTCCATTCTGACGTAGTCAGTCCACACTCGTCTCCCAGACCTGGTGATATCTCTGCTTATAGGGCTTGCCCACCCTATCGAAGCGCAGTTGGTTGCGAAGGCCCAGACCCAAGCCTTTCGGTGCTGGACCAGCAGGCAGTCCCCCCACCTTCCCCTGGAATAAAGGCTGCACACCTTATTTAACGGGATAGAAAGGACTTATTCTTCGTTATTCTTGTATTTGTGTTTGTTCCCAGCAGAGTAGTAAAATTGGAAAGTTATTTGTACTGGCATCTGCCTGACTTGGAAGCGCAGAGACGTGCTCCGTGGACGTGGAACACCTGCTCTAGTTACGCAAAGAGGTGTCTTGGCACGGGGTTTAGGTGCATTTTGCGTGACCATTGTCATTTTTGTGCCCGCTGGACTGTGCTTTCAGTAGCGTTGTTACTCCGTGGTGAACAAACCAGCAAAACGATGGAGCGAAAGAGGTTCGACCTGCTGCTCCTCGCTGGGGAAGCCGGGTCACTGAACGCGTTCTACGCACCGCGCAGAGCTGCCTACCCCAAACAAGGGTGCCCGTAAAAGAACGGGAAGCAGGCGCGGGTCTCAGGGCCGCGGGCTCCGCCGAACCGAGCGGGGGTGAGGGGGTGCGGGGAGGCCGGGCCGCTGGAGGACTGGACCCGCGGGGGCGGCGGTGGGCGGGGCTCTCCCGAGCGCGGAGGCGCCCCTCGGCGCCCCCTGCTGGACGGCGACTGACATACGGTGCCGGTGCGCGGGCGCCTCAGCTGGCGGGGCGCGTGCCCGGGCAGGCTGCTGGCCCAATCGGAGCTGGGCGCAGCGTGCCTTTCTCCTCCGTCATCGTCCGCACGTCCCTCCCGGGCCTATCGGGCGCGGTTGTTAGTGGGTCACCCAATCAGAGGGCTCGCTGGCCAAGCCCCTCCCGGAGAGGTGAAGGAGAGCTTTCCGCGCTGCGAATCAGCGCGCAAGGGTGGGCGGAGCTTGCGGCGGGAAGGAGGCGGGCGCGAGCAGACGCTGAGGCGGTGTGTGGAGGGGAAGCCGGGTTGCTCTGTTCCCCGCTTCGGCCGCCGCCGCGGGAGGGCCCCGCCGCAGCCATGATCCACAGCCTGTTCCTGATCAACGCCTCGGGGGACATCTTCCTGGAGAAGCACTGGAAGAGCGTCGTCAGCCGCTCCGTCTGCGACTACTTCTTCGAGGCACAGGAGAGGGCGTCGGAGGCAGAAAACGTGCCGCCGGTGATCCCCACGCCACACCATTACCTCCTCAGTGTTTACCGCCACAAAATCTTCTTCGTGGCCGTTATCCAGAGTGAGGTGCCGCCTCTCTTCGTCATCGAGTTCCTGCACCGCGTGGTCGATACCTTCCAGGTGCGGGGCCCCGGCCGGGTGGGGGGCGAGGAGGGGCTCCGTGTCGTTGCCGTGGTTTGGAGGAGGACGAGTCGGGGGGAGAAAAGGGCTCTCTTCAAGTTGCCAGCAATTAGTTTTCTCTTTTTTTTTTTATTTTTTTCCCCCCCCACCTCTTAATTCTTATCCTGCACCTGCGGGGATCTAGAGTGGTCCTTGTGGGCTTGCTCAGTCAGGAGTGTGCTGCTTGGGATAGCGATGGATTCGAGATAAGCCAATGCTCACAGGAAGGACCTTCCACCGACCTATATTTCTGTTTTGAAGCCTTGACTCTTCTGGAAGCTATGAGCTAAGACCAAGCCGGTCTTGTTCCCACAAGGAGGTTTTGCGGTTCATAGCCATGTGCTTTAGTCAATGAGTGACAACCTACCTAAGTGCTTACATCTAGTGATATTCTTTGGAATATCTAGTGATATTCCTCCTTCCTGCTTCTTAAAGAAGTGACTCACAGGAGTTGGCCCAGAGCAGCCTTATTCCCTCCGTGCCATGGCTGACAGGCCTTCCTGGCAGTTGAGAGAAATATTGGAGATGTCTGTCTTCAACAACAGGATTGTGTAGTCTGCATTTGGAATGTCTTGTGACCAGCATCCTACCAGAATACAGGAAATGTGGGTATCATGTGAGCTTTTGCTTCCAGGTGCCAATTCAGAACAGGAGTGTAGGCTGAGTTCTGTTTCACTGAGTTCAGGGAGTGGATTGGTTGTTCAGGCCGAAAGCATACTATGTCAGTTGCTTAGGTTTTGTTTTTTGCGAGAGGACAAAGGCATGAGTGTGTCCTTACTGGCTTGGCTGTATGTAAAACCTGATACGTCTGAAAAAGAAATAGTGTTTGTAGTGCAGGACCAGTGTCAAAGTTTACATAAATTTATCCTTTCTGCAGAATGCCTGATCTCTTTATGTTTGTGTGCGCTCACTCTTTCTCCAGAAAGATGCATGAAATCCCCATAGAATAAAACTATGATTAAATTAAATGTTCGGTTTTAAAATTGCTGAGTTATTGGGAATGTTTTCCATAACATATGCTGAATCTTGAAATATCTCCACTTAGTTTCTATACCTACGTTGTGTTACAGATTTACAATTTGACTTGGTATATTTTTACTGCAAACTTTAATATTGTTAATTGTTGTTTTGGAGTAGGAGCTGAAGAAACAGTAGCGGATTCAGGCTGGGGAATAAACTGGTCTGTGGATCTTCTGTGATTCACGTTCTAAGGTTCTGCTTTATACATCTCTTAAATTATGAGGAAGGGGAGTTTTGTTACATGGATAGAATTATCTTTCAGACTTTTCAGAATACTGGACTTCTGCTGTTAGTCTAATACATCTTAGGGTGTGCAAGCAGTCTGTACATCCCAAGCGGTATCAGAATGAAAAAAACACGGGTAGCGTGTTAGATAGAAGAATATTTCTGAAGTCTATAAAACAAACCTGCAGAATATGTGCTGTGCTTCCCCTTTTTTTCACATCAGAGTAAATTCTAAAAAAATATATACAGAATTGAAGTAAATGATTGTATTAATGCCTGTATGTATGCAAACATTGTAACAGAAGTAAATGAAAAGCTTTGATGAGGAGAGGTTGAGTTCCTTAAAGAGCAGCGCTGCCCAGTTAAAATATTGCGAGTGCTGTAGGTAAAGACCAGGGCAGCCGAGGAGGGATGTCCAATACTGAAGTCTAATGAAAGGCATTGCTGCATGCAATTCCTCCAGTAGTGGCTGCAGGAAGTAAGTTTTTTTTATTAATGTTGCTGCTTAATCAGTTGCAATTGAGCCTCTTTTAAGTGCTAATTAAAAAATCTCCTAGCTATCAAAGGGAATCTTGTTATATAGAAAGGAAATAAAAGGATATGATGATGTGGTGATTTGCCAGCTTGCAGGGGCACTGGCAGAGGAATGCTCAGAGTTGTGCATGTCTGTCGGAGCGGTCAGTCTGTCCGATTGTACTAATACATGGAGATTCAGTGTTGTTTCAAGTTCTCCAAGAAGAGGGTTGATAAATAAATCAATCTCTCTGTGTGGGAGGATACCGAGCTGAATGAGCACTAGGACTCTCTTTCAGAGATTGAGTAATTATTTCTTTTGTACAGGATTATTTTGGTGTCTGTTCAGAGGTGATGATCAAGGACAATGTTGTGGTGGTTTATGAGGTGCTGGAGGAGATGCTGGACAATGGCTTTCCATTGGCAACAGAGTCTAACATTCTTAAGGAACTGATAAAACCTCCAACTATCCTGCGAACAGTTGTCAACACCATCACAGGTACAGGGAAACAAAAAGTAGATAACCTTGGGAGGCCGTGTGGCAATGTTCCTGCATAAGTAAATTAGGACATGGGTGAAGAAAATTTATGTTGTTCCCTGTCACTCTAAACCCCAGCATAGGGGGTTTGCTTTGAGGTTCCTTCCAGTTCCAGCACCAGCTGCACTTTTTTTTTTAAAGTCAAACGGATTACATTTCCAGTTACAGCCATGACATGACTTCTGGATGAATTAGTTTGGTGTGAGTTTTTTTGGGGGGTGGCTTTTTGTTTTGTTTTCAGTTACACTTCCCCATGCCTTATTGTGGTATATATTAGAGTTGTATGTAAGAGACACGTAACACAAACAGTGAGTCTGGAAGAGTAATTGCTGTCCTACAAAGAGACAGAGGTTTTCGGGGATTAATTGCGATTAAGTCATTGTGATTGCCTTTCTTTTTCCAGGAAGCACAAATGTGGGTGACCAGCTTCCTACTGGACAGCTATCAGTGGTGCCTTGGAGACGTACTGGTGTAAAGTACACCAACAATGAGGCATATTTTGATGTGATTGAGGAGATAGATGCAATCATTGACAAATCAGGTATGGAAGTTGCTTCTGGCTAAGACGAGGGTAACTTGTCCTGATGGTGCCTGAAGAGAGATTTAGGTTTTCAAAGAGGAGCACCTTTATCTAAGTGGGGGAAGCTTTATTCCTATTCTTACTCTGGAATGTTGACAACTCATGGGTGCTATTCAGTCAGAAATCTTGGAGAAGTACCAAGGTTTTCACTTGTCCTTGTTCTAAGGTCTTGTAAGCAATTCTATATTGGGGAAATAGTGCTATGCACAGTTTTCACTCGCCTTCTGTCTCCTTAGTTTTTGTGCATTTTAGTCTTGTTCGAGTTGGGAGCTATGGTCATTGGTCATTAAAATGGACATTGCTGGTGTCAGTGGCTCTTATGTTTAGAGAGCAACATAATGAACCGTGACAACTCATGAAGATAATAAATTTCCTTCCTCCCCATTAATAGTTTTTCTACATTGGGATTTTTTTGATCAGTTTCACGTAACTTCCAGTGTTTACTTTATTGTTGCAGGTTCCACTATTACTGCTGAAATCCAAGGGGTGATTGATGCTTGTGTCAAGCTGACTGGGATGCCAGACCTTACCCTCTCCTTTATGGTAAAACTCAAGGGTGTATCTTTAAGTATTTTGAAGAGTGTTTCCCAGCCCTGCTACTAGGATCTCTGCCTCACTCTGATGGATTCCAGTAGATAAGAACCTGCACATGCCAAACGAAAAGAGAAGGAACTGACAATGGAAATTCATAGTGAACTCTAGCAACTTTAGGCCTGAAGGTTTTATTTTCAGATTCTTTGTTAAAAGTACTGTTAGTGTGTGCTGTGACTAAGTTTCTGAGATACAGTGGTGCTTTTGGCAGATATCCTAAAGGACCATCTTTTTTTATGAGTATGCATCAATGTAATTATTTGACATGACTTAAGTTTTCTAAAATAGGATAGAGGTTGTTGAGTACTGCTATCACACAGAGGTAACAGCATCAAATAGCTTAATGTGTCTGAATGTAGATACCTTCAGGTGGGCAGAGCGCATTGAATGGTAGGCCTTTCATGAATAGAAGACTGAGAAGAAGAGGAGGAGGCTATTTTAAGTAATACTGCTTTCACTAACCTTGTGACTTTCTTTTCTTTCAGAACCCTCGGTTATTGGATGATGTCAGCTTTCATCCATGTGTGCGTTTTAAGCGCTGGGAGTCAGAGAGAATACTCTCCTTCATTCCACCTGATGGAAATTTTCGCTTGCTCTCCTATCATGTCAGTGCTCAGAAGTAGGTGATAAATGCAGTGCTCTGAATTATGAAATTTGAATCTTCCTGGCTAGGGGAAAAAAACAACCAAACAAACAAGAAATTAATTGCTTTTAAAAATCAGGTTGCATGTTGTGCTAAATGAAGTAGAGGTGCATGGTGCCTTTTTTAAAACCTGTGTTTTAAACCTTGCTTCTTGATTGGAGCAGTGACTCTGTCATTTCTTTTTGGTCAGCCAGCATTTTTCAAAGACTAGTAGCAGATAAACAAACTAGAGAGGAAAAGAACTAGGCAGTATGGAGTGATACAACAAGCTTGATTTAAAAAAAAAAAAGCATAATTAAAACTTGAGAACAGGATTCTGACTTTGCTCTTAGATCAAACAAATAAGTGTAGAATTTCTTTCTCTTTTAAGGAAATTGTTTTCCAATGTTTTCAGTGTAGAGGGCAAGAACTGCATCAGGAAAAGCAAAGATGAAGGTGAGAGATTGACAAGGACTTTCTGTTCATGTCTTTATTCTAGTCTTGTGGCAATTCCTGTCTACGTTAAACACAACATCAGTTTCCGTGATAACATCTCACTGGGACGTTTTGAGATCACAGTGGGGCCGAAGCAGACTATGGGGAAGACTGTAGAGGGAGTGATGATCACTAGCCAGATGCCAAAAGGTGTCTTAAATATGACCCTTACACCCTCTCAGGGAACACATATCTTCGATCCAGTTACAAAGGTGAGAGGAAGGAGAGAAATTAGTTCTGGGTCTTTTTTTAATCTTTTTTACCTTTCAGCAAATGAAGTTGAGCTGTTCATGCTTACGTAAGCATCTCCTTGAATGCTGCTTTTCTGAAGGCAGTATCTTTCCTTGGGGTGAGAACTCTTTCTGGACAATTGCATAGTAGAAGCTGTCTTAATCCCCACAACAAATAGCTCAGTGACTGAGTGGAAAGTACTGATTGGTGTGTGCAGAAAATCCAAAAACTGGTATTGTATGATGAGGCATTAGTCTGGTGGGTGCTTTACAAACTTCTACATATCTTGTTGTCATGGCCAGTACTGTACATTAGACTTGGCCCTTTGCAAACACTGAGGATTTGGGTTGGTTAAAAGGTTTTGATTTGTTTTGGGGTGTTCTGATTTTGTTGTTTGGCCTTCCCCATCCTGAGTTCACTTTTTTTTTTCTTATTGTAAACTTAAATTTGTTGGTTTACCCACAGTAGACCCTCAAGCAACACTGCTTCAGCCATTCAGAAAGGAGGCAGTTCTGCATTATCTTTGTCACTGCTACACATAGGAAGTGGGGCCTCTAGTACAGGTAGTGGACATATCATTCACAGTAGGCTTTTGGGGAATCTCATGGAAAGAGAGAGGGAGAACAAAGGTCCAAGGCAGATACTGCTTAAGCCTGTTCTGTGTCTGTCCAATATGAAAGGCACGATACTAAGACAAAGGTCTTTTCCATGAAGAAGTATTAAAAGCTGTCATTGGAAGGGGACTCTTCTTTGAAGGGTGTTATAGCATTTCTGTTTCACTGCTGCATTTTCTGTCCCTTGAAGCTGCTGTCATGGGATGTGGGGAAAATAAACCCCCAGAAGCTGCCAAGCCTGAAGGGGAGCGTGAGCTTGCAAGCTGGGACATCAAAACCAGATGAAAACCCCACCATTAACTTGCAGTTTAAAATTCAGCAGCTGGCTATATCTGGTAAGTGACTGTCAGGTAAAGCGGCTGAATGTCCTCTGCTCACTCTGCATGTAGCTGAGATAGAATGTACTTCAGAAGGCCTGCAGAGCTATCTGAAACATGTTCTGCAAGTAAAAAAAATAGTGTATTTTGACTACAGATACGTGGATTTGTTCTCTCTGATGCTCTATGAAACAGGCATTTCCTTGCATTTCATGCTTACAGACCTATAAAGAATTTTAGGGCATGGATGTGTTTGTAAAGAGTGATTCTGACCATTAGCAGTTGTCAGCTTTTCTCCGTTCTGTTTACTGCTTGCTAAAACTTTCCCTATGCTTTCTGCACGTCTAGTATGATGTTCTGTTCCTTTATCCAGAGGGCCTGTCTGCTTTGTTTGTGGCAGCAGTCATTCTTATGCTGTGTTTGTTTGCCTCTAGGACTGAAGGTGAATCGCTTGGATATGTATGGGGAGAAGTACAAGCCCTTCAAGGGGATAAAATACATGACTAAGGCTGGCAAGTTCCAAGTCCGAACCTAGAGGATTCCGTAGTGAGGAAGAGCACTTTCCTGTTTGTCCTGTACCTAGCTGTTGGATGCAGCCTCTTACCCCGTCCATCTATTTAGGGTTGCTCCCTTGCCTGTAGCAGCATGAGAGCCACTGCTTAGGGTGCTGGGGAGCAGGGAAAAGTGAGGTTGACCTGAAAACATCTCATCCCTAGCTGAATCTGAAGTGTTTGGAACAACGGCAGATGGGAGAGGTGTTCAGGTCCCTTGGGATTAGTGAGTCATCTATGTAAGCTTGTATCACCTTCATGTGATTTATTGCCTTTTGTAACTCCTCTTCCTTATCTTTTGGTTGGCTTTTATCCCTCTGTAGATGATACAAAGTTGAATTTCCACAAACATCACCTCCAGTGCCGTGGTCTGGCATCTGCCCTTCTCCATCGCTGGGCATTAGGGCGGAAAGCTGTCTAGTTCTTGGCAGCAGAGAGGTCACAGTCGGTCTGCCTCAAAGGGACTGGAAGAAGTGGAAAGGTAGATTGACCCCACCCAGGATGGGAAGTGAAGAAGCCTGAGATTGGGGATGGTGCTGCAGAGGGAGGAAGGGAAGAACTAGATGCTTTTTCTAGATATTTCATAAGCCATCTTGGTCATCAAGTGTCTTGAATCTCTGGAGGTTGACTGGAAGCATATCCAAATCTTAGTATGGTATCCTGTGAAGGGCTGGCTGTAGCACATGCAATCTTGTAATGAGAGGTGTCATTGGAATGTATTTCTGGTTCTCTTATTTCATCACTGTTTGAAGGTAGGGATTCTCCCAGCTGCTTTGGGGAGTCAGGGAAGAGACAGAGAGGCAGGAGAATTTTTTGCGGAGACACAGCACTCTGGAAACTGAAGTTGTGGCTGAAGGAAGGTGATCACTATCCTAGTAATTGCTGGAATCTCCTTTTGTCTCTGCCTGCCTATTACAAATGAAGGTGACACTGCTGTTCTTCTGCTCACTGATGTCTTTGAGATAATTGTGTCCTGGTACCTTTGTAGTGTTTCTGGCTGTCCTACTTCCTTCCAGTTCCTGTACCACTGAGCTGCTGTGCAGGTGGATTCAAACCTATGCTGGATTTCTCACTGGGACCATCTCTTCTGCAGGAGATGATGCTGCATCTGCCCGTTCCAGTCTGTGCGGCATCTTTCTGTACAGCATAAATATAAAATGAGAGGCATCTACACTATTCCGTATCGTCTGTAATGTGCTCTTTGGCCACTAGATGCCAGTGTGTTTTCTCTGTGGTAGCAGAACTTGTCCCTAAGATGCTGTACAGTTCATGCTCGTGAGCAGAACAAGGTGACCCTAAATGAAAGATAACATATGTTCTGGTTTGCATGTGATGGATACTTGCATTGGATGAGTGGCGTCTTGCATGTGGAATTGCAAGTTCCAGTGCAACTGGTGGATGCTGTAGCTGGTGGCCTTACTGCTGAGCATGTTCAGTGCAAATATAACCTTCAGCAAGGGCATCAATAAAATTCATTTTCACATGTCGTCTGTGTTATTTCAGAGTGGTTTGTATGGGCTTTACAAGAAATGTAGTTGGTATTTGAGGAGGAAGGTAAATATGTCAATCATATTGTGGATGCCTTAGGGAGATAAATGTCTTTCTGCAATTGGGATTGTCAGCTTGGGACTAAGTCACCGTCTGAAAAGCTAAAATTAATTACTTTCTTAGTAATTTTTCTTATTGTTTCCCAAAAGGAGCACTGAGTTTTTCCTAGAACCTCAGTGAAACTGTCTTTAGGAATGCAACTGAACCATTTTTGTTTAGTAGGTAGGGTTTTCGGTAGCAGGCTAAGGCTGTGCTTTAATTATGAAGGCAGTGAAATACCTCTTCACCTTCTTGCTCCTCAAGTACTAAGGTTGTCCTTTGGCTTTGTAGCTTTGGGGTGGTTTGTTTTTTTTTTAAAGTATCTTTCCTTTCACGATGAAGTGATTCGTGTTACTCAAGATCTTGAAGGGCTTCTTATATGCATAAGAGTGGCCTTTATGACAAGGTTCCTATATCAGTCTGAGGTGGATGCAAGTTCCTACCGAATATAGAAGCAGGGCAGAAGGGGTAAGCAGGGAGCAACATCAGTGAGATAATTTGGTAGATGATGATAAAAGGAGTTTGGGGGGAAATGTGAGGTGTAGCTGTGTACTTCAGTTACAATAAATGCTGATGTTGACTCATGAGAGAGGAATGGAAATTAATTTGTCTTTTTCTCAAGGTTATTACTTAATAAAATACAATTAAAACCAACAAAAAATCACACCAAAAAAACTGAACTGTGACTCTTGTTTATTAAACGTCTTGGGGTTCTTCCCCCTTCCCCTGGCTGGAATATGGGACTCGTTGCTGAAGCTGACTGGATTTACACCACTGTTTCTCTGAGGACACGATCTCTTTGAGGTCAGTTTCTAAGCTGGTAGCTAGAAAGGCATGGACCATCTGTAAAGTTGCCATTTACAAAACCCATTGAAGGAAGTAATGGGCGTCCTTACTAAATCTCTCTTCTGTATGTATTTATTAATAAGCTTCTCTATTTGACTAGAGGCTGTGCTAGTAGATCATCAGAGAGCTACTTAAAACTTACTTAAAAAAAAATTTGGAGTTATACTGTTTTAAATTTCCCAAATACAACAGGCTAGTTCTCTAGCTACAATGCCTGGTTGATACTAAAGCTAAACTGCTTTTGTAGCCTCAATATAATTGTTTTTCTTTTGTGAAACAGTAATCACACGTGCTTTCTCTTAATTTATAAACCAATTGCACAAGAGAGAATTTCTCAAAGAGGCTTAACTCTTAGAACGTGCATAGATACCACTTGGCATTACATGGCAAACTGCAATGCAAGTAAGTAATGCTCGATTACTTAGATTCTAGTTCACAGTGACTTGGTTATACCTGTTCTGTCTTCTGTTAAAGGACAAATGCAGCCTTGTGACATTTGACTTGATTTTTACAGGTGGATGTAAATGTAGCAGGCACCTAAAACTGCCACCGTTACACTTGTCCTTTGTTCCACCCTACTGCTGCATTAAAGAGGGAGCTTTTGCTTTCAGATCAAATGATAATGCATAGAAATTTAATAATCAAAAAGTAATGTGTTGATTCTGTGGCAGACAAGGCCGGTGTTAAGATTTTTAACCTATTCTATATTTATTTAAATATTTAGTTCCTACCCGGAGGAAAAGCAGGTGGAAAAAGAGAATATTCTAATAAGCTTGCCATTCTGTTCATGAATCAGTTCCAAACTGAAAAAGTAAGTAGTCTATTGATATGGAAATAAATAGCCCGTGCCTACAGCTGTGCTCTTTCTGTTGGAGTCAAGCAGAAACCAGCTTAAGCTCTGTCCTTATACCACGTTACTTTGGTTATTTAAGCCTGACTGGAACGTTTTCCAAGTTTACAGCCAAATAAGGAGGGAGATCAGCTTTTCAGGAAATTAAATCTGTCCCCTTTGACTTTAGTTTACACCCATTCCCAAAACAACATCGCTGGTCATGGGATGCATGAGCATCCCATGCCCAGTTTATTCTCTCGGTCCAAAAATTATTTTTAATTGTACTTGTGATCTGATGCAAGGAGAAAGCTTGGGGATGTGGGGGGAAAGGAGAGTTAGCTTCTGATAACCTGTAATAAGGAAAGGAGAGTTCATTTGAGAACGTGCCCTTCCTACAAATTGCAGTCTGTCTTCCTTTAGTACTGAAAGTCATAAACATCTGGAGAGACAGGAAGCCTTGTCAGCATCCTGGAAGCACCCAGAAGGAAGCTGCAAGGCCATGGCCACAAGACTGTGGATAGTTCATTTTTCTTTCTTAGGGTTTCATGTTGTCCTGAATCCAGTCAAGATAACGATTCACATTGGTATAAACACCGGGTTTGTCTTTGCGGCCACAGCCTATTCCCCAGCTGATGATTCCAATTAGATACATCCGATCATCCTTCATACAGACCAGGGGCCCTCCAGAGTCACCCTGCAGAGAAGCAGCAGGTTAGTAACAATCTCCTCATTTGTTTGGTTTTGTGTTGTTTTCCCCCGCCCCACTGGCTTTAGTTGTGCACTGGTGTCAGCGGAAACACCCCATGTGGTGTGCTTGCAAATCATGAGCGCTCAGTAACAGCACCCTCACATAAGCCACTTTTGTGTTCCAGATGCCCTCAAGGCTCTTCTCATGGGGACAGACCCCAAAAACTCTAACTAGCAATAAAGCGTCTAACTTTGTATAGTGGTCATTTATGAAATGTAGATGGGACGTTGATAAGAACAAAAAGAGGAATGCTCTTATTTGAACTATACTGCTGTGTGTAATAGTAAAGCAAAATTATGTAAAGAGCTGTGTAAATGGAAAGGATGTGGGTTGAATGTGTGCCTTCCTTTTTCCTCATGGTATAGCTGCTCCTCCTGCACCATCTTTTAGCCTTTTGTCTTTTCTCTGCTCTCCAGTCAACTGGCACCCCCTTCCTCTTACAGAACCTCCTGCTGAGTGTTTTGCATGCTCACAAGAGAAAATATTAGGAAATGGTGCTGAGGTAGAGTTTCCTGCTCAGTTTTGTGGTATTTTCTATATTTAGGATTTTCAGTGTATTGTTCTGGTTTGTTAAGCATGGCCTGTTTTCCCAGCTGAAGGGTGGGGGAAGAAAACAGGGGACCCACCAGTTCTGTTCGGCAAAAGTCTACTAGAACTTCCATGTAGCCAACCACAGAACTTTAAACTATTTTCTGAAACGTTTTGTTTAGTTACCTCAGACTATCAAGTACAGACCTGAAAAGAGACGAGGAACAGAACTGGGTTTACCTTGCAGGCATCATCGAGGTGCCTCGTGTCTCCTGCACACAACATGTTGTCGGTAACTGTCCGGTTGTCCAGATGTTGTGTTGTGCACCTGCTGGCTGGGAACAGTCTGACATGGCCTTCCTTCAGGTGCTCTGAGTAGAATGGAGAAACTGGAAGAAAAATATCAATATAAATACATATATATGGCTGTGTATATATTTAAAAACAATAAATTGCAGGTCAGTGTCTGTAGTTTAGGGGAGAGTAAACAGAAGTAGCTGGGAGTAGGGGTGTGGGGAGGGGGTGGGGGGTGGCCTAACTATTATTTCCTTGCCAAAGGGTCTTTTTCAATTCCTGGGGGTTCTGCTTTGCTAATGAGAACATCTTAAATATAGTTGAGAGATAATATTGCTGCTTCAGCGAGCTTAAATACTAGAGAGGTTTTTGTAGGCTCCAAATTAAAGACTGCTGGGTTTCTTGGGTGGATAAGTCATCTTTGCACGGTTACATCAATCAAAATGAAGTCACAGGAAATGCCTATGAAAATCACTAACTGTATGAAACAAGGTCCTGACTTTTTAGTATTAGATTTACACTAACAAAAATCAGATGCCTTGTCATACACAATACTGAGTAACTGGATAGGAATGTAAACTTGTGTTGTGTTGGAAGGGATTTTTTTTGTTTTGTTTTGGGTGTTGGGTTTATTCTCCTGCATAGCTGCAATTGCAGGACTCTTGTTTTTCAGTCTAGTTTTGAATTACAGTTGTAGCATCCTTTCCCTCTGAAAGCGTTTATCCTGTACTCCCTGTAAGCAATGCTGAGGACTAGCTTTAAAAGCACTTTAAGAACACTTTATGCCACATTTATATGTTAAATTGCAAGTCTATTCCAAAAATCCTATGGGTTCAAATCATGATTAGGTCTTGTTATGATGGATGCTTCACAGTCTCTGTCCCAGAGTTTACAAGTTAGAGAATAAAAAGAAATTAGTAGAAAGTGCTAGTAAATAAGAGCTGACTTTTTGTTTGTTTGTTTTAAATATATCTCAGCATGTGTATACTTTCAGACAGATTTTATTTCTGTTTGTTGAAGGTCACTTAAAAAACCCTTTAGACAGCCTTTTAATATATATATATATATGGGACTGATATTTCTTCAGCTGTTCTTTGGTGGTTTTTTTTTTTTTGCTTATCACTGCATAGCCTATGTATCTTTTAGAATAATGCAACTACCTGCAACTGTATAGTATATTAAATCTTGACAGAAATGGATTTCTGTCAGAATCACGATATCTAAATGTACTCAGTACAGCAGAAATGGGGCAGCTCTGATTGCAAATTTTCTGGCTTTCCTACCTTTATCCATTGTGCCATTTTTTGTGTTTCTACTGCTGGAGAGTATAAAGGAAGACTCTGCTAGGCCATGCAGCTCACAGAACTCAGATGAATGAAATAACTTACACAAAACCAAGTTTTGCTGTATCTCCCACTTACGCATATGTTTTGTAGTGCTTACATAAGCCCATATAATAATTCAGGGGGTCACACATTAAGCGATGCTAAAGGTCTGAATTCTTTGAGGGCAGGGGACCCAGACTTTGGACGCAGTGTCCTCTACTTACATGTAGAAATGTATCTTCTACTTACATTCTTCATTTTTGCCATAACCAGAGATCTCGCACTCAGTCCAGTCAGGCAACTGCAGTCCTGGTGTGGGGAGACAGGCAGTGCGGACAGTGTCTGTCTCAACAGCACAGTCTTCTGCATCTGAGCTCAACTGCAACAGAGCTGAAGGGGGAAAAAAAAATCCCCACTTCATTAACCACAAACTTGAGCCAGCTGTGACCCTTCCAGTCACGAGGTCAGAAAAGTTCTTACCAATATCATTGTTGAAGTTTTCTGAGTCAAATCTCTCATGCACAATGTAGCTCTTCACTTGAAAGCTTTGTTCATTTTCCTCGGGAGTTGCTCTGGAAGTCCTACCCAGCACAATCTTCAGCTGATTTGTACTAAAGCTGAAGAACAACAGAGTGTTACTTTCTTCCTATGTCAATTGGAGTGGACCCTTCCCTTGAAGATGTGCTGCTGGAACTTCTACTTTTCTAATTTTAGCATTCTTACTACTTCATTCCCCAGGCAGTTTCACGTCGTGTCCTATTTCCCTTTGGTTTTGCGCTAATTGCTTACAGCCATCATGGCAAAGCTCCTCTTCCAGCCCCTTGCTGTTCTTAAGTTTCTGATGGCTCTGCATCTCTACCAACAACTTTGTTCTTCAGCTATTTGGTATTCTGCTCTGGTACCTTAATGCCGGGCTTCTAGTGTGCCTGTCTGTAATGCTCAGCACAATTAACTCTATAATTTTTAATTAAAGTGACTTACTGGGGTAGAGCTTTTTCAAGTCGTTTACTTACTTCTAGTAAGGCTATACCGGACGCTTCCATTTTCCAGGGGTTTTTCCCCCATATGGTACTGAGTCCTCAACTTACCCTTCCTCAAAACAGTGAGCAGCTGACAAAACCCAGCAGGAGCTGATGAGAACTCCTCCGCAGAGGAAGTGCTCTCCCGGAGCTCGGCGATACTTAACGAAGATGGCAGCCTGCCATGGGTGAGCTGTGATGTCTGCGTAGGAGCCGCCTCTGATCCTGTACTGCTGCGCTCTGCGCTGCCGCAGCCCACAGGTGGCTGTGGATGAAAACCCACAAACAGGCTTTTTGTCCAGGCACTTTTCCTTTGAGTTTGGGTTAAGGGCCTGTTAGTTGTCAGTGAATGTGGAGGCATCCTGGCACGAACTGTTTAGTATCTGACTCATTCCCGTTTCCTAGGAAACTTTTATTCTGATTTGAAAAATACAGTAAGGAAACCCTGCCTTTTCTATCCTCCATTTCTGCAATCTTCCCTTTTGGGAGAGAAAAAGGCACTTCTGTGAGAGTAGAGCCACAGAATCTCTTTTTACTCCAAAAAGCTGCTGCTTCCCCCCCCCCCCCCCCCTCCCCCAGCTCTTATTCACTGTAAGAGGCTTGAGTTTAATACAAATGACATGCAGAATAGTAATGCCCCAAAGAAGAGAAGAATCAGGAGTGCTAGGATCCTTACAGCAAGCAGGCACGTTGCAGTACTCCCATGTGAGCTGATTTCCTTTCAGTACGTGGCACCAGGGCTTGCTGTCATTGTCAGGATTCCTGCAGCACAGGAAAGAGAAGAGCTATTTGTTTTATCAGATGTGCAGGGAGTTTGGGGAGTCCTAAAGGTGGGAGACTGTGACCTGACAGCGTTTTTTTTTTTTTATTTTTCTAGAGATGCAGAGGGCCCTAGGGGCACATGAAATTTGTGTTTACGGAGTCGATGTTAGGGAAGCATAGGTCATGTGGAATAGAATTATTGTTGTCAGTGACCTTCACTACCAGCAGTAATGTATTTCCTGTGCTTTAGTAACCCACATAAAAGACTAGAGCTCTGCCTCAAGAGTACCACAAGGAAGTTTGGTGGGATTTTTTTTTGATTCTATAACTGACTACATACCGGCAGAAATTGTGACTTCCAAGGCCCAGCTGGTAAGCATCTCTTCTCCAAGCAGTATATAACTTGTTGACAAGGATTCGAGAATTCCACCTCAAACAGGTAGCTCCAGAACTGGTAACGCTGTGGCTGCCTCGGTAATCTGTGCCTCTTCCAGATTTGCAGTTGATGTTCCCAACTTCAATAAGAAAGCTGCATGTTAACTGATGGATGTGAACCTGGCAGCTGTTCCTAACTGTGATTTCTGTCAAGGCATCTATATATTAGATATACTTATCTCAGTCTGTGTCATAAATATTAAAATCTTAAATGTGATTTAATGGGAGAGTCTCAACTTTTCAGGCTACAGAAATAGCACAACTCCAGAGAACCCTTATATATGCAGTGAATCGTGGAAGCTCTAAAGTCCATTCCCTGTTCCCTTGCATGTACCTTTTGAACAGGAGGGCACACTGCAGTGTTCCCAGATGTACTTTCCCCCTTTATAGATATAGCACCAAGGTCTGGAATCCTCATCTGGGTTTCTGAAAGAGTTATGATATTATGCATCATTATAAAGCTACTGTTACTAGCTCCATGTCTGCCATCTAGTTCGGTAACTTAATCCTGCTCCACAGTGAAGACATGGACTGAACCATCAGAAGTCGTTTGGATTCCTATTTTAATTATAAAATTGTGGAGTGCACGGAGGTGGGATGAGACAGCCAGCAGCTAGCGGGAGTGGGCAGCTTGTTTGTGCAGTTTAGTTTATGTGCCGGAAGCACTATATTTTTAGAGTTTTGAGCAGAATCTGGAGCTGCAGGAAACTGGTTTACAAAGGGTGTTTTAGGTACTGAGAAGGGACAGGGAAATACTATGGGGTGAGAGATGTATACATTTTGTAGTCTGTCATAAGCATCCAGTCTAGATGAGCTGAAACTCATATATGTCTACAGAAGTTGCAATTGCTGCTCAAGGGCTGTGCTGTATTTGCACCTGTGCAGAGTGTTCTCTGCTTGGTATAAGACGCTGCAAAGAGCTGTCCCTTTGCTCCAGGCTCTTAGAATGCACTGATTCCTGTGGCTCTGGTGCCAGGAGCCCCTCACCTGCAATAGTTGTGATTGCCCAGTCCCAGCTCAGTAGCATCCTCTCTTTGGCCACTGTATGTCCGGTCCATCAAGCCGTTGCTATTCCAATTTAAACACTCAGTTCCACTCTCTGTCATGCTCCAGGTACCCCTGTATGATACTCCAGCATCTTTGTAGCACTTAACTTCAGTATCTGAGCAAAAGTGAAGAAAATATTACTATAACAACAGCATCCGAAACTCTGCTTCCCCAGTCTCTGTCCTGTTTAAACTTGGCTCCCAGATGTCTTGTCTACTAAGTTGGTGAAAATGCCTTGCCAGGCAGACTGTAAGTATCCATAAAGGTCTTCAGCTCCAAAATTCAGAGTTTTATCAAGAGATGCTGAGAACAGCCAGGTGTCCTTCTTAAAAGTTCTTTGTAGTATTAGCTTTAGAATAAAAAGAGGCAACTGAACAGAGAGCCTAGTATACAGCAGCAGCTTCTGGGTACTCATCTTTCTGCACTGCGTAGCTAAAACAAGTAGCATTGTTCACATTAATGGGCATGGTTTACTCACCTATTTCACACTGCTTCCCAGAGAAACCTTGATGGCACTGGCAGATGAAGAGCTGTGGGGAGTAATATGCCTGTGAACACTGGCCCCCGTTGTAGCATTTATTTCTAGTGCAGGCTATGGAATAAGCAAAAGCCAGGAAATAGTGTTAGATTTCACAGAAGTTAGAAGCTGGCAGTGTATACCCATCTTTCTTTTCCTGTCAATCTCCTTTAGCCTGTTCTGATTTTCCCTGCCTACCTGTTATTGTCATGTGCTTACAGATGTTTTATGTAGTGCTTACTTTCCTCCTCTGCTCCGTTCTCTCCACATACACTGTTATGAGCCTTCACCAGCCCCTTGCCCACTCCCACTTAGTCTGGCCTGAGTCAGTGTTTTCATTTCTATCCTATTCTATTTCAAGCCAAATTTTCTGGGTGGTAATGCCTTCCCTGGTAATGAGCTCTTATATAGGATGATTAGATGGACAATCTCTCACCGCCCACCATCTCCTTTCTCTTTTTTTCTTCTTCATACTCACCTCTGATAGGCACAGTGTGGCAGCGACTCCGACCACTGTCGCACCTACAGTATTCTATTCTGCTCCCTGAGAGCCTCAGCCAGGTATCCCTGTGCTGGTAAATTTCTCCAGATGAATTGTCTGTGCAAATGGCTGTAATTGGAGAAAGGAAATCCTCTTTTAGAGATTCAGGGAAAAGACCTGGCTGAGCAAAAGAACTCCCTTCTCTTTCTGGGAGAAAAGTATCTGTGATGGAAGCATTGGTCTAATGAGCTGCCCTTTTTCCTTCTCAGACCACAATTGTCCCATCTGTCTTCCTGCTGTGTTGTTGGATGTACTGTTCTGCTATTGACTGGCCTCTTTTTCTTTGAAGAAGAGCAGAGGGAGGGGAAAACTTTGTTCTTTGGGTTGTGGATGTTATTAATGGTCTGGTATTTTGCCTTCTGAATCTCTCATCCAAATAACCGTGACAAACAGCTGTCAGGCTCTGTTCACTCAGCATCATCTATATCATCCTATCTTCATAAAGCCACAGGTAACATGGTTGTAGTTTGCCTGACTTACCTCTGGACCTGGCTCCCCGTTTGAAACGCGTGTGTAAGCCCTGCAAGCAAAGAAGGTTAATTCTGTGAGTAACTGTTCTCTTGAGAAAACTGGGAGAACAAGTGCATCCGAAGAGCCAGTCCTTTTCTTGAGGTCTTGTAAATCAGGGGAGCTCTGAGTAACTGTCTGCCCTCCTCATCAGACAGTGGAATGTGCCTTTAGTATCTCAGCCTATGAACCAAGAATTTTAGTAATCGAGTTTCCACAGGGTACCATGTGGCTGCTTGTCATCCATTTGACGTGAATTTGGGATGTGCTGTGCTCACATATTGCATGATTATGTGCTATTGGAGCTTTGTAAGTGCTAACTGAGGCTTGTCAGCTCTCTGCTATTTGAAGGAGGTTCAAGCAAATAATTTTCAAGGAAGTAAATGTGAACAAGCAGTTATTTTTGCTCACTGAAATGCAATTTCCCCATAAGCCTCTGTAGCTTGATTACCTTTGAGAGATATGTCTCCTGCAGCCAATTAAATAAAATATTTTGGATAAAGTTTTAAGGAAGAAATCAATTTAGAAAGCTGCTCTAATCAGGCAACCACAAGAGAAAGAATAACATAAAAAGAAAGAGGAAAGCCGGGATAGCAATTTTTTGAGAAAGAGACTAAACATTTTAGAATCGTGTAGGGTTTACTTAAGCTGTGCAATGTGAGGCTTAAAGTAAGGGGACATGGGAACCATCAATGGCCAGTTGTAAGTAAGAGTAATGATGAAAGTGATGCCAACAAAAAGAAAATTAAAGGGTGATCACAACGGAACTCTTACTAACAGTGAAATGTGACAGTGAACAGATACCAAGAAGACTTGGAGATTTGCTTAGTGAAATGAATACCAGCCAGGATAACACACTACTGGAAATCCCAGCTTAGAGGTACCCTACTTTGCAAGATTTTCCTTCCTCTGATTTCTAGTGATATAACCAGATTCTGCTTCTGTCTGATGCAGACAGCTGGAGTCAACGGTAAGGCTGAACACACAAGAGGATTGCAAGAGCATTATTTGATACATTTAACTTACCTGGCATTGAACAGTTGTGATTGCTACCACCAGCAAGAGGAGACATGGGAGTCTGCTTGCCATTCTGAGTGTTTTCCACATCACCTCCAAATCTCAAGATATCTATAGAGACAAAAGAAAAAATAAGATGTTGAACAAAGGCGGTTTTGCAGTGTGGAATTCAAGGTCATAAGTTTAAATACAGGTTTTAAATTATAAAAATTCTTTTGAAATTAAAACACACTTTGTACTTTGCATTTCTCAGTCACCTGGTCTAACTGTCCTGGTGTCGCTGGACAGGGGAAACTGCCAGGCTGGACCGGGATGTGCTTTTTCTTGAAAACCTTAGAAACCTGACAAGCTAAAGCACACCCTTTTAGGTCCGGAGGAAACTCAGAGAGCGTTTCCTGGGAAGTAACACTGGCAGAAGTAAATTCCAAGTCCTTTTTCCCAAGGTTGCTGGAAGCCAACAGTATCATGTGCTTTATTAGAGGCATGGACTTGTCGAATGAAGGAGTGTAATACTGATTGGAAAGTGTTAATTGAGATTGAGGCCTACCTAAGAGATCTCTTGCAGAGGCACAAAAATAAGCTGAAGGGTCAATCTGTGCTTTAAGGTGGTTTGCATTTTCTGCACAGGCTGCTGCTTTGGGTGAGAGTGAGGGCTTCTCGTGTTGGCAAGGAGACTTTGGTTGACGATAAGTGGGGGCTGTGCTGCTATGTCTTTGATTTTCAGTATTTCTACAGTTTCTCCCCAGTTGAGCTTTTAGTTTCTACTGTTGTCATATGCTTTTACTAAAAATGGTGAGTAAGGCAATTGGCTGGCAGGGTAGCTTTTGGTCTGCTGTTCTCACTTATTTGTGGCAGCGTTTCTTTCCATGTGTCACTTCTGTGCAGTCACAAGTATGCCTTATTCCCTCTGATCCTTTCAGCAGCTTTACACTTCAGACAAAGCCCTCTTCCATACCGCATGAAGAGTTTCAGCTTCTTCCAGACTGATTTACACAGTCTGTCTCCTAAGGCAGAAGTCTTGGGAGAGAACCTCCAATGATCTCTTGTGGGAGATGGCCGGGTGGTATGGTATGGCTGGGATTAAAGATGAATATGAATTTCTGCCTCCATTCATCTCATTTGCTTTGAAAATCTCCTTTTCTCTTCAGTCATCAGAGGTTAATTTCCTAGCTGGTGGACTTGGTACTCTGACCTGGCCACAAACAGCTACAGGAAGGACATTTGGGCTCTGTGATCTGTTTTCCTTCCTACTGTAGCAAAATTTATTTCTGTCTGGCCTTGAGCAGGCAAGTTTCTTGGCAGATGCATAAACTTAGATTTCTCTAGTCACTGACTGCAGTGAGATGTGTTACCATCTTGTGCCCTGGTTTCCTCTCCTCCAGTTTTTTTTCCTGACAAAGGAGGAAAAAAGATTTCTTTCACCAAAGCCAAGCTCCTTGTGTAAGTGCTGCCTGGTTTAGGGCAGCTGCTGGGAGGAGAGCAGCAGAGAGCACACTCGTAGCACAGCATATTCTCAAGCTTGTAGAAAATTTTAGCACTGAAATTAAGCAACACAGGTTTTTTTCCCATGCTGTATTAAATGCCATTTCTAATCTTATCCTCATAGTGGAAAAATACACTGGATGTGACATACAAAGGCAGTGAAGGGCTTCCTGAGATGGTTTGCTGGTATGAAGGCTATGTGCTTTACTGTGGGCTTCTGGCTCCTCTGTTAATCTGTGTAGGAAAAATCCCTGAGAAGATGTATTTTGCCCATTCTTTTATCTCAGTGACCTTGTAGTAACAGGAAAAGATCAGGCAAATGTATGTATGTCCAAGAACTCCATTGAAGCCTGACCTTAGCAGCATGAGTCTGGTAACTAGCAAAGTTCTATTTTATATTTAGAAACACTGCTGAACTTGAGGACTTTAAATGAGGATTTATTGGTATAACAGGACTCTCAGATGGAGGGGGGGGAGGCTGTTGTCCACGGCAAAACTTAAATTAGTAAGGTGGATACAAATGATTACACGGTGTCAGAAGCTTAGAAACTTAATGCCTATAGGACTCTTTTGAAATATGGCATTAAATGGCAAGGTCCAATGCATCTATTACAAACTGGGAAGTATTGATTTTCACAGTGAGTAATAGATTTTAAGGACTGGAGTTGTCATTATTATGAAATCTGAACTCTTACAATAAGACAAATAACTTTATCACAGGTTTCCTGACTTGAACCTATAATTTTCTTCCTAAAAGTAATAGTTAATACTACTTCCAGAAATTAGAAGCTCAGACTCTGTTTATATAAAACCAGAGAAGGCAGCTGGATAATAGCTGGTGAAATTGGAGTATGACAGATGAATGAGTCATAAATTGGGATTCAAGGCTAAAAAAGGGAGAGTTTGTTTGGGGTTTTTTTTTTTTTTTTAAAGGTTGGTTCAAAGGAAAAGCAGGAGGCATAAATACTCATCTCTGAAGCAGAAGTGGAGTACAACAGGATTGTTTAGGCTACGATTTCTCATCATTAACCTGCACAAAGAGGAGACTTAAGTTGCAAGTCAGACTGAGAAGATTCACAGGAACAGCTTCCACAAACCTCAGTTACTCCAAGTCTTGTCTTTAGGTCACATCTTGATGATGAGATCCTCGTAATACAGAGAATTTCTCAGGGGTTTGTATTAGTATGCAGATTTTGTAGTATACTTTATATATAATTTCAAGCCCTTTCTCACATCTTAGGAAGCATTTTGCACTCTGGATAGCAGGCCTTCTTAAAAGCTGAAAGAGCAATTTCCAAATAGGCGTCGACTTCAATTGCATCTGAACTAAATCAGAAGCGTTCCCAAAGCTGAAATGGAAGATTTGAACTGGTCCCCAGAACTGTTCAGTTGCTGCTGTAGCCCTGTGTTCGATGCTGCATAACATGTAGAATAACATTTCTCCCTCTCCTGTCCATCTGCTGGTGGCTGCTGTCCAAATGCATGGAAAACTGGTAACAGATGTTGCCAGATGTTTATTTTCAGTTTCGGGAAAGGTACAACTTAGGCCAGTACATTGGAACATTCCAAATGATAAGCTCTATCAAACTGAAAGCATATGGCTGTTTGAAACATACCATGTTTACAAGACTCCGAGCAGAATCCAGCAAGCAATGTGCTTGCTGGTGGGGCTCTGCTGAACAGTTTGTGCCCTCTGCTCTCACCCTTTGCTTCCTCTCTCATCAAAAATACTCCTAGCAATAAGACAGAGGCCTCGATGTGGTGTGCTGATATTTTGATTCTATACTTTCAGGTACATTAGGGCATAAAGATATACAATACCCTAAATTCATCTCTTTTTGTCGAATCATCACCAGCAGGAATACTTTAAATCCCACATATTAATTTATTATTATTAACAGTCCTTCTAAGCAGTAAGAATGTGAGTATTATCAATGTGGAATAAGAGCTAAAAAAGGGATGTATCTTATCAAGGTCAAACAAAAAGTCATTAACAGAAATTAAAAGTAGCTCCTCCCACCCCCATGCCTCCCAATAACCTAGAATGTCCATTCCAGAATACTTTGATTCTGAATCTATAGTACTAATAGCTTTCTTGCTGATGAACAGCTATCTTGATCAAATTCAAACAAAAGACTGCAGATCTTCACTGCCTTTTCCTGCCTTCTGGAGAAAGTGCTTCTGTATCCCTTTTCTAAACTGAGCAGATGAATATTAGACTTGTACTATTTCTCTTTAAAACAGAACAGGGGTCAGACCTTGGGAAAAGAAATAAAAAAAACCCAAACAACCAAAACAAAAAAGTAAGATTCTGTAGTCTTTGAAGGCATCGCAGGAAATTGGTATTTCGGACTCTGGCTTCCTTTTGGGAATCATTCTCAATATTTCCTGTGGTTTTGGCAGCATTTGAAAAGAAGCGTGTTTAGGGAGAACTGCAGATGACCCACCCTCCTCCTCTTTGTCACTCCATTACCCTGGTTGGGATCCTGGGGTGAAAGGCACGGTCGGGCTACCAGGAAGAGATAAATTATCCTTTCACAGCTAGCTCTCCAGGTCCCTCCTTGCCATGAATGTATTTGTCCGTAACTCTTCCTTTGTTTTAAGTTCTTTTGCTAATGTTCTTTAGCAGCAGACTTCTCCCTGCTAACTGGTCAGCGCCTGGGGCTATCAGCCCTTTCCCTCGCATAGCTAAAGCTTTCTTGAAACAACTGAAAGCCGACGGCTTTACCCGGCGCTATGAATCTCTCCAGAAGCTGAAAGGCAATAGCTCGGTTAGTTAACTACCATGGTGCTTCAGTGAGATTTATTAAATAATAATATTTAATAGTATTTAATGACAATGCCATTGATGTTGAAAACGGGAAATGCACTTTTTAAACTGGTGCAGAGTAGTACCTACCTTTTTGCTTTTTCTCGTCTGTTTTCTGCTGCTGATTTCTTTTCCTCACCAGCCTGGCTTTGTGTTTTCTCCGTCTCTGCTCTCTCTGAACAGCTCCTGGCCTTAAAACCCGGCTGGAGGGGGAGGAGACTGCGGCGGTGGCGGGCGGGCTCCCCGCGGGCCGGGTTGCGGGAGGAGCGGGTGCGGGAGAGGGGACCCCGCCGATGGAGCTGCGAGGAGGGCTGGGGTTACAGACGGTTTGGGTTGTTCTTTCTCTCTTCCGGTCACAGAGCAGATTCAGTCTTCTAAACAATTTTCCCCTCTTGGCTGCCTTAAGCTTCAGTGACAATAGTACATATCCCTTACGATGAAGCGTCCCATGGTGCTTCCAGGAACGCGGGGGGCCCTGCCCAGGCAGTGCCCCAGTGAATGCACAGGTCTGTTCTCTCTAACGTGACCCAAGGTCTGCAATCTGTAGACTTAGTCCTTAGAAACTCCTGTTTGAAGCAAGAGCATAGTGTGCCCCGCTCTGAATGGCATCCATTGAGAATCTTTGGCAGAGAGATCCAGACCCATGTGTGGAGCAAAGCATGGGAGGAGCAGTGCCACTGGGAGAAGAGTGGTTAGAGGAGCTCTCCAGTTAAGTGGGGACAATGAACAAAATTTCCGATGATGCTTAGATAGAAATAAAGAATAGTATGTTTAGGACGGAAGAGTTAAATGTTTGTTGATACTGTCCATCCTAGAAAACGAACCCAACTCACCGGGGTGCGGTCATGAGGTACTAAGTTATCAAAGTGTGGCAGACAAATCTGAATGATTGGTTTTAAAACTTGGGGCTGGGTTATGAAAACTGTCAGTGATGCAATTGTTACAGTAATGGATGTGTCCTAACTTTTAGGAACTGATTCACTAGAAATGAGGTTTCCTGATACAATTTAGCATAAGCACAGACATAAGAAATGGTGTGTGAGGGATCTCCATCTTCAGGAAGCAGCTGCATAGAGTCCTCAGTTGGGAAGCGTGGCAACATATTGCATATATATTGCCAATTGGGTATATATATTGCCAATATTTTGCATATTGGCAAAGATGAAACACTGGTTACTCTGAATGTTTAGCTGTTCTCTGTATGGAACTCTATGTGAAGATTATGACATGCATTTCTCAGAGAGTCATGGTGCTAATTACATTACATTACTGCCACAAATCTGATTTAAGGGCAGCTGCGTTTGTTTCCAGAAGGGACTCACAGTTGTTGGGAAAAAGATTGGACGCTGATGAGTGAGCAGGGGTGAATTTATATTCTTTTTGAATGATAACAGCTATTTGCTACTAGACTTGTAGACTAAAGATGCTAGCAAAGTAATGGCTCCCACAAAGTGAGGGAAGATTTCAGAAGTTATAGCCCCTTCCAGTCACTAAAGGGGCTCCAGGAAAGCTGGGAAGGGATTCTTGGTCAGGGAGTGGAGCCTCAGGACGAGGGAGAATGGTTTGAAACTGAGAGAGGGGAGATTTACATTAGATATAAGGAAGAAATTCTTTGTGAGGGTGGTGAGAGTCTGGCCCAGGTTGCTCAGAGAAGCTGTGGCTGCCCCATCCCTGGAGGGGTTCAAGGCCAGGTTGGAGGGGGCTTGGAGCAACCTGCTCTGGTGGGAGGTGTCCCTGCCCAGGGCAGGGGGTGGCACTGGGGGGGCTTTAGGGTCCCTTCCAGCCCAAACCGCTCCATGATTCTATGAAGTGTGTCATCACGACACGCTACAGCGGGGACACCCCTGTGCCTGGCCCAGTGCATGCCACTGGCCCTGCTGCCGTCGGGCTGCGTGCCTCCCCGCCCTGGCAGCGCCGTGCTTAACCTCCTAGGTACGAGAACGCAGTATCTCAACTGGACATAACGCACGGAATAGTGTTTTGGCATTGGGTGCTGAGGCGGGAGCTGAGAGAAATAGCGCGTTTTGGTACGTTTAGCAGATTTTAAAGAAGCCGTGGGAAGGCTTCCTTAAAGGAAGGAGACGCAGCTCTGCTATTTCACTTCAACAACCCACAAGCTCTCCTCCTCCCGCCAGCGCCTGACACCGGGGAGGACGGCGGCACCGACGACGTTGCCCCCGCCCCGCGCGGCTCCTTTAAGGGCGGGCGCCGCCGGAGCCGGAAGCGGCAGCGGAGGCGGCCGGGGCCCTGTGTAGCCGGAGCGCGGCGGCCCCGCCATGAGCCGGCCGCCGGCCCTGCAGGCGCAGACCTGCGGCCCCTGGGAGATGAAGGAGCGCCTCGGCACGGGCGGCTTCGGCAACGTCATTCGCTGGCACAACAAGGTAGGAAGGCGGCCGCCCCCCCCGGCGCGGCCCGGCGGGGCCCGCGCTCAGCCCGGCCCGTGCTGTGTCCGCAGGAGACCGGCGAGCAGGTGGCCATCAAGCAGTGCCGGCAGGAGCTGAGCCCGCGCAACCGCGACCGCTGGGCGCTGGAGATCCAGATCATGAAGCGGTAGGGGGGCGGCGGCGACCGCCGGCTCCGGCGCTGCCGGCCGGGCCGCGAGTGGCCGGTGCCGCCGGGGCGGGGCGGGGCAGGGCGAGCGCCGGGCGGGGTCGCGTCAGCGGGGGCGGCATCGAGCGCAGGTCTAACGGCTGCGCTGAGGGAAATGGCGGGAGAGGCTGCGGGCGCCCGGCCCGGGGTCAGCTGCGTGGAAGCACACGCTGAGGAAAACCTGGTGTCGTGTTTCCTCAGTCTCGCGTCTCAGACCTCCGGCCCGTTGGAACGGTGCTGCCGTGTCGTTGCCCCTCTGCCCAGGGCTGTCCTTCGGGGCGCTGGGTTGGCTTTATAGGATGCAGTGGTCCGACCGCGATTTGGGTTTTTTCTGGAGGGTGGCAGCAGACTTGGTCGTACCTTGGCAAGGCCTGGTCTCGTAGCGCCTGGGAAGGTCTTGTCCATGTGGGCTGAGGGAATGCGACCTGGTCTGGTGGGAGGTGTCCCTGCCCAGGGCAGGGGATTGGAACTGGGTGATCTTTAAAGTCCCTTCCAACCCAAACCATCCGATGTTTCTGTGATTCTATGAATGCACTAACTGTAAATGAAATGCAAAAAGTCGGGATGATGTAAGGTCTATGAAGGATGGATGAGTTGTAGACCTTTAGAGTTTCTAAAAGGATTGATGTCTGTGTAGGACTTTACATGATGACAAGCACGTGAAACTGCATAGCTGTTGCGGAACAACCGTCTTTCAGGTGTCACCCTGGTTCCACTCATAGAATCATATGTGGTTGGAAGGGACCTCTGGAGATCATCTAGTTCAACCCCCCTGCCAGAGCGGGTCTACCTAGAGCAGGTTGCACAGGAACTTGTCCAGGCGGGTTTTGAATGTTTCCAAAGGAGGAGACTCCACCACCTCTCTGGGCAGCTTGTTCCAGTGCTCTACCACTCTTGCAGTAAAGAAGTTCCTTCTCACATTTAGGTGGAACTTCTTATACTCAAGTTTGTGCCCATTTCCTCTTGTTCTGTCACTGGGCACCACTGAAAAAAGACTAGCCCCATCCTCCTGGCACCCTCCCTTTAAGGGTTTGTAAGCATTGATTAGATCCCCCCTAAGTCTTCTCAAGACTAAAAAGACCCAAGTCCCTCAGCCTCTTCTCGTAGGAGAGATGCTCCAGGCCCTTAATCATCTTTGTGGCCCTTTTCTGTACCCTCTCCAACAGTTCCCTGTCCTTCTTGAACTGGGGGGCCCAGAACTGGACACAGTATTCCAGATGGGGTCTCACCAGGGCAGAGTAGAGGGGTAGGATAACCTCCCTCGACATGCTGGCCACGATCTTCCTGATGCCCCCCAGGGTGCCATTGGCCTTCTTGGCCACAAGGGCCCATTGCTGGCTCATGGTCATCTGTTGTCCACCAGGACTCCCAGGTCTTTCTCATCAGAGCTGCTCTCCAGCAGGTCAGCCCCCAACCTGTCCTGGTGCAGGGGGTTATTCCTCCCCAGGTGCAGCACCCTACACTTGCCCTTGTTAAATTTCATTAGGTTTCTCTCTGCCCAACTCTCCAACCTGTCCAGGTCTTGCTGGATGGTGGCACAGCCTTTTGGGGTGTCAGCCACCCCTCCTAGTTTTGTGTCATCAGCAAACTTGCTGAGGGTACATTCCATCCCTTCGTCCAGGTCATTGATGAATATATTGAAGAGGACTGGACCCAGTACTGACCCCTGGGGAACACCACTTGTTACAGACTTCCAGCTGGATTCTGTGCCCCTAATCGCAACCCTCTGAGCTCTGTGTTTTAGCCAGTTTTCAATCCACTTAACTGTCCATTCATCTAACCCATACTTCCTAAGCTTAGCTATGAGGATGCTCTGGGAGACGGTGTCGAAAGCCTTGCTGAAGTCAAGGTAGACAGCATCCACCGCCCTCTTGTCATCTGTCCATGCCATCATAGAAACACATCATGTGTACTTGCCTCATTTCCATTCCTTAGGCTGAACCATCCCAATGTGGTGGCTGCCCGTGAAGTCCCCGAAGGGATGCAGAAACTTGCACCAAATGACTTGCCATTGCTGGCCATGGAGTACTGCCAAGGTGGAGATCTCCGCAAGGTGAGGTCCTTGGGGTGGTGACCAAGGCCTGGATCAGCTTCTCAGCTGATCCTAGGGTTTCTATTGAAGTTGCCTTGTAAAACCTGAGTTTTCATATCCTGATGCTTCCTAATTCTTGTCATGGCACCAACAGGTTTTGGTGGGTTGGTTCAGCTTTTGAAGACTTAAGTACTTTCTGAAATGCTTGATGGTTGGCTGCAAGTGGCACTGTGAGGAGTTTACATGTTGGGATGTGCAACAGGATGCGAGTATGGCTAAGACCATCATAGGGCACTGTACATCTGTAGGCTGTACCCTTCCTGAAAGTGATTAACTCTAATCTGTCATAGGAAAAAATATCACGTTAATTCTAATCTTACTGTTTTTCTAATCTTTGCTATAATCTGCCCTTACATAAAACCTAGAGTTTAGAGTTGAGATTTGAGCTGATGTGGCCAGACACGGGGGAAATTACTATGAAGGGTGGAGCAAGTAGAAGGAAGAGAATGGGGGTGACACTGACTTCTTTCATCCATTCTTTTCTCCTACCCTGCAGTTAGACCAAGGCCCAAAGCTGTAATTGCTCCTATCAGAGGTCACAATCCCACAGAGTTTTGTGCTTCTAGAAATTGGCTTGCTGTTACCGCAACTTCTTGTATCCGTGAGTGTTTGTGGGACTGTGTGCCTCGCTTAATACACAAGAGGGAAAGACTATATTCTGTTTTGTTTTCTTGCAGTACTTGAATCAGCTGGAGAATTGCTGTGGTTTGCGGGAAGAAGCTATTCTCATCTTGTTGTCTGATATTGGTAAGCGGTAGCAGTACCTTCAGTTGTCTGAACTATGGAAGCCCTTTCAGTGCTGAAGCCACTCTAAGGATACGCAGCAGTGACCTTAATGACTCCATCCTAAACTCACCTTTGCAGAGTGAGCTTGTTTCCTGTCTTGCTGTGCAAACCCTCCTTGCTGTGATGAGCAGGTCTTGGAAATTCTTGAAGTTTGTGGGAGATAACTTCTTGTCACAAGTACTCAGCCAGGAGTGATGTGCTGATAGACTTGCTGTTTGTGAATAGAGAAGGACTTGTGGGAGATGTGGTGGTAGGTGGCTGTTTGGCCACAGTGATCAGGCAATGGCTGAGTTTAAAATTTTCAGTGTAATGAGAAAAAAGGACAGCAGAGTTGCTACCCTGGACTTCAAGAGAGCAAACTTCAAACTATTCAGGGAGCTATTTAGCAGAGTACCCTGGGAATCTGCTTTTGAGGAGTCTGCCAGTGCTAGTTAGTTTTTAAGAACTGCTTTTAGCAGTACAGGAGCAGGCAATTCCAGTGTGTCGTAAGTCAAGCGAGTGGCTTGGCTGAACATGGAACTCCTCATGGAACTCAAGAAGAAAAAGAAATTGTATGATGTCTGGAAACAAAGTCAGGCTTCGCAGGAAGATTAGAGCTGTGGTTCATAAATGCAGGGAGAATACATGAAAAACCAAAGCTCAATTAGAGTTGAAACTGACTAGTGTTTTGTCAGACAAGAAAGGCTTTTTAAAGTCCATTAATAGCAAGAGGAGGTCTAAAGAAAACATTGGACCAATACTTGTTGAGGATGGCCACCTGACTAATTGGGATGAAGAAAAAATGCAGGCATTCATTGCTTTTTTTTGCCTTGGTCTTTAATAATAGTGATAGAGCTTGGGCTGCCTGGTGCCCTGAGTTGGAGGACATCAAGTGCAGGAACAGTGACTTTCCATTTGTGGACACTGAAATTGTAAGGGATGAGGTGAGAGTGCTCACAAGTCCTTAGGGTCTGATGGGATTCACCCCAGAGTACTGAAGGAGCTGGCGGGTGTTATGGCAGGACCCCTCTTGATCATTTACCAAAGGTCTGGGGAGGTCCCTGCTGACTGGAAGCCAGCAAATGTTACTCCAATTTAGAAGAAGGGTGTGAGGGAAGACCAAGAGAAAAAACTGTTAGTGTCCAGAAGTGTTTGACTCTGACTTTTCCTCTTGCACTTGATGTTTCATTGTATGTTTGTACAGGATTTGACCCAAAAGCTATGTTTATATGAGGTAGAAATGAATCCTTACGTAGCTCATGCTGGGTACTGTTAGTTGCACCCTTACAAGTGGCATTTTCTTTCTCTCAGCTTCTGCTCTCAGGTACCTTCATGAGAACAGGATCATCCACAGAGACTTGAAACCAGAGAACATTGTGCTGCAGCAAGGAGAGCAAAGGGTAAGCGGGAACCAGGTGTCTCTGCCTGCACAAACAAGTCGGTGTAAGAGGAACATGTATGTGTTTCATGCTCTTCCCTCTGCAAGAGCTCTCCATGCAGGGTAACAGCCAGCTCAGGTCTGCGTGTCAGATGAACCGTATTCTGTGTGCTGCTAAGGTGAAAGGTTGTATGTGTCTTCTGGTAACATCTGACATTTTGATTTTCAACTATTAAGGAAATAACCAGACTGCACCAATTGACCAAAGATCTCAGTTAGCAGTAATGTCTCCAGCTCTGTGTGTATCAAGCCAATAACAACTTTACATACTTAGTGGTTTTAGGAATCTACAGGAGCCACCCATTTCCACTTCCATCTCTTCGTAGACACCTTTCCTGCATACCTTTGAAGAGCTGAACCTTTTCTTTCTCTACCGTATGGTGTGCTTTTAACAGGACTTCTTTCCAGCATTCTTATTCTCTGTTGTGTGTTTCAGTTAATACACAAAATCATTGACCTTGGTTATGCTAAGGAGTTGGATCAAGGTAGCCTCTGCACATCCTTTGTTGGGACTCTACAGTATTTGGTAAGGAAGGAATTCAGCTGGAAGAGCAGCTCCCACTTTGCAGTGGGATAGGGGTAACTGCTGTCAGGCTTCGGGTTGGGAAGAAGTACTTGTCCTGTTACAGGGTGTGTTTGCTGCAGCTAGCAAAGGTGGCTTTTTTTGCTGACGCTGGATTTTCACAGTGTCTGCTAGCTCTGTGTGTTATAAATAAGAAGCAGGAGTGCCAGTAACCTCTGCTGTTCACTCTGAGAGGATCTCAAAGCTTGAGAGAGGCAGAGTGTTCAGCACTGTCTTTAATCTGTTGCACAAATGTTAATGAGTTCATAAGGGATAGAGAGAGTTAAGAGATGGGCGGCTTTGACTCGTGTGTGTAAACTGTCTCAGGCTCCAGAGCTGCTGGAACAGCAGAAGTATACGGTGACGGTGGATTACTGGAGCTTTGGTACACTGGCCTTTGAGTGCATTACAGGCTTCCGACCGTTCCTGCCCAACTGGCAGCCAGTGCAGTGGTGAGTGAGATGGGGCCAGGTGATGACAAGAGCATGTGCAATGCCACTGTCCTGTTCACAGGAAGCACAAATGTGGTCCCTTGATTCTTAGGGCAATATCCCTATGTTCCTTGCCCTTATGGACACTGACTCCCTTCACAGGAGTTTGACGTACCTGAGCAAGTTCAGCATTCCTGATACTTGTTCTTTGGGGTCAGGACTGACTCCTGCAGGGCAGGTAGCTGGAACCAAAGAGGCATCTGTATTACATCCATCAAGAGTAGCTTTAAGAGCCTACTAACATGCAGGCTGGGAAAGGCAGGTGGTTACTTCACCATTGTACTTGCTTGAATTCATTAGGCATACAAAAGTGCGACAGAAGAGTGAGCTGGATATTGTTGTTTCGGAAGACTTATCTGGAGAAGTCAAATTTTCTAGCAGTTTACCCTGCCCGAACAATCTAAACAGGTGAGGACTAGAAATCTGTTATGCCACACTGGGATAAACTGTTTCTTCTGCAGAAGGACCAGATTTATATTATATGCCTTAGTATGTTAATCTGTGAATAAATTGAGTGCATGACACAAACAATGCTTGTGTCCCTTGTCAGACTTGTGTAGTTGCGAATCTCCGTTTCTGCCTTCTAAACACTGCATTTGTGTTCGGGGTTGGGGGGGGTGGGGGGAATGGGGTGGGGAAGTTGTTTGTCAGTTCTCCTGCAGAGACCAGGCCACATGGTGACTGCAAATGCACTTTTACCTCTTCTGATCTCTTTCTTGCTTTTGTCCTTCAGTGTTTTGGCTGGGAGACTGGAGAAGTGGCTGCAGCTCATGTTAATGTGGCATCCACGGCAGAGGGGTACAGATCCTACCTATGGACCCAATGGGTGTTTCAAAGCTTTAGATGACATTTTGAACTTGAAGGTGAGCAATGGGTCTGTATTACCCTAAAATGTTTTCCAGAGAGCAGTCGTTTATAGCCCATGAGAGAAGAGACTTGAATCATTGACCTAGGAGGAGCAGCACAAAATCTCATTAAACTGTCTTCTGACAGTGACAGGTGCTTTCCTCATGTTTATTTGAGGTCAAATACTCCCTGAACTTGTTGGGAGTAGCAAATAGCTTCTGTGTGTGCCTGGTTCCATATGCTGGTAGAGGATTCTGTGGCTGAAGCTGTTTAATTGCCATGTGGCCTTATTTCCAATTGAGGGAAGACAAGGACTTTGGCATAATGTTATGAAGTAGCTGCGAAATGACTTCTTGAGCCCTGCAAGTGCTTTGAACGGTTTGTCAGTGGCCGGTGTCTCAGTTCTGGTGTCTTTGCTCAAACATGACCAATGTATCTTCAGCCCTTCTCACGTCCCATTACTCTTGTAGTTGCTTCATGTTTTGAACATGGTTACGGGAACGGTACACACCTACCCCGTGACAGAGGAGGACACTCTGCAGACAGTGAAGGCCAGGATCCAGGCAGATACGGGAATTCCAGAACAGGACCAGGAGCTACTGCAAGAAGCTGGACTTGCATTGTTTTCTCAGAAGTTGGCCACTAAACATATAGCTGACAGCAAGGTGAGCCTGGGTGCTTCCTTCCTTGCTGCTGAGTGAATCAGCAGGCACCGCTCTCACTGAGCGTTCCCTGCTGTTCGGCAGGCTTTTGCCATAGTGACCACACAGACCTACAGTCCTTGCAGAACAGGCACCCTCTTGCCTTTGGCGTTCAGTCTTTGGCCGAGGAGGAACATTCTGTGTATGGTGTTACTGAGGCTTGCTCTATCTTAGAGAACCTAGTTGGGTCTATTTGTCTTCTGCAGGGGAATGATACTACAGCTGCAGATGCAGACCTTCTCTTTCTCTTCGATAACCAGAAAGTTGCCTACGAGGCTCAGGTTGCTTTGCGTCCTCATCCAGAAAGCGTTGACTGCATCCGTAAGGACATTCTCTAGCATGAATGTGAGAGGTTGTCTGTGTTGAGAGGGCTGCCTGTGTTCTGTATCACGTGCAAAGAGTATAGAGAGCTTTGGCATATTGGGGCTGAAGAAGCAATAAAACAGACTGGTGTAGCATTCATTCAATTTGTCAAAATAACTGAGGAAAGGAAGTGTTTGATTTTGATATACTGGGGAAGCTGCATAGGGGTTAGCCAACTATACGCTTTGCAAGAGGTAATGTGCCCCTCAAAGGAGTGATGCTTTGGTCTGGTTTGTCATGTGATAACACTATTTCTAGGCTTCATGCTGATATGTGTATTTCCCTCCCTCCCTTCTCCCTTCCCCTCTTTTTCCAGTTCAGGATCCAAAGAGGAATCTCCACTTTTTCCAGTTGCGGAAAGTGTGGGGTCAGATCTGGCACACAATCCGGATGCTGAAAGAGGACTGTAACCGGCTTCAGCAGGGGCAGCGAGCAGCCATGTACGGTGGCGGTTTCTCTGGAATACTTATTTCTGCCTTTGCTAAGGGAAAGAACAGGAATGGGAACCCTGTTGGAATGGGGAAGCCCATGAGTGGAGCCATTAACGATTAATGAAAAGCTGAGTGTTCCATTCTCTAACACAACTGCTTTTGTGCTCACTGCTACACTCTGAAGTATCTACTTTTGATAAAAGTGGAAGTCTGCATTTTTAGTTGTGAGGCTAATAGGACCTTTTTCTTGTTTGTGCAGGATGAATCTATTGCGTTACAACAGTACCCTCTCAAAGATGAAGAATTCTATGGCCTCCCTTTCCCAGCAGCTGAAAGCTAAGCTGGACTTCTTTAAAACAAGTATCCAAATCGATCTGGAAAAGTATAAAGAGCAGATTGAATTTGGAATTAGTGAGTATAGCATCTGGCAAACTGAGGTCTTTTTATGCCTCTTACTCCCACAAAGTATCTACCTTTTCCTGTATGAACCTGAGAAAAGAAATCACTCTTGTTTAATTCCTGTAGCTTCTGAGAAGCTGCTGTTTGCCTGGAAAGAGATGGAGCAAGCTGTGGAACTTTGTGGGCGGGTATGTTTCTAAATCTAACTGCTTATCCCAGAAGAAAAAGAGGCTTGTTTTAATTTCCTTCCCCCCTGCCCTTTTTTTTTTTTTTTCTGCATTGTCCTGCCTTAAATAGAAGCTTTTTTTGTCTAGGCTGATTCCAGATGTCACATTGCCTTGGTTTGGGTGGCACCATTTTTGTCCATTGCCAGGACTTCACGATGTTTACTGTTTGTCTAAGGCTTAGGGGGAAAAGGGAGATCTTGGGGAATGCGAGAGGAGATTTTGCAGTGGTTACACTCGGATGTCCTGCTAGCCCAATCCTGGATACAGGATAGCTGAAAAGATGATATGGAACGTAGGTTAAACTGAATAGGAAAGTGAACGGTTAGGTGATTGAACACAAGCATTTTAAGCATCAGTCTTGAATTTTGAAAAGGCAACAATTTCGCATTCGTGGTGCACGTTCTGTATCTGCTCCCAGGAAGGCATTCGGCCTTTTGACACGAGGCAGTAACCCCTGTAAGGAGGGCGAAGGACTGTCGCTCCCAGATGAGAAGTGAAAGGTCACTTGTTGATACCTTATTCTTTTTCAACACTTGGTTCTTCTCTCTTAGGAGGGGCAGAATGGCTCTCTAACAAGTGACAGCTTCTCCGTATGAATGAGTTCAAGTGAAAAGCAGAATTTGGGGTGCCAGGAGTGTATGTGGTGGTGTGCTGAGGGAAAAGGGGAAAAGCGGCGATAGATAGGATGGGAGGAGATCTGGAATAGCCAAGGAAAAGGAAGCATGATGGCCTGGGAACTAGCAGTAAATTTACTACAAAATCTAACGTTTTAATGGCTTTTTGTGGCATGTCATATTTTTTTATCAAAAAATTCTTGGAAGATGTTTTATCCCAGAGCACCAAGCTAATTTCCTTGAATTGAAATTACTCATGTTCTCATTTGTCTTTGTCCAAGGCTACTGTTTGCATCCTGTTGATGCAAGTGTTTAGAAACGCGAATGAGAAAGGAAGAGCCAGTGTGAGTGGTAGTGTCTCTTAGTATGAAACCACCTCATTGCTTATGTTCTGCCCTGCTTTCAGGAGGATGATGTGGATCAGCTAGTGAAGAGGATGATGGCCCTGCAGACAGACATTGTGGACCTGCAGAGAAGCCCACTAGGTCGTAAACAAGGAGGAACACTGGAGGATTTGTGAGTTGAACTACCTTGCACTTCAGTTGCAGGAGTATTGTTAGCTAAGCTTATTCTTACTGTAGGACAATGACAGCGTTATCTCTTCAGCTCAAATTATGGGGGCCCAGGAGGACTTTGACACTGAAGGACAGTGTCAAAGGTTTTGACTCCTTACCTGTCATCAGTCTGAAATGGCAGACTGGTATATAAAAGACTTGAGTTCTTGAACTACTTGTTTGTAATTTAGGTTCTAGAGGAGTTCTTTATGTTCTGTTCCTTTGTTTTCTAGAGAAGAACAAGCCAGAGAGCTGTATCGGAGATTGAGAGAGAAGCCAAGAGGTAAAAGACATTTTAGCTCAAGCTTGCTTTGTGTGGGTAGTAACTTTGGAGATGCAATAATGAGCACTGAGAGAACTTCCTCTGCATTGTAGGCCTGCCCATACTCTAGCTGCACATGGACTCTACTGGACTTGCCTTTTTTGAGAGGGGAGTCAGGGAGTCAATTTTAAACTAGGCCAGCCTTGCTTTCTTGGCACCTTCTGAGCTATTCTTGAAACTCCCCTGGAGTTTTTCTCAGAGCGGGCTATTGCTGCAAGCATATGCTGCTGCTTCTGTGTAGGAAGGATGAAAGACAGAGCTGCTCCTTTGAGCAGCTGTACAGCCCCGAAGCATTAGACCCATCCTACCACCATTGCTTTCCAGCTCTCATAATTTTGAAGAAGGTGGCTATAAACCAATGCAATTCATCCCACTCAAACTTGCATGCCCTGGACTTTGGATTCAAGGATTGAAGAAGAAACAAGCCACTAAAAATCTTCTCACTCTGTCCTGTAATTCTACCTTTCTGTGTAATAATGTGACTCTCGTTCCAGATCAGAGGACAAGCGGTGACAGTCAAGAAATAGTACGACTGCTCCTACAAGCAATCCAGACCTTTGAAAAAAAAGTCCGAGTCATTTATGCTCAGCTCAGGTGAGCTTTGTAGAATCAGCTTTTATTGGAGGGTTGAGAGAAAGCATTTTCTCTTTCAGCAAAAGGTTTTGCTTTGGAGGTTTAAAAATCAGCACGTGCAGCTAATGAGATCTCAGAGTGTTACACGAAACGAGAAACTTCAGAAATGCTCCCCTACTGCAGTTGCCCATGTGTGATCTCATTATTTTTTTTAATAGTAAAACTGTAGTTTGCAAGCAGAAGGCACTGGAATTGTTCCCCAGAGTGGAGAAAGTGATGAATCTGATGAATGAAGATGAGGAGACAGTTGTTAGGCTTCAGGAGAAACGACAGAAAGAACTGTGGAACTTGCTGAAAATTGCTTGTGTAAGTAAAATAAAAACTCCAGTTTAACCTGGAAGTATGGTTTGTAGCACAGGTTACTGAAATAAATTACTAAATTTAGTGTGTCCTATGGTTCTTTTGCTGTTATTTTGAATTAGTATTAAAGCAAAGTTCCAGGCTGTCTCATTTCTGCTAATTTCCAGCAGCCAGGAGTACAACTGCAATCTGAATCTTCTGTTTTTCCTTCAGAGTAAAGTACGTGGTCCTGTTACTGGCAGCCCAGAGAGCATGAACACATCACGTCTCGGTAGCCCTGGTCAGCTGCTCCTGCAGGTCCCTTCTGGAACCTACAATTTATCAGAATCTGTCAGAAAAAGGTGAGGCAAAGTCTCGAGTTCTGTAGCTGCTAATGCTAGCGCTACAAAGCTGGGGCTCCTGCTTTGTGAAATAATGACACAGGCTCTCTCACATTTTATGCTTTGTGTTTAGCTTCCCTTGTCAGCAGTCTTTTCTACCTAGTAGCTGGACTTTCTTGGGAGTTGTGAATCTTCCTTATGAAAAACAGGGAATAATGTGTGGCTTCACTTCCCCCTGCCTCGATAGCAAAGGGTTTGTTTGATCTGGAAGGATTGGGCTCACTTGAGGTACGCTGCCAACAGGAATTCAGGAATTGCTGGAGCACTGTTATCTAAGGTGATAGCTGAGCTGTGCTACAGTTGAGCATGTGTATTGCTGGCTGGCTGAAATGAACTGGGTCACCAGCTGGAATGACAGACCTTGGTTTCTTTATTTGTATGTTGCCCAGTCCTTTAGTTTATAGGCTGTTCTACGCTTTTTCTCCAGCAACAGTGACTTCAAGTATTAGGAACCCAACTCCAACATGCAATACGCTTGCTTTCCCCTGTCCCAGTAAATCTGGGCATGCTACCAACTTTCCCAGTTGCAAAATGAATTCCTAGCTTATGAGCTGAGTGGTATACGTTAATATTCTTCAGTGCTCTGCAGCATACCTACCAGAAATATTTCTTAAAGGTAGAGGCAGCATCTCTTTAAACAAAACTGCCATGGAAAATAATTGTGTAATAATTATTCCTTTCAGTGAGGAGCTACTGCTGGAATCACAGAAACTCTATAACCAATTAGAAAATGTGATGCATGACACAATGAAGGATCAGGAGCAGAGCTTCATGGTAACATATTTGCTATGTTTCTAACTTCTACATGTGTAATTTTCCCACAAATAAATAATATAGCTAACAGAAATGTGGCCATTACTCTTTTGGACAAGGAGAGAGTAGGCGTTGTGGAGACAGAATGCACCCATTCCCCTACTTGAGCTGCTGTTTTGTCTATTCTCTAGGCTCTTGATTGGAGCTGGCTTCAGGAAGAAACAAACAGTCCAGAACAGAGCCAGATGTAAAATCACTTCAGTTGCCTCTGAAGATGTGCTGCTTCAGTAAGCCAACTGTGAAAAGCTGCTGCCTTTGAGAAGGGAAGATCAAGTGCCTCCTTCTACTGTCACCTACTGCTTATGTGATGCCTAGCTTTAAGCATCCACTTCTCAAATACTTTTTTTCACAAAGATACAGTAGGAAATGCCTGTTCTAACTGCTTGGGAAAAGTTCTTAATCGTGCCTTAAGACAGCAGATATTCTTATTCTCTGTCCTGATGTATCTTCCCTTAGGCATCACATGTGGTTGTTTTGGTGCCTTTTAGGCTTTCTGATGAACAATGGACAACGTATGCAATCAGCTTGCACAGTCACAGGTAGATGTCACCTTCCTAATATACTTGAACTGTGAACTTCGCTTCTTAAATTTGCTGATTTGCACTTTTTTCCTTAAGTGTAATGGTTGTACTTACCTAATACTAGTCTCCTATATGTGAACGAAGCTATCTAAAACATGTAAACTTCTGGTTTGCTCTTCTTGATACCCTCAATAGTGTTTTAATGAAGCTGCCTTTACTGTGCAGGTCTCTAAAACACGAGCGGTGTAAGGCTGTTATCCTAGACACCACAGAGAAGGAAATCTTCAGTGTGCACATACAGTTTAACAAAGCATTTGCAGATTATCTATTAAATATGCTTACAGTTGTAGCAAAAAAAGCCCCAAAAAACTGCTGCATTGAGCATAGCTTTTCTGAACCTCAATGACAGACAAGACATACCCGCCTTATGTTCCAACTGTGAGCAATTTATTTCATTTTGATGTAAACCCAAGTTTTCACTACAGCACAGAGACCACCTTTTATAGAAGGCTGTGAAGTACAGGACATGCAGCATGGAATACAAAAATGGGGAGAGGTGGGATTTTTGTCTGTTTTTAGGAACAGAATAAAGTACAGGAAACTGAAGTGAAATGTGGCACAAACATCACAACTTCCATGCATGCCTTCAAGTATCTTCCTTGGATGTGCTGGCACACTCTGGACTTCAGTGTTGGGTTAAAATGATTCTTTGGAAGAGTAGAAAGTTCACACTTCTTAAAATTTCAGAGTAAGATTAAGGCCGAAACACACTGGGTACACTTTTCCTTCATCTTCCAGAGCACCGCCTGTTGTTTTACTTAAAGCTGCATTAAGCTTCCAGCTCGAATCCCATTCCAACTTTGTGGCCTCCAGCACTGAAATTCTTGCCATCAATCAAGCCTGAGAGGGTCAGCTTTACACCTATGAAAACAAGTAAGGAGATCCCTGGACAATGCTCTCCCTTCAAGTACTTGAGCCTCACTCGTGTCTTGGCTGCTATAGAAACTTCTGTATGTTCGCACCCATCTATAAGCCTGTATAATTTCCTAGAAAATTTGTTTATCTGCTCTGTTCTAGAGGTGACAGTAAAATAACCCATAGCACAGTACTATTTGCTGCTACCTGTTGGACTTACCAGGTCGTAGGGCATGAGTGTAACCAACTCCAATCAGGCTGGCATTATTCACTTTAGCCTACAGGGGAAAAGAAATCACAGTATTTATACAGTGTGTATAAATGCTCAGCCAGAATTGTACCAGTGCCCTGAGAAGGTGGCTTATGCATTAACTCTTCCAGCAACTTGTAGGCTACCTTCTAGCAGAGGCATATTCCAATCTTCCTTTTCTCCTCAAGCGATTCCAGCTTAAGCTCTAAGAGGCTTAAATAACAGTTCCAGTCTTTCCCTCAAATTGTGACCATTATGGCTACATAAAATGCCACACTGTCCTTCACTACCCCCAGCAATGTCTCTTTATGTCCTTAAAGGGCTAGCTACTACAGTCCTCTAGTAGCCAGTGAAGTCTTTCTTGTTCATAGACCCCCTGTTCACAAATTGCTTGGTAGTGATTTTTTTTAAAATGAGCAATAAATAGATGAATGTGTAAACTCATTTTTGCATTAGTAAGTTTTGAGCTGTTTACAATAGTATTTCCCATCTTTAATTTTGGCTGAATTGTCCTGGAACTAATTCTTGTTAAAAGGTGCAACAAATGCTTGCTACTTCAGTTCTTAGTGTCAGAATGTACACATAATTACTTTTATTCACTGTCACTTCTCCGTGGACACGTTTTGTCTCCTGAACCTCATTTTGGGTTTTTTTGGCCCTAACATTTCTGCAAGAATTTGCAAGCATCGGAAACACTTATCTAAAGACCTCAGCTGACTTTCAAGGGTTAACCAGTTGTTAGGGCTGTAAACTCAGCTGAACTTCCATCCTTTGACTGTAGTACATTTTTACAGTCTGCACTAGATAAGAATTAGAGAATTAAAAGGAAACTGCATCCTTTCTTTACCTTTTGAAAACACATTTTGCTTAGGCTCCAAGCATGCTACTCAGCATGGACAAAACAGTGCTTTAGATTTTTTTTTTTCTTCATTGTTTCATAAATATGACCTGTGAGGTCCCAATTTAAATTTGAACCACAACAGAAGCCAGTTTGTCATCTACCCTGCTTTCTCAGTAACTATTTAAAGCAGCCACTTCATACCACAAATATCAGTATTTAAGGGAGCCTGAAATACTTGTCCAGGCAACAAAATTCTTACCACAATGGAAGTCTTGTCATCCGGTTGGTACTTGGCGGCAATACCAAAACGTGTGTTGTTACTGCCAGCAGTCCATGCAAGATTGACCGATGTCTCAACCTTATCGTTAACCTTTTGATAAATAGACCCACCAAACTCGGTGCCATCATTCCTGTTTGTAATAGATGCAGGTGTGTTAAGCCTTGCCTTGTTTAGTAAATAGGAACTCTTTAGATTAACCCTTTCCCACAATCATTTGATCGTTATCTCTTAGAGTGAACCAAGAGCTCCAGTACTTCCCTGGACCCATGCTCATCTACTCCTATGGAGCTGGCTGACTTCTGCTCGCGTTTTTTTACCCAAGACATATTTTTCTTGCAGAATGGAACAAGACCTCCCAACAACTGAGACCTATGGTCTGAGGTTCTGACAAAAAAAATCTCAACCAACCCAGATAACTTGCCTGCTTGTCTTAAGAAAGCAAGCCTGTGATAACGCTTAAAAGGACAAATCCAGAAGGAGACTTCAGTCAGTTATGGGAATGATGAGACTGAAAACAAAGTTATTGCATTACAGTTCTTTAACTGCACTATCTTCAAAGATACTCAGCATCTGAGTGCCGAGACTAGAGCTCTGCTGTGATGACAGCTCAATGCAACAAACATCAGCTCGGCCTTTTCTGAGGCAGAAGCTTTCTGTTTGGAGAGAATGGAGGGGGGTCAGTTACTATAGCTTAACTGAAGGCCCTTTTATCTAGCACCAAAATAGAATTTAAAGTTTACAGATTTTAATTCTGTAAAGTGCCTTTACGCCACTATCTTATATACACAAAACCCAAAATTACCCTGAAACAAGGTCTCAAAAGACAGCCAAGAGTTGGAAAATTGCCCCTGCTTTTAGTTGTACTGAACACGAAAACACCAAATACAAATTATTCCAAAACAAATCAGCATCCCCTTCCATCCACCCACCTTTCACCCAACTCGGTGAATGCTATTAATTTAGTTTGGCTCCTCTGATAATGTTTTTCTAGGCTCAGATAATACTTACACGTTAGTGTGCAGTTGAAAGTCCCGTGCTTTATATCCCAAGGCAAAGTTATTTTGCGAGAGCTTCGATTTGGCTGTATCAAAAGCCATCTGGTAGCCAGCGAGCCAGCCTTCATAGCCCAGCACTGCCCAACCATAGATAGTTGGTCCAGAGAGATCAATGTCTATGTTGCAGCCTAGATTTACATATTCTCTTTTGTAGGAGGTCTTCAACTTTCCACTCTTCTTCCTGCAGAGAGAAAAATGCCACTTTTATCCTTGGTAATATACAAGTATGTATGTCCCTTAAAGCTAGTTAATTAAATGACTGTAATGCCTACTCAAAACTTAACAGCTGCTGAAAAGGGCATGGGATAGGAGTAATATGGGCATTATGTATCTTTACATGGTGCCACTTATTTCTCCACCTTCTCAAATTCCTTAAAATCCTCAAGAAGCAAAAAGGACAAAAGCATTTCTGCTTAATGCTCTTAAAAACAGTAGGCTTCAAATTTTGTTCTCCACAAGAGAGTGCATTGTGTTATGGCATCATCAGTTTCTTTCAGGAGCATTCATGATATCCTGCAACGATAGCTGTCCTTTCTGTCCCTCGGGGACTTTTTGCCTGCTCCGTTTTCTACACCGTTTCTTCCTGTGCTGTGCTTGCTTTCCTTCCTTCTTCACTGCTGGATGCCAGTCTCCTCTATCGAAAACAAACTTCCTCTTTCTCCACGCATCATCCACATAGTCAGCCTTTTTCTGTCCCTCTGGAGAAGCCTCATCTTGCTATCAATTCAAGCTTAACATAACCGAGCAAAATTTTATCCCTTCCTTAATCCTGTCCCACTGAAGACACAACAGAACACCATGTTGCCTGTCACTCATACCCAGGCCTGGGGTCTCTTCTAATTCCTTACATCCAAGTAGTATTTCAAACTCTGATTTTTTCGATAGGCTCTCCCCACCAATAAAGAAATACCAGAAATTGTCTACAAAGCACTTTCAATCTTTGTGCATTATCCAGTCATAAACACCCCTCCTTCACTCTACTGCCTATCAAAAATAAATACACGATAATTGAGAAAGGTGAAAAAGTGCTGTTCTACTGCCTATTGTAATACCTATATGGTTCTACCTCCTCATTCAGTTGTACATAGACATCTGCCATGAAAAAAAAAATTCTGCTTTGTGCTCTTAAGGCACTGAGTTGACAGCAGTAGAACTCTCATCACCATCACAAAGATGGTACAACTTAAGTAGTCCATGAAAGACTAAGCTGTTTAAGGGGAGAGTTACAAAAATATAGTACCTACTGCAATATAACAATTTTGCCAATGGCCAGAAAGCTAAAGAATCATTTTTAGCAAACCTCATCCTTCTGAGCCCAGTATTATCCATTGCCTTAAAAATATTCCACAGAGCCTGCAGAATATTCTACAGTAAATTTTGAGCTTTTACACAATGACCAGAATAAGCATTTCTAATTAAAAGTTATGGAAAATTCAAGCACTCCTTAGAAAAAGGCAACAGAAAATATTTACCCTGTGTTTGGTACAAATGTAGTGTCAAGAGCCACTTTCAATCCTTCAGCCAACTGCAAAGAAAAACAGAGACATCTGTTTTAAACTACCATAGCGCTACTTCCTGTCTAAAGAGAAGACAAAACATGACCATTGTGTCTCCCACGTGTTTCACAATGAAATATGAAGATGCTGTATGAGGAGGGATTAACATTTGGACTTTTTCTTCCCACAATGAGGCCCTGTAACAGCACACACTTTGTAGATAGATTATTACTCAAAACTTAACAGCTTAACATTATTACTCAAAACTTAACAGGGAGATTTCCAATCTAGTGTTGACCAGAAAATTGAGAAGTTCTGTTAAAGAAAGAAAACTGTTCAGTTCATGTTTGCTTATTCCCTATAGTTCCAACAATCCATATGGTAGATCAAGAATCTCAGAATCTACAGGTGTTCTTTTAAGACACAGTACTATTTCACAGGACAAACCGTGTACCTGCCTCAGCTTTCCCATCCATTTTTTTTTTTTTATGAGCTGGACAGTATTTTCCACTTTAAAGCACAGGTAAAAGTGCAAAACCATAACTACAGAAGTTGATGGCCAGACATGGCAGAGGGCACCACAGAATTTCTACTGCCTTTGGCAGCGTTACCCTACACTTCAGGCATTAAGTGAAAAGCCTAAAGCTATTACTTTGAAAAATAATGGCATGTTTTGAGAGTGCTGTATGCTAGCAACCCTTTGTGTAAGCAGTGCCAGGCTGCAAACACTAACATTTCTCTTCAACCTTACAAAATATACTCAGTCTCAACACAGCCAAACTTAAGTCCTTATGTATTAGAGCATTTAAAGCTATGAGACCCCTCTTTTGTTTTCCCTGCACGACTGCAGCAGTGACGGTTCTACATCTTTAAACAAAGTCTCCTATTTGGAATGGATAATGAAGCATCATGAATTTTGGGGGTGGGGCATTTTCAGAGTATCTTCTTCCTCTTACCTGATCCTCCACGGAAACTTCTGTTCCCAGTGTGTTCTCTGTGTTCCACTTCTGGGTGAATGTAAGTCCATAGTCTTTGACCTTATATTTGGTCTCTAGACTGCCGGAAGCCTTGCCCGTGTCTGTGTTGGAAGAACCAGTTGCAGTGAATTCCTGTCAAGAACACAATATGAGTTTTAGCATTCTGATATTTTATTACATTCACCTCTCAAATATTTTCCTTGAGGGAAGACAATGTGCCATTACATTTCCAAGTTAAGCCTCTTTTGAAGTTTCAATATTGAAAGGTACAGTGCTTAAGATATGGCAGTATCCATTGCCAACACATCCAAGCTTTGGAACCCTGACTTTCCAGATCCGTCTCATTCCAGGACAGTATATCCTGGATGCTGCATTCATTACTTTCACAATTCTGGACTTTGCAGAGTGTACAAACACTGTCTTTAAATGGTTTTGAAGTGCCAGGGAAGTACAGCAGGTAACATTCCTTACACACCGGGGGGTGGGGAAGGCATTTACTCAAGCTAATGCACTACTACAACAGCACAGCAGTTTTATAACACTAACGTTATTTGTTATAACATAACAAATATAGGGGATGCAGGTCAGAATGTGTTAGACTATACTTGAAGACATAATTGCTATACACTGGTCTAGTGTCCCTTCCACAAATTCTGTATAAAGACATCTCAAACCCAACCAGAATTCAGAAGTAACTTTCTTTTGACCTGAGGGCAGGTAACTGATTAAAAAGGCTTGATTTGTTTCTCAGACCAAGCAGAGGAAAGATTGTAAAACACTTTTCTCACAGACAAAGGAAAAAAAAAAAGCCCACACTGTCATATGATCAAAAGCCAAAGGATTTTGCCTTGGTGAGAACTGGATCTGCTTCTGGAACCAGAAGGCACAGAGTCAGCATCTGCTGCTGTCAATCTTTAACTGTCTAAACCAGAGGCATCTCATCAAACCATCTTGTGTGAAAGCATTTCTTGATTTTTTTGTAAGTGAAAATCAAACTCATTCTGGCTCCATGTCACACGCCAGTCTGAACCACCAGTAAAGCTCAGCTTCTCACTGATCCAGCTGATGGTGGCTGCCCATCCTCAGCAATGCCATGCAGTTACTAAGCCAAACCACTTGCAATCTATGAGACAATTGTAACTGATAGACACTACCATTGCTGTTTTCTAAGTCCACAGGAAAAACACCCAAAACGTTTCTGTATTATAACGAGAGTCACTATTAGTACCTAAATATGAATTAGATCTCAAGCTTTGTTTCTAACCTCATCTCCATTGCCAAAACTCCATTCTGTTGCAGCAGAATGCTCATTAGAAACGCTAACAAGCACAAGACCTAAAGCAACGAACTGTAGCAATACTGTACTTAGCTTGTTTTCCCTCCTGCTGTTTTTACAGTGTTCTTATTGTGGATCGTTGGACAAAGATTGCAAATGGCTTTACGTACATGGATCATACAGCAGATTAAGAGCTATGGACACAGTCAAACTTCATGATGTGGATGATAACATGACTAAAACCAACGGAACTGTTTATGAATGACAGTATGCACCACAGAAAACCTTGTTAGACAAAGCAATAAACAGCCAACATGCCAAAACAATCACTATTCTTACCAGCTGGATAAACATCCAACACAGAAGTTGCATGAAAAAGGAAAAGCGCATTTTAGAACTTAATACAGTTGTTCATGTTCCATCACATTCAGAAGACAGCATAATTAACCATTAGCATATTATCTGAGTATCAAATCTTCTAGCCAGAAAAACTATGCATATCATGAGCTGTCAAGAACTGGTAGCATCCATAGTATATAGAGACCACATGGTTCCTCATGCCTACATGTTCCTGGTGCACACTGTGAATAACCATCAAAAGCTCCACTGAGACAGAATACAGTAATACAAAAGAAATTACTTACATGCGATAAGAATGCAAGACAAGGAGGGAGCTAAGGCACAACTGGTTATGAAGCAGGCTGAAGAGCAGCACAGCTTATCAACCAGAACAGCATTAAGTGGTAGCAGACACAGAGCTGAGACTCAGCCTAAGAATAAGCTTATCTAGTAAACAATATATGCCTGTGGTTAAAGACCAAAATAATGAAATCCATTCCTGGTTTTGCCAGCCCACCTGTGAAATCATAAGAAAGCTCCACTTCTCAATCATTGAGGTGGGGAGATCATATTATTTTCTAGTTACCGGAAGTGCTAAAGCTTAATTGATGTCTATAAAATGCTCTCAAATTCTACATAAAGGGCACTGCAGGAGGACTATTTGGTTTTAATTAAGTCTGGCATTATAAGCACTGTGGACATCAGTGAAAGTGAAGTTATGTTAAACTGTGGCTCTTATGCACCCCTTGGCCTTTTGGATAAAAAGTCAGTCTGGACCCAAAACTCTATAAAAACCAACAACAGCAGAGAAACTCAATTGCATTCATAAACGGAAATGAGAGCTATTTAGGGTGAAGAAATTCTTTTATGCTTGGGATGTGACCATGGGAATAGGGAAGAAAGCCACATGTCCACAACAAAATGTGTGAAAATTCTTGCATGCCGCAGGAAAATAAGTACCACTGTGTCAGTTCCACACACCATTATTGCAATACCTCAGTCAGCTACAGGTTTTAAAATGAGAACTGAAAGAGAGAAGCAACACCCACTAACAAGTTACTACCACCAACCACTTCAGGAACTGCAGCGCTGGTGATGTTGGAAGCTCCCAGTACTTACCACCCCACTGGAAGACTTAGTCTTCACGTCTAACTTGACCATTCCAAATCCTGAAAATAGAAGAGTACGCAACATCTGTTTCACCGCAATATACAAGCAAGGCTTATTGCCAACACACTCAAAGAACAGCAGGTAGACTAAACTGACTTGAAACATCCCTGTTTTCATATTTCAGCAGATGTTGACCTTACTGAGGAACAACTGAAGGAATTTTGCCTATTAAAGTGGGTGGCATCATAATTTATAGTCATTACAGTCACTCATCGTCGAGTATCTCCCCCTTCTGCAGCTACCTGCAGCCTGGGACCAATCAATACAGTTACCAGTTCTTCCGATTTACTCAATTTACTTTTATATTTCTGATTGCAGGGCAGGAATTTTTCTTCTCCCCTTCTCCAAGAAAAATACGTTTCAACTTACTTCAACCAGTGCCGTTTATAGAGATACTATTTCTTTCTTCCTCTTTGTCACGGTTTGGGCAGGAAAATACCCGGCCCTTGCAGAGAGTAGAAAAGCCTGAAACAACTGACACTAAAGCAGAGAACCTGAGCTGAATTTTAGCAAAGCCTGAAATCCAGGGTGGCAGAGACCAGACCAGAGTGCTTTTTAATATTATGTGGCATATGGATTTGCGATACGAATGCAATGTTTATCATGCACTCACAAAAACAGATAAAAAACTTCAACACATTTAGTACTGCTCCAGGAAAAGGGACTAATATCACAATTTCTCTATTTAAATTCTTTGAAGAGGAATGCAAATACTGTGAAATTACTTCTGCTATAGCTACGACAACAGGCTACTCTGATTAACATAAAGATCATTCTACCTCAGGAACCTGTTTGTGCCACATATGGTATATGGCAATCTACATGAGTTGGACTGATTTAATGCCTCTAAATAAAAAAAATCGCAAGGTTAAAAAATGAAGCATTCTTCAGAGACTGTTCTGGAGTGCTTCTTAAGGTCAAACTGATAACCTTCCCCTCTGACTCTTTACCTACTGCAGCGTTTTCATGATACATGTGTAAAGTTCAAATTCAGAAGGGCCTTGATGCTCCGGGCCTGTGCTGAATACCTAGCACAAGGTATTTAGGGGATCTCTAGGGTACTAATGCTTTTATTGTCATTTTTCAAGATGCCTTAGAAAAAATATGAAAGGTTATCAAACCACCATCACATTACTTACCATATCCCTTGTTGAATATATCCCTGGCAGACTTTCCCAAGTCACTGTATGATGGTGGGACAGCCATTGGGTCTGAAACATAATTGGAAGCTGTAAGAATCTTATGTTTAAAAGCATAAAAATCTAAATTGTATCTAAACCATTTATAAGTGTCTATGACTAGTACCCTCCGCGTCCTTCAGCAATACGGAACTGCAAGACCTTTGAAGAACATTAATGAAAGTCATCCTTGTATCATCGTTGCTTTGTCAGAAACAATCTTCAGTTCAAAGAATTATGAAAGCTGATCCATTATGTGGAATCACTAAACCCCAGGAACAGTATTACATTCAACTACATTTTCTAATACAGGTAACTGTTACATCCACTTAGGAGGACAAAACTCAAAAGGACAGGCATGTAATATTACAGCTCAAGTGACTGTAAGAGGTAACTATTTAGTGTTAGTTACATCATCAGTTAGTTTGCATCAGAAAATCCACATTAAAAGAAGTAGGAAAACTCTTCCTCAGTGGAAAATTAGTCTTCCCCTTTTAGAATAAGTTTGCATAAATGTAAAGTCACACCTGCTCCAGAAAAGAAAAGCTATCAAAGATGATGCTTTTGTTTGATTTTAAGGGTAACCCTTTGCCACTTAATCCTTCCCACAGCTGATGCATTTGTTGACATTCTTCTCTGCAACACCTAACACCAGAAACCCTGATCCCCCATTTCTTAATTATACCATACTGGAAGAGTAATCTAAAAAGTAGTAATACAAGCAAAACCATGTAAAAATCCCCAAAGTCATCACTTTTCTTCCACCATTTTAGTTGCTTACTGACGTACTTGGTCCCTCCATCACAAATGCAACAGTATCTGTATTAAGCAATTAAGTCCTGTTTTCAGATAATTAGCCATTTCATAAAATTAAGCACTCGAACAATTTACATCCCAAAACAGACAAACACTCTGTGTTCAGCGATTTAGTAACTAACCTGCACTATGTATCTATCAATACAGGGACTCCGTGACCCTTACGGGTCCCTTCCAACTTGAGATATTCTACGGTACCTGTAGGTTTAGAGGATCTAAAAAAGCAGGACATGACTGCAGGCTCCTTATCTGAAGATTAGTACATAAAACAGGTACTTCTCAGAATTACTATGTAAAAGGTCTTTTTACCTGTCAAACATGGAGGGAAAATTACAATCAGTGAATTATTAAATTGACAAAAGAAATGCAGAATGTGCATTTTTATGACAGCACAGTTTAAATTATTACAATTACTTTCACAACACGGCTATGGAACAGAGTATATCCTTCTTTTAAAACATTGTTTTTTCCACACAGATCTCTCAAATCAGAAGTGTCAACTCATGCTTTAAATCTGCGGTGTGGTTTCTTGGGGGTTTTTTGCTTTGCTTGGGGCTGTTTCTTGGTTGGTTGGGTTTGGGGTTTGTTTTGTTTGTTTGTTTTAATAGGTTTGTCAAAATAGTTAAACTTGCTGATTTCAAAAGCTCAAGTTTTTGGAGCGAGGCTGATGCTTGGACATTTTAACACAGTGATAACCCTAAATATACACTAACTACCTAACATGCTCTTGAACCTCAAATGTTTTGTTTTGGTTTTTTTTTGGTTTTTTTTTTTTTCAGCAAAAACCAATAGGGAAGATAACTCCCTGCATAAGAATTGATACAACACGCAAACAGATTTTTTTAAAAAAATGCTCTTCAGTCACAGCTGGCTCTCATAATTGTCCAGTGTTGAAAACACAACAGGAACACTCCATAATCATATGGATTTGTGGCTGGCCTCCAAACCACATAACCTATTTTCAGTTAGAAGTTTGACAATGATTGGCAGTGAGCCACAACACATTTGGGGAGTTGAGACTGACCTATCCAGAGTTCAGTAGACATCAGTCTTCTCTAACTTTCAAATTACATGATATTATACAGAACAAAAGCAAGAGCTTATCTGAAAACCCACCACAGCCCCACCTCCTCCGTGCTTTGCCCGTCGCCTCTCGGATATTTCTACCTCCCTGCACAGAAGGGCATGGGCTTTAGAAAGACAAACAACAACAGAGTTGACCGCTAAGTAGTCCTGAGGCTCTCCTCACCAGCTCCACTGGAACACTTCAAGGAAAAGAGGGCTTTACCACCCTGTTCAGCACCACCTCAGCCCGTATCTCCCACTTTTGGCTGACCCTGTTCTGCTTATACCTCATTTTCATAAGGCTGTCAGTTGAGACATCTTGAATATTGTGAACTTGTTCATTCTCCTAACACATCTCTTCTCTTTATACTATACAGCTGTATTTTCTGCATTCAACATGTTTAAACGTGATGCAGGTATTTAAACAGCATTCTTTTAAAAAAAGATTCTTCAGCTTAGCTCATTCTTTGCTAATAACAAGCAGCTCTACTCGCAAGCTGGAACTGTTGACAGAACCTGGGCTCACAGGCCCACAGCTATTAATACTAAATGTGAAGTGGTCTCCAACCAGCTGCGACGGCAGCAGCTGACAAAATGCAACGTGAAGTGGGAAACGAAACAGTAAGCCACAGATCTAGAGCTAAGCCACAATACGCATTTTCAGCACCTTGGTTTTAAACAAAGCTTCCTTAATGTTGTGCTTTGATTTTCCCTCCTACAACAATTACACGAGTGCAGCAAACACCGGAGAAGATATACCAAGGAATAGGTTGGGGGTAACCCTACAGCGCGCAGGGAGCCACCGCCCGCGTCCAGGCTGCGGAGAAATAACACCGCATTGGAAACGCCAAAGAAGAAATAAACGCAGAACGGCCACGCCGCTCCGTGCAAGAACGGGGGGGGGGGGGAGGAAGCAGACAAAAATGACATACAGGGAAGAAAACGGAGAAGAACCACGCTGCAGACGCCCCTCCGTTCCCACCGAGGCCCAGGCCCGTGTCACGCTCCCGCTGAGGTGGGCACAGCCGCGGTGACCTCCCCTCCTCCCCCGCCGTTACTGACGCGCGTTACGCAACAGTT